>RRCJ01000017.1:0-351337 GCA_004337975.1 Pyricularia sp. CBS 133598
ACTGGGGGTGAAGTTATGATCGTTCTCAAGTAAGTATTGAGGTTAACTAGAGTTTGATTGCTGCTAAGCAATCCTAGAATCGAATCTATCTACATGGTAATGAGCGTGCTTTATATAGTCCGTTGTTCCTAATAGTGATATGTATGATATGTTCCATAGCCAGCATATCACTCGCTCTGCTATGATTGATATGCGACATATCAATCCTATCCCTTCCTTGGCATCACGTGCTATCACGTGACTTCCTCCTTAGGTAATCTTTTCCCTGCCGGTCGGTGTTCCTCTCTCTGGTGCGTCGTCAGGAGGGGTGTGACCCCACCTGGCCTTTCTGGTACCGGCCCAACTGTCTGGTCGTAACATCCTACCCATAACAATCTGTTATATCCTTACTAACAACTTTATCAAGCCTGGCTCTTCCTCTTCTCTTTTTGCTTTCTCCTTACAGCTTCACATTATTATCGCTACAGACGAACTTTCTGCATTTGTCAAAGTTCTTGTAAAGTGTATGGAAAAGTATACCCATGGATATTTACCTGGCGGATAGTCTCTCCTAAGGATGCCCGGTAATGAAACTGTGACAAACAATATATACTAAGAGGTATTATACCTCAGCACAATGAAGCTTTCAATTGTCACCGTCGCCGCCGTATCCCTCGTTACAAACGTCGCTTCCGCTGCCAAGGCATGCAACTGGTATATATACCAAACCGGCAAGGTTCAGCCTATTACCTCGGGGCGGACAGAGGGCATGGAGTATCAGACACGTGGGGGCAGAAATAAAGAAGGCAGGTGGAAAGATTTTACATGCAGAGCCACGGGGTTTGATTGCAAAGCGACTGATTGCAACCCCGCACTGGAAGAAGGGTACAGAATCGAGGGTAGAGTGCCGGGGCAGAGCCCATTCCCGGCTGGTTATGGGACTTATTAGACGGTCGGGGATTTCTTTTTCTTTTTTCTTTTTTTTTCTTTTTTTGCGGGCTGGAATGTTCAGGCACTTATGTGGTCAGTCTAACTATGTATGCTATCAGCAAGCAACCATAAGTCCTAACGTGGATGTACAGTACCCCGGACAGGACAGTACCCCGGACACTTTTCCAACGTGGACGATCCTTCAATTGCAATGGCGTGTTTTTCCCACATCAACAATGGAATCGTCGAATCGCGAAGCGCAAATCATTCTTGCGCTAAATGAGCTCCGATCGAATAAAAAACTGAGCGTTAGAAAAGCTGCAACCATTTTCAATGTGCCGAAATCGACATTATACGACAGAATAAATGGCGCGACTTCTTTATCTGACCGTCGGCCCAATATGCAAAAATTAACGGAAAACGAAGAGAAGGTGATTGTCCAGTATATATTGGACCTGGATTCCCGAGGGTTTCCGCCCCAGATCGCTGATGTTGCTGCCATGGCCGACAATATCCTCGCCGCGCGGGACGCGCGACTGGTCGGAACTCGCTGGGCAAATCGCTTCGTCCAGCGACGTACAGAGCTAAAAAGGCGTTTTTCTCGCGCCTACGATTTTCAAAGAGCTTTATGCGAAGACCCTGACGCGTTAAACGCGTGGTTTCGTTTGGTGGCCAATATAAAGGCCAAATACGGCATCCAGGACTGCGACATTTACAATTTCGACGAAACCGGTTTTATGATGGGTCAAATTTGCGGCTATATGGTTGTAACCGGGTCCGAAAGACGCGGAAGAAGCAAAAAATTACAGCCTGGTAATCGAGAATGGGCGACTGCAATCTGCTGCATCAGTGGCGACGGTTACAATGTTCCCCCATATATTATCGTTAAAGGCGTCCACCATCTCACGAATTGCAAGCATCCTCCACCATTCATGGGTCAGACCCACCTTTGTTAGCGATTCACACCCAAACACACCAATAAGCTTAACAGCTGAAGAATTTTCGCCCTCCGGGCGCCGGTCGTCATGGCCTCACCAGAGGTCTCAAACCGCCGCGCGCGCCCGCAAAGCACGCCGCAGGCTTTGCCGCAGGGCCAGGCCGAGTCGGAACACGTATCTCTCGACACGCGCACCGCTAACGCGCCTGAGCCGGCCGGCCGCGGAAGGTACTCCAGCCTCCCGGCCCTGGCCATCAAAACACTGCAGCAGGAGTTGGAAAACGTGGAAACAGTCGGCAGCTGGCTCGAAGAGGTCTTTGCAGCCAAGCTCGAAAGTTTACAGGCCCCGGAGGACGCCGCGCTTAGGAGAATTGTTTTTGAACTTGACGATGTAATCAGCGGCTGGTTCCTCAGTCGCACCCTCCCTGAAAAAGAGCGCTCGCGCTCCCCGTCGCGTTCGCCGACCAGTTCCAGCGAAAGGCGCAGCATCTTAATTACAAGGACGGGCACGGCGTCGTCGGCCTCTAAAGGCAGAGGCACGCCCACTAACAAATCGGTCACATGGGCCGAGCGAGCCGCCACGCCACCAGCGGCGGCCCCAACGCGAATTTTAACCCCGGCCACGCGCTCGTACCCGATACGTACGATGCCCGGCAATGCACCTGACAGCTCCGCAGCTCCCTCCCAATCGGGCCGGGACCGCTCCCAAGCCCCGAAACGTTTGACAGAACAACCGTCCAACCGCATCCTGATCCGCGTAAATGACAAACTGCGGATGGTGACGAGGGAGCCATACGCGGTAACGACCAAATTGGCCGAATTGGTTTCAGTGCCACACAGTGAAATCCCAAGCGCCAAGCGCATCCCCACGGGCTGGGGTGTTACGGTGGCCTCTGAGGAAACACGGCAAAAACTCCTCAGCCCCAACGTAGTTAAGGCCATTATGGACGCATTGGACGCGCGGGAAGTCACTGTCCCGACAACCTGGCACGCATACGCCGTCTCTGGAGTGCCCCGAACGCTCAATTGCCTGGACGGAAGAAAGGACGTACATGATGTAATCCAGGAGGAGATTACCGTGGCAGCAGGCCAGCAGCCAGTTGACTGGCATATTTCCAAACATGGTTACGACCCGCATACGGCTGAGGGCACGTGGATAGTGTCTTTCCTTCAACCCGTAAAGCCTTTTCAGCTTTTTGGAGTGTCGAAACGTGCGCGGAAGGTTGAAAAATCACGCAAAATTACACACCACCACGATGGCTGCCAGGGATATTGCGAGATACGTCGCTGCGTACGGCAAGCGCGTTGCGGCATATGTGGTGAAGCAAAACATGCGACAGAGGAAAAGCCGTGCAAGGCAGCCCCCAAATGCGTTAATTGCCACGGCCATTTCCCATCCGGACATGAGAACTGCCCTGCCCGACCTTTGGTGGTAAATGGGAAGCTTGAACGACCTTCACAGCGTAAACTAAAGGGGATTCGCAGAATCGGACGTGCCAACCGTGCCGCGATTATCAACGACCGGGCTGAGGCGGCCCGCCGAGAACCAGCACCTGCAATCCCGGTCCTAAGCACCTCATCGCAGCATTCGCAAACCTCGAGCTCCCGATCGAGCATTTCAAATAAAAGAGCGCGGCCATGCGAGGCGGCAGGGGCGGACATCCGCAACTTCCTGCAGGCTGAACAGGAACGCGTGCATGACGAAATCGTTTGGGCAGCCGAAATGGAGGACGCAGCGGCTGCCGAACCTTGCCCCGCTGATGTGACAAACTTGGAAGCAACCCATCGATTGATATGACGAAATATTCGCTCGGCAACATGCAGCGGGAACGCCTCGACGTAGTTTGGGCCAACGTAGGCAAAAGGATGGGTGTGCATCTGAGCCTATTGGAGTTATGCCACCAGAGGGAAGTGGACCTGGTTAACGTCCAAGAGCCATGGTGCGGGCTAAATACGACTACACAAACGCACCCGGGCTATGATGTCTTTGCGCCAGTGGACGAATGGCACGCCAACACTTACGAAGCCATGACTGGGCTCCGGCCCCGGGTGCTCACCTACGTAAAAAAGGGGGCCGCCCTAAGGGCCGTACAACGACGCTTGCCGCAGGGCCAAAATACGCGGGACGTACTCTGGCTCGAAATTAACGGAATACTGTTTATTAACGTATATAGGGCTCCAGGTACTAACGCCGCGCTGGAAATGGTATGCAATACCGTGCCAAATGGACCCACGGTGCTAGGCGGCGATTTCAACGTAGCGGCTGCTGCATACCAGCCAGGCCGCACAGACGCACGCGGAGGGGATCAACTGACGGCATGGGCGCAAGCCCAGGGCATGCGTTTTACAGGAAATATCGGCGTGCCCACCCACCGCGACGGGGGTTTATTGGATATGGTTTTTTCCAACCTCCCCAGCACAGTAACTGTGGTTGACAGCAGTCTTTACACAGGCTCCGACCACGAATCTCTTTATACCACGCTGCGGACGCGCGGCGCCCCGCGCCCGGAGGCGGTCAACGTCTCGGTTAGGGACGACCGGCTACCAAAGTTCGCGGAGCTACTTGCTTTTGGCATGCAAGATATGCCGGACCCGGGATCCGCGGCCGATGGTTACGCATTGGACGCGTGGGTAGCTGAATTTACAACTTTATGGGAGCAAGTAACGTGGGTCGTGGGCACGCCGGCGGGAAAAAGGGGCAGATCGGCTCCTTGGTGGACCGAAAACTGCCAACGGCTCTGGACCGAATTTCAGCGGGTTAAACGGAGCGCTGTAAATAGGACAGACGCCTCTGCCGAGGAGAAAGCTTACACGAAAGGGGTGCGGGCCGCGAAGCGGGAGTATTGGAGGCACCGGATTGACCAATTGCGCGACGATAAGGATTTGTGGAACATGGTGGGCTGGCTGGGAGCCGGACCACGCCTCCGGTCCCCGCCGCTGGTTATTAACGGCGAGCAAGTGAGCGAGCCCTTAGCAAAAGCGGAGGCACTGCAACGGGAGGTGCTTGGCCGATTTTCGGCGGAGGATGACCTGCAGGGAGACCCTTTGGAGGCCTGGTCGCCGGACGAGGCTAAAATCCCTTGGGACACCCAGATTAGTGCGGAAGAGGCGGAGCGCTCCTGCATTGGGGTCACGAGCACGTCCCCGGGCATCGACGGAATTACCGTCCGGCTACTAAAAGCCGGATGGGCTTCGTTGGCCGAGCCGGTGCGCAGGCTCTACCAACGTTGCCTGGAACTCGGGCATTTCCCAGCGCCTTGGAAGAAGGCCGAAGTCGCGATGCTACCGAAAACGGGGAAAAAAGACCGGAGCAACGTTCGATCTTGGCGGCCTATAGCCCTCCTCTCCTGTATCGGAAAAGGCCTCGAAAGGCTCGTTGCACGCCGGATAGCGTGGGCCATACACGGCAACGGGCTCCTTAGCTGCACCCACGGCGGTGCCCTACCCAAGCGATCGGCGACGGATCTGGTTTGTGCCCTCGCCCACGATATCGAGCAGGCTTTAGCTCGCGGGGAGGAAGTTACCCTTGTCGCATGCGACGTCCAAGGCGCCTTCGACGCCCTCCTCCATGGGCGATTAATACGGAAAATGCGGAGCCTCGGGTTCAGTAAAATGCTCCTCAGGTTCGTGATTAACTTCTTAAACGGCCGCCAGGCCCGAGTCCGGCTGGAGGGTACGACCACGGGCTTTAGGCGGCTTGGGTGCGGCACCCCGCAAGGGTCTCCCCTTTCCCCGATCCTATATATGCTGTATTTGGCGTACCTCGTTAAAGACGGTGCGGAGTGGCGATTGGCATACGCAGACGACGTGCTCACATGGAAATCGTCACGCTCGTTGGAGGAGAACGTACGTTGGCTGGAAAATAAACTCCGGGATATGCACGAAATTGCGGCGGAAGAGAAGATCCATTTCGCAGCGGAAAAGACAGAGGTGATTCACATCACTAAGAAGAGACACGGTCGCAACCCGGAAATCCGGATTAATGGTAGAACGGTTACCCCGGTCCAACTGCCGGGCGGCCGACGCGGACAAAGCGCCTCCGGGGCCGAGCGGTACCCGGGCATGCGTTGGCTTGGTTTTTGGTTCAGCCGGCGGCTGGACGGGCGCCGCCACGTGGCCGAAAGGGCTGCCAAAGCAATGGCGGTCGCTGCCCACCTCAAAGGCTTTGGGGCAGTAAGATACGGACCGCCTGCGGCTGCACTTCGCAAGGCAGCGGTGGCATGCGTGGGTTCCTCGGCCACCTACGCAGCCGAGGCATGGTACAACCCAGCGCACAATCAAAGAGGACTCCTCAAAGCACTGAACAAACCGCTGGTCTTAGCGGCACGGGCAATCCTCCCGGCGTATAAAACCACCCCCTCGTCCACTGTCCTCAGGGACGCAGGATTACCCTCGGCCCGCGTCGCGCTGGCCCACACCCGCCTGAAATACGGCGCCCGACTGAGGCTCGCGGACAAGGGGCACCCCTTTGTCAGCCGCCTGCGTGAGACACCTCGTGCCCGCAACCCAGGCCAGCCGGCCACGACCCTGCAAACGGCTGCACAACTCCTCCCGCGGATCCGGAGATTAGAGTTGCGCGCACCTCGCAATGCCCCGGATTCTCGCACTGACCCCACCGGAGGAGTCCCAAAAGAGGAAGCGGCGCGCCGCTTTATCGAATGGCTGGACATGGTATCACCTGACGATATCGTGGTATATACGGATGGTTCGGAAAAACACGAAAATAACTGCGTCCAAATAGGGTACGGATGGGCCGTTTTTAGGGCGGGCCTGGAATTTGCTGCAGGCTCCGCATCTATTACGCCGGAAAGCCACGTTTTCGACGCCGAGGCGATTGGCGCCCTAAGAGGGCTACAGGCGGCAGCCAGGGCCCAGCCAGGCGCCCGGATCTGGATTTGTGTGGACAGCACCTCGGTTATTTGGGGTCTTAGAGGCGACGCGCCGCGTTCGTCCCAATGGGCCTTTTTGGAATTCCATAACCTTGTCGATTTACTTCGAAAACAAGGCACCGAGGTTCGGGTCCGCTGGTGCCCTGGGCACCAGGGAATCCCGGGAAACGACCGGGCTGACGAGCTGGCCAAGGCCGGCTCCGCCGGACCGCCGGACCCAGACCCGAGGGCTCAGCAAACCACGTATAGCGGTGCCGGCACGGTCCTCAGAGCCATTCTTTCGAATATAGAAAAGGATTGGTGGCGTAAAGAATTTTGTGAACGGTCCCCCGCATATAGGGAATGGAAACCCCAATATACACCGAGAAAGGAGCCCGAGGAACTGCGCTTGCCAAGACCCCTATTGGGCCATTATTTGGCCATGAGGACCGGCCACGGCGATTTCAAAGCTTACCATGACCGTTTTAACCACCAGGATGCAAACACCTCGTGTGCCTGGTGCTGGAAGCGGACCTCCCCTGAACACCCGGTGCACTGCCGCCATTCGCGGGCGGTGTGGAGAAACTGGCCGTGGCCTGATGACGACCGGCCGGTCGGGCCGCCAAACCGCGCCCAACGCCGCAAATTCTTCCAGATAAGCTTCGGGCAACCGAAAGGCTTTGAGGCGTTTTCGATAGCCACCAACTACTTCAGCGCCCGCCCCAGAGCGGCCCGCCAGCGCCCCGCGCGTCACGAACGCACTTTACGCCTAGGGACACCGATCGTAAGCGACTCGAACTCAGACGAGGAATAGACTTATTGCCTTTTCACCCATACTCCACGGCACAAGCCGTCAGACGAACCCTCCGTGCACCTTAGGCACGGGGTCGCGTCAGTGAACTATCCCCCTAAGCAGGACCGGGCCCGAACCCGGTCAGGCACGATCCGCCTCTGCCCTCCTTGTTTTCCCCCTGTGTAAATAAAGAAGATAGAACGCGCGCCGAGATACCCCTCGGGAGGTTGCTAACGGCCGGCTAACAAGCCGGGCCGAGCCCGGCGTTAAATAATACTACTACTACTACTACTACTACTACTACTACTACTCGACAGCAACTCGCAAAAACAACCGAGCCCCAAATGAGAGCTTGGGGAAACTTGCGTCACGCAGGATCGAGACAAGTGAAATCGCCTACATCTGCGCGGTTGATTTCCTGACAGGCGAGATCCTGATTAATCATTTCGTTCAGCCACGTGGAAAAATAATCAACTGGCGCACCAAATACAGTGGCGTCACATACCGTGCCTTGCAGGAAGCCAAGTCTAGAAGGAACTGCCTTGCGAACTGGCACTCTGCTAGGGCTAAGCTGTTGGAGTATGTTGATGCCGATACCATTTTGATCGGCCATGGTCTGCAACACGATCTATACGCTCTCCGCCTTGCCCACACGCAGATTGTCGATACGTCTTTGCAGACTGCCGAAGCTGTTTTTGGTGGTGTTGAATTATTTCGACGCGTTTGGGGGTTGAAAGACTTGATGAAGGAGCTCGTGGAGATCCATGTCCAGAACCATGGCCGGCAAGGACATGACTGCGTTGAGGATACATTGGCAACGCGCGAGCTGGCACTTTGGTGTCTTCAGAATCCGTGGAAGCTAGAGGCATGGGGGTCAGAAAAGCGAAAAAGTCTTGAGATACAGCCCGTTGAGCGTGGCAGGGTCAAGGCAGAGAGAGGGAGGAGAAAGTGCCGTCAAAAGACAGCAGTTTCGAATGGTAGCAGTCAGATTCAAAAGGCCAAGCGAGTGGGCGGTTAGTTACCATGACCAAAATTCCAGGCTTTCCAGCTTTCATAGGACAAGAACTTTTTGATCGCTCTTTTAACGGCCATATCCAATGGATTGGGTTATTTTTGGTTGTGTTGTCTCGTCAATTATGTCGAAGTTGAAACACCTAGAAACACAGGTGTGTTTAGCACTTGGCAGTTGTACCTTCTAGTATCTGGTGGAGCCTTTTGTGTATATTATAAATTAGTCTATCTATCGCAGTCTGTTATAGCCCTGGAGGGCCGAATCCGAATTGGAAAGATAAAGCACCTTTTATTGCTAAGTTATAAACTCGCCCAGCCCAAAAGAGCAGGGCACGATTAAAGCTCGCACATATCGCTTGCTCGACATTAGTTGGCTAGTGTGGGAATTAAAGACCAACAGATCATATCGTATAGGAATGCGGTACTATAGGCTCAAAAGAACCGTTAGGAATTTGGACCTTCCATTCACCGATACAGTGGTTCGGTTCCGGTACACCCAAAGCTTGGAAGGCCTGGAATTGGGATTCGAGGGACAAGAGTTTGGAAGTACACTTGAATTCAACCAAGCCTTGCTAAACTTCTAAGCCTTTCTGTATTTGATTTAATAGTTAGTGCTTCACCAGCCGTTACCCAAAGAGGAGGCCAACGCGGAAACAAACAGTTCCTTACCAACGGCAAAGATGAGGGAGATGATGAAGAAGAGGAAGAAGACTCGAACGACGAGTTAAGTGACGAAGAAGCAGACGAAGACGATTCAGACGGATATACGTCAGCTTACTTCATGAACCATGAAACAGCGGCATTCCTAGCAGACGAAGCATTCCGCCACAGGTTGGACCAAGGCCGAATGACGTTTCCAGGAAACAAGGAACCGCCAAAGGATCTTCCGCACCAAATTCTGAATCAACACGGCTTAGATAGTGTCTGGCATGGAATCATACCGGATACAGGCGCTGCAGCAATATCAACGGCCGGCATTGGCCAAGTGGAAGCACTGCAACGCAGGAAACCAGAGATCCAAATCGATAAATCGAACCCGAACAAGGCCAGAGTGCGCTTTGGAGCAGGCGAAGGGATTACCGCCATGGGAGAAATCACCTTGGATACACAAATTGGCGTCATAACGTTCCACGTAGTGCCAACTCGGACACCATTTCTCCTGTGCATCAGGGATATGGATAGGCTCGGTGTATACCTGAACAACACCAGCAACGAGCTTGTAAAGGTCGATGGTACGAGAGTGCCAGTCCTACGCAAATGGGGGCACCCATGGTTTTTCCTACCAGGACTAGAACCGGGCGAACCGGAGACGTACTTTACGAGAACAGAAAGCACGCCAATAACGTTTTTAACCGAGAAAGAGCTGAGAACGGTTCATCGAAGATTCGGCCACCCCTCAGTAGAACGCTTGTGGAAAACGTTGCAAAGGGCAGGCCACGAGGTTAACCGGGATGCATTAAAGCTGATAAACCGTTTTTGTCACCACTGCCAGATCAAGGGAAGCGCGCCACAACGCTTCAAATTCACCCTGAAAGACGATATAGATTTCAACTACGAGATCGTGGTTGACGTGATGTACTTGAAGTCAAAACCAGTCCTCCACGTAGTCGACGCGAGCACAGCATTCCAGGCTGCACGATTTTTGAGCAGTATAACAGCGAAAGAGACATGGGAAGCACTTAAAGAATGCTGGATCGATACGTACTTAGGACCACCCGACATTATCACATACGATTCAGGCACAAATTTTGCCGCGGCCGGATTCAAGGCAGAAGCACGACTCTTCGGCATAACATGCAACCAGGTGCCAATTGAGGCGCATTGGTCATTGGGAAAGATTGAGCGCTACCATAAACCGTTACGAAGAGCGTATGAGATTATAAGAGTCGAGTGCAAGGACATGGCACCGCAAACTGCACTGCAAGCGGCAGTGAAGGCCGTGAACGATACTGTAGGCCCAAACGGCCTAGTACCTACCCTATTGGTATTCGGGGCGATGCCACGCATTACCAACGATTCAGCACCTTCAAAAGACCAAACACAGCGCGCCGAAGCCGTCAACAAAGCTATGAAGGAACTTAAAAAAATGATGGCGCAAAGGAAGGTCAATGAAGCGATAAGAACGAGGAATGGCCCGAGCATCGAATCGAAGATGCCAATGTCACTGGAGCTTGGATCAGAGGTTCTGGTATACAGAGAAAAACACAAGTGGACCGGACCTTTTAAGGTACTCGATGTGTCAGATTCGACAATAATTGTTGACATGGTGAATGGCCCTTCCGCATTTCGAAACACGCACGTAAAGCCATACCACCGCTTTACAGAGCAAACAGAAAAAGACAACAACGAGACCACATCGATGGAGCCAGAGCTCCGATATCCAGAGCCCGAGCAGCCAAGACGCAGGGGAAGACCCAAAGGATCGGGGAATCGACGACCAACGGCTCCAAACAAGCTCACAAGAGCGGAGAACGCAAAGCCCGAGATCACAGTACAAATACCACCCCTGGATGCAACGTCGGAGGACGACGAAGCACAAGAACAGCGTCCCGAATCAGAAAACCATGCAGAAACGAGATCTGAGCGACTGCAAAGGCGAACACGCAGAACGGCGAATGCCCAATTCCTGACAGAAAAGGAGCAACGAGCCCATGAACTGGCCGTCAAATACAGACGAGAAGGCCGAATCAAAGCTCCCGGGAAGCCGTTCGAAGAGTCCACATGGCAGGAAGTGAACACCTTGCTTGCTGCAGGCGTCCTGCAACCGGTAGATAAGAGGCAATTCAGTGATCAAAGGATCTTCGGATCGCGATTCGTGAACGAGATCAAAGGGCTACCGGAACACCCCTATGAAAAATCACGTCTTGTTATACAGGGGCACAGCGATTTCGAAAAGAAGAGCCTGCTTACGCAATCACCTACGATAATGCGGTGCAGCCAAAGACTTATATTAGCTCTTACACCGGCTGCAAGGCAATTCGGATGCGACTTGATGCTCAGAGATATCAGCCAAGCGTACACTCAGAGCTCTACGAAGCTACAAAGGGACGTTCTCGTGCGTATTCCGAAAGAGATCGAACATCGATATCCCGCCAACACGGTGTTCAGACTCATTAAGCCCCTTTACGGACTCGCAGAGGCAGGTTTGCATTGGTTCGTTACATACCAGCGTCACCACAAAGAGCGCCTGAACTGCGTTCCATCAAGCTACGATCCATGTTTACTCCTTTCCAAGCAAAACGACAACTTTGGCATTGTGGGAATGCAAACAGATAACCCGCTGAATCTGGGAGATAAAGAGTTCATTCGGAAAAAGCAACAGGAGCTCGAAAGAGCAGGTTTTCAGGCTAAACCACAAACGATTATACAGCCAGGGGACGAGCAAAGCTTTAACGGCTGTCTAATTCAGCTTTACGAAAAGAGTTTGGACATGCGCCAAAAAGGACAACTCGACAGGCTGCAACCTGTAACGACGAACCAACCAGGAGCAGAGCATGAGTATATCGTTCAGCGAGCCAGAGGAGCGTACGTTGCATCGATCTGTCAACCGGAGGCTGCATTCGATTATGCCGCCGGCGCGCAAACAATAAAACCCGACAACGAAGATTATGATTTGATGAATAAGCGAATCAATTGGCAACGCCAGAACGCACAGAGAGGACTTTCCTATATCCAAATCGACCTTAGAACGGCGAAACTGTACGTATTTGTCGACGGGTCCTTTGCCAACAATAAAGATCTTAGTTCCCAAATCGGATACGTGATACTTTACGGGAACGAGTGCTCCGTGGAGACGGGAACGAGTGCTCCGTGGAGACGGGAACGAGTGCTCCGTGGAGCAGGCAACCGGCTTTCAGGTAACCGGTAATATCATACATTGGTCATCGACCAAATGCCACAAAGTTACAAGAAGCGTATTGGCAAGCGAGATCTATGGCATGGTTAGTGGATTTGATATCGGATTTGTACTGAAAACCACTATTGCGACCATCCTGGAAAGGCTAGATTTGCCTCCTTCACCTATGGTAATCTGCACGGATAGCCTATCGCTATACCAGTGTCTAGTGCAATTGGGGACAACAGCGGAGAAACGACTTATAATTGATCTTCTGAGCTTGAGACAGTCATATGAGAATCGTGAAGCTGAAGAGATCAGATGGATCTCAGGAGAAACCAATCCAGCAGACTACATAACGAAAAGAGCGCCCAATCGGGCTTTGACTGAGCTTATCAATACCAATTCGACGTTGGTGCGCATTGAAGGCTTGGTTAAAAGGTCACGGAGCTCACAGGAAGAGGCGAAAGAGTTAAAAGACGAACTGAATTAATTGGGAGCGGCAAAACGACGTAATGCGTCGTTGGCGACTGAAGAGCCGCGCCGCGAGGCAAAAACGCCTCGTTGAAAAACACCGAAAAACACCGCAACGCCCTTACCAGAGGCAAAAAAAAAACAAAAACAGCGTTACAAAGCTCGGACGCTATGCATCGGGTCAAGCGTCCTCGTCACTACTCTCCTCCTCACCCTCCTCCTCCTCCTCTTCCTCAAACGGAGCATTATATTCGGCTTGCACAGCTCCTTCAACCCACAAAGCGTCAAACTGGCGAATTGCCGCAACATGACCAGCAGAACGGCGTTCCTCCGACGACAAGAACTTGAGATCGTCGTTTGCGGCAGAGCTACCCTCATAGGAGGCGATCATCAGCATGCCCTTGGTAGTTGTTCGCCACCGATCGAGATCCTGAATGACGTTTGTTAATGTATTGAAGCACATGAACAGCGTTCAGATAAACTTACGGCAGTAGTCGTGATGGGGATTTCGGCAGGAGGCGCCTCGGCCTTGCGCTTCTTGGGAGTGGTATTGGCAAACATGGTGCCAGCCTTCTTGGGCTCGTTCTTGAGCAGCGAACCGGCCTTCTGCAGATCGTAGGCACGCAGGAACAGCATTGCCGGCTTAAAGGCGATGGTGGGACTAAGCAAATTGTGTCAGAACATCAGAATGGCCAAATGAAAAAGAAAAGAGCTCCAGATTGCCAAACTTACATTGGTTTGCAGAAATGACCTTGCTTGCACTTGGTGCAGCGGCCAGACGGCGGAACAATGTCGTAACAAGCACCAGAGGGTCCTTGCTAAGTCTGCTTGCCAGCGAGGCAAGAATTGAGGCAGCCCAGACAGGGGACAGGGCGCAGAACTAAGGAATAACGATTAGCAGCTTCAACAACAACGACAAGGTCAAAACAAGAACTCACCCTCCTTGGCAGCGTCGGGAGCAGCAGACATGATGGCGAGAATCAGGTCGAGATCAGGCAGAATGATAGGAAGGGCAGACAGAGCAACAAATGAGCAGCAGAACGGCCAAAGAGGATGATTGTCAAGCCAAAGAGGATGATTGTCAAGCCAAAGAGGATGATTGTCAAGAAGTGATCTGAGAGATTCTAAAAAGAGGCCTTGAGAGATCACCACCATCTCGTATCGACTTCATGGCAAGAAGAGGCCCTTTTATAGGCGAAAGGGATCGCCAAAAGTTTGCAGCTGACTAAGAACGACGTCGCTGTGATCGAACAATAAGCTGAATGAACAATAGGAACGCTGAACGAAGCTATTCAGAGCTATTGTTCTTGAAAGAGGCCTCTTGGGTTAATAGCCACGACAATAGGAATCCATGACCGGTTCCGGAGAGCAAAGGCGCAACGAATAAGCACCAGAACCGCTTTCAGAAGATTCATCGTAGACTGCATGGCTGTTTCCGTTGTTTTCGTTTTAGAGATTGTTATAACGACTGGATTGGAGGTTGTTGACCGCGCGAAGAAAAGAAAGAATTGCCGGTGTTGGAATAGAGGGAATCGCGGTCAATTCAACAATAGAGCGATGATCCACGGGCAATGCCGCACAGGCCAATTGCACGTGACTCACCCGCCCAATTGCGGGTATAAGACGGAAGGACGTTCAGAAGCTCACCTCTAGACAGTTTCATAGATAGCACAATCAATTTCTTTATATCCGTATAACAACGTTCTGTTGATCGATCGACATTACGAAAGGCCTATCAACAGGCTTAGCTAAATTAACTGGCCATAACCCCGAAGTACGCATCCGGATTGGATAACTTTTGCTGTAAATGCTTTAAATCGAGCTTTTCGATAACAAAGCAAAAAGTTTCTTTTTCCAATGACTGTTGAATTGCAAAATTGGCTAACAAATCCAAGTTGACGTCGATAAGCTTCTTTTAACGGCCCAAAAACGGATAAATCCAATGGTTGAAGAACATGCGACGAATGAGGAGGTAAATATAGAAGTTGAATGTTGTTTTGAAGGCAAAGAAGCATAAACTCGTCCGTAACGTGTGATCCATGGCCGTCAAGGATTAGTAACTGCTTTTCAGGGGCGTTGAGTAAGGTATGCGGAATAAACACTTTTTTTAGCCATTCGATAGCCGTTTTGTTATTTGTCCAGCCGTTTTCAGTTGTATGAAACTGCCAAGTATCGAAAGGATCTAAATCCGCTGGGAACCATTGTTGCTGCACGCTTTTACCTTTGAATATAATAAGAGGAGGGAGGGCAACGCCCGTAGCCGATACACATTCGATTATAGTCGTCCAACCCCGCGTTCCGGGCTTTTTTCGTTGCAATGACCGGATCCCGTTAAGCCTTAATACCAGGCCATTAGATCCTTTGCCTTCCATTATACCGGTTTCGTCCATATTCCAACGATTTTCCGGTTTAATAGCGTTAATAACCGGGTTTGTAATATAATGTTACGACCAGACAAGTTGGGCCAGCACCAAGGAGGCCAGGTGGGGTCACACCCCTCCTGACGACAATCGGCCAAGGATGGTACCGACCGGCAGAAACAGGATTACATAAGGAAAGGGTCACGTGACCGCACGTGACCAAAGGAGGGTGCTATGACTGATAGGTGCCAAGGATCACATAGCACCCATAGCAAGTGATAGGAGTGATATGACCGCTCACCAACATATCCGACATAGCAGACATATCACTACCAGGGACAACGGACTATATAAAGCACGCTCATTACCATGTAGGTAGATTTGATTCTAGGATTGCTTAGTAGCAATCAAACTTTAGTTAACCTCAATACTTACTTGAGAACGATCATAACTTCACCCCCAGTCATTGAGAACCACAATTACCCAGTCAAACGCTCAGTTGCTTCAACCCACTGTACTTTACCATAAGAACAGGTTACCCGATACCTTGATCGTAACATTTTGATTGCTCCTGTTCAGTACCTTGCCTTGAAGCATACCGAGCAGTACCGCCGAAACAATATCTTCCAACAGAACCACCCCTCAGACCCCCTCTACCACCAACGCTCCGGCCAGCGCTGACGCCTTGCGTCAGATGGTCGCGACGCTTCAAGCCGAGAATCGACAACTCCAGGAACGAGTGACCGAACAAGCTAATCGAGCTAATAGGAACCATATCAAATACCCTTTACCATCACCATACGATGGCACCACAGGTACCCTGCAGGGATTTCTTACAGGAACCCGGGCATACCTTCACTTCAACGAGGACAACTTCGATAGCGATGCAGACAAGGTCACCTACGCAGCCTCGCTCTTGAAAGGCGACGCGCTCGCCTGGTTCGAGCCAACCTTGCGAGACTACTTGGACCATGATGAGGAAGAGAACCGTAAGGCTGAGACCAACCGCATTTTCGACGACTACGACAATTTCGAAGAATGCCTCAGGGGAGCATTCGGCAACCCAGACGAGGAACGCACGGCTGAGCGTAAGCTGGTGCGCCTCACCCAGACCAAGTCGGCATCCAAATATGCCAATGAATTTCGACAAATCACCGCCAAGCTACCATGGGGCAAGGAGGCCCTGATGGCACGCTTCTATGCGGGACTTGAAGAAGAGGTCAAAGACGAGCTGGTTAAAGAAGAACAACCCGACACACTAGCAAAGTATGTGGAGCTAGCGGTCAAGATCGACAACCGACTGTACGAACGGAAACTGGAGCGACGCGAAGGACGCAGCGCATGGGGCCCAGCCTTGCGACAAGCCAACACAGGACGCAAATACCAACACCCCAAGCCGCCTCGCCAACACAGTACCGCGTATGGCACACACAGCGGACCCATGGACCTAAACGCAACTCAACACCGACAGCCTCGCAAAGACCCCAAAAGTGGCAAGTGTTTCAAGTGCAACAAGCCAGGACATATCGCGCGAAACTGCCCCGAGACACACAGCGGCACCTCAGGATTCACCATCGACTTCAGGGGCAAATCCGAGAAACCACGAGGACTTAATGCCACCAACCACAATCAGACACAGCCTGACCAACACAGCATGGTGAGCTGGACCACCTGCTACAACGACAACTGCATGATCCACAACAGTTCCAAAATCGACGCAGGATGGTACCCACAGAAACCCCGAGGCACTCGAACCCTAGCGGTAGGAAACCGAGTACCCATTGGGACAAGGCAACCAATCAACTTACACCGACAAGACGCAAGATTACCCGAGCTTACAGACTCGGACGCCTCAGGAGAATCGGATGCGGAACCACTGGGACAAACCCACCACATCAGAATGACAAATCAACCATCAACCGAAGAATCGAGTGACGACACTGGAAAAAGCTCCAGCGATGGAGAAGACGTGACCCCAAGCATGTATAGTGCAACAGGGGCCAACGACCCGTACAAGTACGAAAAGAAACAAATCGACTTATACCGAAACGACCAATCAGTACAGTTCCCAGGCTACACCTTAGTCCAACAGAAACGGGACCCTACAGGACATGTAGCACCGACATTTGGAGACCACCCCAAGTTGAGCACTGCACACCCGGAGCACACCCATCTCTTTTGGGCTGAGTGTTTCCGAGACAACTGCGGAATCCACTTGAGCAAGAAGATCTACCACAACTTCTTCCCACGACGACGATTAATGACCGGAATCCACGAGATATACACAATCCAGGAATTACCCAGTTGGGAAATCAAGATTAGACTCCGAGACGAACCGGCAGTTATCTTCACACCCAGCGACGAGTACCCCATGGCGTGCTGCCACCAGCCCAATTTCCCATGGTACGAATGTACTCGCAGTGTGTGTAAGGTCCACATGCTAGCCAAAGCCCAAGATTGGCACGTACGAAAACAACGACACCAAGTACCTGCACCCATGACCAAGGTCGTATGGGACCCACAAGTAAGAGACAAGCAGGCACCCACGAACGCACGCAGGACACCAGTGCCAGCAAAGCACCCACTTGACCAGGTCAAGGTGAAAAGCAACCACACGCCCCGAGACAAGAAAACCAAGGACCCACAGCGCGAGTCCAGCAAGTCAAAAAACTAGGACAGCCAGACGGTACAGGGCACCGAACGGCGAAGAAAGGAACGGAAACAAGAACCCTGAACGCTACGCAAGATACGGTAGCAGAACACGAACACATATTTCTCAACATACGACTCGATGGCAAACCCATACGAGCACTCCTCGACAGTGGAGCACAAGGCAACTACATATCCCCAAGGATCGTGAAGGAACGACGGATACCTTGGCAACAAAAGAAAGAACCATACCAGTTGCAAACCGTGGAAGGAAAGGCAGTTTCATACGGGAACGGCACCATCGAAACGGAAACCGTACATCTCTGGATGGAAAGCTACGGACGAAAGGAACGAATCACCTTGGATATCACGGAAATAGGGGACAAGGATATAATCCTAGGGATCCCCTGGCTTAGGAAAAGCAACCCCCGGATAGATTGGACAACAGGCCAAGTCCAATGGAAAAAGCACCTAGTCACTGAACGACCTCCTGCCTGGAAGGGTTCACACAGGAAGCGTAGGGCACGGATGGACCAACCAAAACAAATGGCGTACCTACAAGGAGGACGACCAACCCCGGAGCCAACATCGGAAGAAAAGCGACTATCCACAAGCCAGAACCGATCCAATCACATAACACCAAAACAAGAAGAACAGACCAACAATATACCAGACGAGTACCGAGTATACGAACGACTATTCAGCCCAGAACTCGAAACGGGACTACCGGAACACAGTCCATTCGACCACGAGATACCATTGAAGGAGGGAACACAACCCAAGTTCCACAAGATATACGGTCTAAATCCAACACAGATGGAGGCACTCGACCAGTACCTAGAAGAAAACCTCAGAAAAGGATACATCAGACCATCGACAGCGTCAGCAGGATACCCTATCCTTTTCGTACCAAAGAAGAACGGAAAATTACGACTATGCGTGGACTACAGACAACTGAACGATATCACCATAAAAAATTGCTACCCACTCCCACTGATAGGAGAACTCCGAGACATGCTCTACCAAGCACAATGGTTTACAACACTAGACCTCAAAGGAGCATACAACTTGATCCGCATGAAGGAAGGCGAAGAGTGGAAAACAGCGTTTCGCACCAGGCGTGGACATTTCGAGTACCTCGTAATGCCTTTCGGCCTTACCAACGCCCCAGCAACCTTCCAAACCATGATCAACCATGTTCTCAGGGAATGCCTAGACATTTTCGTTGTTGTTTACCTGGACGACATCCTTGTCTTTTCCAAAACGTTGGAAGAACACAAGCAATACGTCCACACAATCCTACAAAAACTACAAAACGCCAAGCTTTTAATTAAGCCCGAGAAATGCATTTTCCAGAGCAAACAAGTTAATTTCCTAAAATATACCATCGCTCCTGGACAAATTAGGATGGAAACCTCGAAAATACAAGCAGTAAAGGAATGGTCCCAACCACAAAACGTAAAGGACGTTCGGGCATTCTTCGGATTCGTGAACTTTTACAGAAGATTTATTAAAGGATACGGCGCGATCGCCACCCCATTCACCAACATAACAAAAAAAGACCTAGAGTTTCAATGGACGGAACCAGCGTAACAGGCATTTGAAAAATTACGAGACGCAGTAGCTAAAAAAAAAACCCATTTTGAAAATACCAGACCCAATGTAACCTTTCGAAGTCGAGACCGACGCATTAAATTATGCGATCGGAGGATAACTCGGACAACGAGACGAAAAAGGACGGCTACACCCCTGTGCCTTCTCCCAGAAATTGCACGGACCAAAACTAAACTAACGTGGATGTACAGTACCCCGCGCACTTATCGAACCAAATTGCAGAATTAATTTGACCACGCGTTTCTTCCACCACAACAAAATGTCAACCAATATAAAAGAATCTCAAATACTCCTTGCTATTGAAGCTATTCAGTCGGCCCGAATAACTAGTCGTCGAGCTGCTGCAAAAGCTTTCGGTGTACCGGAATCAACACTCCGCGACAGAATGAACGGAGTGGCCCCTTTGGCTGATCGTCGGCCTGGTGTTCAAAAATTAACAAAAAGCGAAGAGGATGTGATTGTTCAATACATTCTGGACCTGGATTCCCGAGGGTTTCCGCCTCAGATCGTTGACGTGGCCGCAATGGCCGACCATATCCTCGCTGCGCGGAACGCGCGACCGGTCGGGACTCGCTGGGCGAATCGCTTCGTCCAGCGACGCACAGAACTAAAGACGCGTTTCTCTCGCGCTTACGACTTCCAAAGGGCTTTATGCGAAAATCCTGACGCGTTGAACGCGTGGTTTCGATTGGTGGCCAACATGAAGGCCAAATACGGCATCCACGACTGCGACATTTACAATTTTGACGAAACCGGCTTTATGATGGGCCAGATNTTATTATTACTATTATTTCTATTATTACTATTATTACTATTATTACTATTATTACTATTATTACTATTATTACTATTATTACTATTATTACTATTATTACTATTATTACTATTATTACTATTATTACTATTATTACTATTATTACTATTATTACTATTATTACTATTATTACTATTATTACTATTATTACTATTATTACTATTATTACTATTATTACTATTATTACTATTATTACTATTATTACTATTATTACTATTATTACTATTATTACTATTATTACTATTATTACTATTATTACTATTATTACTATTATTACTATTATTACTATTATTACTATTATTACTATTATTACTATTATTACTATTATTACTATTATTACTATTATTACTATTATTACTATTATTACTATTATTACTATTATTACTATTATTACTATTATTACTATTATTACTATTATTACTATTATTACTATTATTACTATTATTACTATTATTACTATTATTACTATTATTACTATTATTACTATTATTACTATTATTACTATTATTACTATTATTACTATTATTACTATTATTACTATTATTACTATTATTACTATTATTACTATTATTACTATTATTACTATTATTACTATTATTACTATTATTACTATTATTACTATTATTACTATTATTACTATTATTACTATTATTACTATTATTACTATTATTACTATTATTACTATTATTACTATTATTACTATTATTACTATTATTACTATTATTACTATTATTACTATTATTACTATTATTACTATTATTACTATTATTACTATTATTACTATTATTACTATTATTACTATTATTACTATTATTACTATTATTACTATTATTACTATTATTACTATTATTACTATTATTACTATTATTACTATTATTACTATTATTACTATTATTACTATTATTACTATTATTACTATTATTACTATTATTACTATTATTACTATTATTACTATTATTACTATTATTACTATTATTACTATTATTACTATTATTACTATTATTACTATTATTACTATTATTACTATTATTACTATTATTACTATTATTACTATTATTACTATTATTACTATTATTACTATTATTACTATTATTACTATTATTACTATTATTACTATTATTACTATTATTACTATTATTACTATTATTACTATTATTACTATTATTACTATTATTACTATTATTACTATTATTACTATTATTACTATTATTACTATTATTACTGTCACGGCCAGGCATACATTGGAGAACCTCAGTGTATTAGGCGCTATTAACGAAAATTCTAAACTGAAGAGAAGAGAGAAATTACAATCAACGACGCGCTGGAGAGACGCGCTTAAATCCGGAGTTAGTGGACCCTTTGTCCGATCCCTGGCTCGGCGTGGAGCCGAGTCGTGATTCTGAGGGCAGGTCTGGGGGCTGTTACGATCAAGGTATCGGGTAACCTGTTCTTATGGTAAAGTACAGTGGGTTGAAGCAATTGAGCGTCTGACTGGGTAACTGGGGTTCTCAATGACTGGGGGTGAAGTTATGATCGTTCTCAAGTAAGTATTGAGGTTAACTAGAGTTTGATTGCTGCTAAGCAATCCTAGAATCGAATCTATCTACATGGTAATGAGCGTGCCTTATATAGACTATGTTCCAAGTGTGATCTCTTTTTGAAAGGTCTCTGATCTCAAAGACTCCTCAGGGTCTTCGGAGATCAGGTTGTGATCTTTGAGATCATCCCTTGTCCGTTTGAGATCAACTGTCTTGGCAGTCACGTGCTGTCACGTGGCTTTGTCCTTACGTAATCCTTGTTCTGCCGGTCGGTGACTTCTCTGGGCGAGTGTCGTCAGGAGGGGCACGACCCCACCTGGCCTCCCTGGTACCGGCCCAACCCTTTGGTCGTAACAGGTGTGACATTTGGACCATGAGATGACCAGACCCTAACCCTGACCCCTGGCCAACGACCCACCAGGGTGATACCTTCATCTACGTCGCGTCAAGCTCAGAACTTTGTTTGTTTCCTTTCTTCTCCTCAGAGTAGAATCTTCGTCGATAGATGCCAATAGACTAGCTTCCGTGCTATGCTTACCCCGGGCCGTGACAACAGGGGCCTGATCCTCACAATTACTATTATTACTATTATTACTATTATTAACGTTACTGTTATTAAAACTGGCGAAACTTACACCCGCGGATATTATATTAGGGGATACATGCTTACCTACACTATAAAAGTGTCTATATTTATAATATGTATAATATTTGCTAATGAAACACTGTTTAATTAATAACAACTTATTTATAGCATACTGTACGTGCAGGGTTAATTTAAACCAGATTATAATCATATATATTGTACAAGATAGTAATAATATATAAACACTTAAAACTTAAAAAACTAAGGCTTATTTTTAGTACTAACAATAATTTATTAAACAGTGTCTTAATTTATTCCAAAACTTCATTTCTTAAACCTATACATCAAACCAATTATTGTATTAATACTAATAGTATTGTAAAGCCCCCGCTAAGACAGCTGTGTAATGAGTATATAAACCACGGGAAACTTTGGAGTCTCGCTATTTATTTACGTTGCTTCTTCATAGTCTCTCAACTCACATTTCATCGACTGCTTTGAATTCTCTTACTCTTGTGTTTCGACTTTACCCTTCGGCCTTTTTGGCGAACCTCCTTCGGGACTCGGCGTCGAGTCTACAACCCCTTCACATTTTTAAACTTTGCGGATTTACGCAGCCACAAGTATCTTGGGAACTCTTTAAAATCGCAGCCCACAGAGATTAAGGAGCCCGCTTGGAAACAAAACCAAAAGCAAACATGCCCACAGCTGCGCGCGCCGCCCACAACTCTACAATGAGGTCGATTTTTGTCGTTATCGCCATATTATTCGCTTTCGCTCTCGGCGCCGTTCCTCCCAACCGCGAAAATGAAATCAAAGTTGGAACACCTTTCCCTTTGATTAAACGCGACGCGCTCCAGGTTAATCTGCTTTGCTATGTAACCCATGGATACCACGCTTCTATTATTGTCGACAATTTGTCAGACGGCAAATCTTATTGCTACCATGCCACTCAGCGGGGCAACACCCGAACGTATAAGATGACACGATCAGTCAAATCTAATGGCAGCTATATCAACACATCAATTCCAAAAGCTACCGGCAATGTTCCCGTCAGCTCCAATATTCCATTCAACCACTTAGACCAGGCCATTAACACCGATACTCTTCTTCCGGATAGTGATAAGGATTGCTGGGATTATATTAAAAAAGCATTGCAAGTTATGGTACATAACGGTTGGCTGGCTTTATCTGACGCGAAAGCCTCATATAATAGTTTGAATGACCAGGCTGTGGCACACGGGATGCAAGGAACTTGCATTAGGTGGAACTAGAACGGAGTTTTTACGACTTTATAAGGTTCACGCCAGGACTTTCGTCGAATAACGCAGGTATATTATACCAAATAAGGGGTTGGGCTACGTTTGCGTTTACCCAGAGAGGGACTTTATTTTGGGGATAAAACTTTATCATTTTATCCCTTTGATAAAAGGGACACGTTGGTGATATATATTTATTATATACTTCACCTATAAAAAAGGACCGGTATAAAAATCAAATTGATTTAAAGTATTTTAAGGTATAGATGGGATAAAATGTTACGATCAAGGTATCGGGTAACCTGTTCTTATGGTAAAGTACAGTGGGTTGAAGCAACTGAGCGTTTGACTGGATAACTGGGGTTCTTAATGACTGGGGTGAAGTTATGATCGTTCTCAAGTGAGTATTGAGGTTAACTAGAGTTTGATTGCTGCTAAGCAATCCTAGAATCAAATCTATCTACATGGTAATGAGCGTGCTTTATATAGTCCGTTGTTCCTAATAGTGATATGTATGATATATTCCATAGCCAGCATATCACTCGCTCTGCTATGATTGATATGCGACATATCAATCCTATCCCTTCCTTGGCATCACGTGCTATCACGTGACTTCATCCTTAGGTAATCTTTTCCCTGCCGGTCGGTGTTCCTCTCTCTGGTGCGTCGTCAGGAGGGGTGTGACCCCACCTGGCCTTTCTGGTACCGGCCCAACTGTCTGGTCGTAACACAAAAGTAGAATCAAATTCTAAGGGATTTTCATTAAGCGGTCGAAAAACCCGTGTGGCTACTAGGGCGTATGGAGCTCTCGGTCCACCCTGCGACCATTCGGATCGGGTTTATTACCCGGTCCCCGATTGGAATATCGGAACTTTTTACGCGGATTTTAAATTAATTAACGAAAATCAATCTTTAAATTACTAATTGTTACGACCAGACAGTTGGGCCGGTACCAGGGAGGCCAGGTGGGGTCACACCCCTCCTGACGACACGCGCCCAGAGAAATCACCGACCGGCAAAAAAAGGATTACATAAGGAGAAAGTCACGTGACACCACGTGATTACGCAGAAGTGATTTCTAGTGATCTGTAGAGATCAGGACTGACGCCAAGAGAAATGATCTCAAGTGATCTGTAGAGATCAAGAGAGATCACATTTGGAACATAGTTTATATAAGGCACGCCTATTACCATGTAGATAAACTCGATTTTAGGATTGCTTAGCAGCAATCAAACTCTTGTTAACCTCAATACTTACTTGAGAACGATCATAACTTCACCGCCAGTCATTGAGAACCCCAGTCATCCAGTCAGACGCTCAGTTGCTTCAACCCACTGTATTTTACCATAAGAGCAGGCTACCCCAATACCTTGATCGTAACATGGACCCACAAAGATGGGACAACCGATACAACAGCGCTTCTCCCCTTTGTGCAGCCTACTTCGTAACCTCTTGCAGACCATCAACAGAATGAGAAGCGATTTGGGTGTATTGCCTTGTTGATTTGAATATCTGCATGGTTCACTTGGGAATATAAGCTTGTATAGGATGTGCTCAGACTCGTTCACAGCATAAGTAGGAGAGGGTAAAGATGTAGATCAAAAGAGTATAACCTAGAATCTACGAGACTGAAAAAGCAGCGAACCCGTGGACCCTGGGTACAGAAATCCCCCTATATGGTCCACGATATGCAATGATCCCATGTGCGCCCCGACACGTACATCCGACTTTTGAATTTTTGTCGTTGCTTGTCTCGTGTCTTTCTTCCACCCGCCCGGCGCCAGTCTATCCAGCTAGTTCGTCTCTTTCCCCTTGAAGTAAGGGTTGGGGGAATAAGGCTGCTGCAGATCCTCAGGGTGCTTCTGCTTGTAATGCTCGGTGTACTCGTCCACGGTGGGGAAGCCATCCTGCTGGCAGTTCAAGCACTTGATCGATGACGACCGAAGCGGATCGGCGTTGGCCTTGTTTCCGGCGGGTGAGCCGGACTCCGTACGGGCCTGGAGCTGACCACCCTCGAATGGCAGGGCGGCATCGACGGTAGCCGGGGTGGGGAGGGCAGAGGTGCCGACGGTGAGCAGGCCCAGGACCTGGACAATCTTGAAAATCTGCATTTTTGAAAATAAAGAACAAAAGATAAAAGAAGTGCGCTGTTGTTACGATCAAGGTATCGGGGTAACCTGTTCTTATGGTAAAGTACAGTGGGTTGAAGCAACTGAGCGTCTGACTGGATAACTGGGGTTCTCAAGTGACTGGGGGTGAAGTTATGATCGTTCTCAAGTAAGTATTGAGGTTAACTAGAGTTTGATTGCTGCTAAGCAATCCTAGAATCGAATCTATCTACATGGTAATGAGCGTGCCTTATATAGACTATGTTCCAAGTGTGATATGTATGATATGTTCCATAGTCAGCATATCACTCGTTCTGATATGATTGATATGCGACATATCACTCCTATCCCTTCCTTGGTATCACGTGCTATCACGTGACTTCATCCTTAGGTAATCTTTTTCCTGCCGGTCGGTGTTCCTCTCTCTGGTGCGTCGTCAGGAGGGGTGTGACCCCACCTGGCCTTTCTGGTACCGGCCCAACTGTCTGGTCGTAACAGCTGTTGAGGAAAGATGATAAACACGGCAAGAGTTTTGCAAAGCAGAGATGAGCTTCTGTAATGGTAAAAAGAATGCGGCGAAAACAAAATGGAGCGCAATGAACAGAAGGAAAAGCACAGCTTATATCTTCAGGTCCTGCAACCTCTACATCCCCAGCTGAGGCCTCTGGGCCAAACCCAAACTGTGCCATATTGGCATCGAGTCGCGCTACGTTGAATTAACATGGAGGTTTTCCAAAAGACGGCAAGATGTTACTGGATTGCATAATATTACCCCGGTAAATAGACCTTGTAAACCAAGAACATATTCTTCTGCATCAATTCTATAAAGTTCCAATTCGATTCCTAGACTTTTGTAGACAACGGAAGAGACTCTCCAGCTTCGATTCTAAATGTTTCCAAAGACCGCAAGAAACGACTGAGTTGCATAACATAATGTTGATTCATATACTTTGTAAACCAAGTAATACACACTCTGCTGCGTCTTCTGTAATGCGTCGATTCTATAAATATCCCCTCGGCGATTCCGACAATCGGCACCACGCTATTATTGCAACTGCAAAAAGCTTTATATTAATTACTTCCCAAAACTAACGGACCTCCCCCTGGTCCACTGGCATCCAAACTTAGAGTAACACTATGGCGGTCTGCGATGACATGAATGGCTTCTCCCAAGTTTTTAAAGTCCGTCTCAAAGGTCGCCCCTCTTTCGCCTGTGGCGCCAATAGTTTTGACCTCCTCTTCTCGCGAGGCGGTTGTGCCAGTAGCAAAGCTTCGCACCTCCCGAATCTCGACGCTAGGGAATGGAAGCCAGCCCTCACGGAGTGGTACAAGTAACAAGGCGATGTCAGCCTCAGTGTCGGGTGTAGAACATGACCCGAGAGCATAGGCCAACTTCTCCTCTTTCGTCGCATCCTCATCCAATCCCGGTATGACAAAGTGGCCCTTGCGTCGTCCACCAATCAACCAGGTGTCTTGAGGAGCGGTAACTTCATAGCTAAACTCGATTGCGTCTTTTGAAGGTGGTGAGATGGCTTCCTTCTCTGCGTCTCCTGTGTCCCATATCCTTGACCACTTGAGGTGCAGGTTGGACGGGATCAACTCGTTCACTTTCCATGCCTCCTGTGGCATCATATGATTCCGTCCACCATCGACTGTTGCGTTAGCAGGATCTGGAAGAAGTTGGATATCCGCTGTGTGTACGATGGTGATTGAGGGAATGTCCACAGGAATCAGTATGCACGAGAGATCTTGGGTCTTGTCTGCCGATGAAGTCAAGGCAAGCCTGGGATACTCGGCTTGCCAATCTTTAATAACCGATGCAAGCTTGGATGCGATCTGGTATCCGTTTGCAACGCCGAGTTGCGTTGCCAACCGTGTTTCCCATGGTACGGCGGCAAGAAAAACGGTCGAGACAAAGCCAGACATGATAGTCTGCTCAAGGTCGCAAGATGCAAGCAGCGCCGTTCTGATGTGAGCTAGCACGGTGCAGGTGACTAGTTTTGAGTACGTCGAGAGCGACTTCCCCAAAGCCTCGTCCGACTCGAAGGCCCGCATAAGGGAAGTTTCCACGAGGCTTTCGATCTCATCTTGCACAACGCTATATGTAAGTTTGAGGTACATAGTTTTGCTTGTGCCCTTCCCCGTGACTGCAGATCCACGCTTCCGTATCATCTTGTACAGTAAACTAGCAGGTTGTTCTGGGAAGACAGTGATGGGATACGTATCGTCAATCGATTGGGGCGGGGTGCCGCCAAGGTCTGCTGCGAACAAGTCCGACTCCAACAGTTCACTCGCAAACAGTCTCAAAGGGCTTGCACTCGCCGTTGTAACCGTGAAGCGGGAGAAGAGGGCGTTGTACTTGAAAACATCTTGCACGTTGACACCTAGTGCCAAGGAGATGCTGATAGACGGAGTTTTCGCGAACTCGTACACCGGCCCATCCTCCTTGGTGGTGTACATCACCTCGACTCTGACGGCGATGGCGGGTACATCTTGCTCAACCGTGTAGGGGAAACGAATTCGAACAGTCGACCCCTTCTCCAGTTCTCCGAGGTGAAACAGTCCACCTTCTGGGGGCTCGAGTTTTGTTTCTTTCTTGCCGTTGACAAGTATTCCTTCGAACACAAGTAGCCTCAAACCCCCCGTGGCAGCCTTAACACGGACGTCACAAGTCCGTGTCTTGTTCCAACCGGTCGCGAGTTCAATTTCAAGAGAACTGTTCTTGTCGAGCTGAATCTGCTTCGCGGGCAGGAGGCGAATATCTAAGGACCCGGCCCTCTGGAAGACGCTGAGTTTTGAGTTTGTTACAACATCCGAATGCACGGTACTCCTTGTGCCCTTGGGAGCCTTGAGGGTGGGATCCCTTTCGAGGTGAAACTGAAGCTTGCCACTGCGCAGCAGGATTTGCTCAATCTCGTATTCGCCGGCGACAGCTGCCTGGTAGTAGGGGAAAGTGATCTATATTAGTAAACCGCAACAGCTTCTGGATAAAAGATGTACTTACATTGCATGTTAGCTCTACTTTGTTTCTGCCTGGTTTGATACAAATTGGTGAAGAGTTTGCAAGCGAAATTTGTTTCAGTCCCCCTGTATCACTGCATCGCAGCTTGACTTGAGCATGGTCTAGTTCCAGTTCATCGACAAGTAGACTGTGCATAGTCAGGCATACCGAGAAGCTGTCTTGCATATCATGGTAGGCGGGGGCACCATTGAAGGCAATGTCGGAGAAGAAATCGCGCAGAGGAACCAGCACATCATGTGTCAACTCTTTAGTGATCTGGAGCACACTGGGAAGGAATCCCCTGATGGCAGTGCTTTCTGGATACTTGGTGGGTTTTTCTTTATCGAGTGCTTTTCCGGGTCGGCGATGCTCAAGGCGTTGATGCTCTGCCATCGCTGCTTTTGATAGGAGCTTCAAGGCAACCTTGACGTAGTCGTCTTGATGTCCAAGCTCCTCAAGACATTTGCAGTACATAACTAACAGCGATAGCTCGAGGAGAGACCATCCTCTTTCTCCAAAGAAAGGGATCGTGTCCATGAAGTACTTTGCTGCCTCGTGGAAGTCTCCCAGGTGGAATTTGAGAATTGCCATATCGACCATGTTTGCTTTAACGGAGTTGAAATGGCTCGCCACTATATAGTGACGAAGCGCCTTGAGAGTAAGTGTCTCGTACAGTCGGTAGAAGTCATCTTTACTGTCAAGTGCTGTCCAAAGGAGCCGTGTCCCCAGCCCGAATAAAGACGGGGATGCCTGTGCTGTTGGAGCCGTTGCCTCCTTCGTCGTTGTGTTGCTACCCTCATCGTCCAAGTTTATGTCTTCCATGTCGTCAATTTCTGGATCCCCTACCAGTGGAACGGAATCCCAGCCGTCACTCCATCCCCACTTCTTTCCACATTCCTCAAGGATGTTCCTCGAGAGTGTGAAAAGCTCTGCACGCCTAGCCGCAAGCTCTTCAAGACCAGCCTTGAGAAACTGTGTGTGAACAAGGGCTGCCTCATGGGTACCTGGCGCAATCCCTACGCCTTGTTGTGCCTGTGCCCCGAGGGATCCATGCAAGGAAGAACTCCTCGCCGGATTCATCATGGTCTTGGGCTCTGGGATCTTGGCTTTCGGCTCCGTACTATCATGCTCGGCCACACTTGGTTCTGGTATTGGTAACGCCTTGGTGGATGTTTGCGCAAGGATCTGTTGAGCAGCAGAGAATGCAAAGGAAGAAACGATGTTGTCAACCACCTCGATCAAACGAGGAGCCGGAAATGTTTGGTCAGACGAGGGCTGCTCCTCCTCTTTTTTATCCACGGCACCAAGGGCCGCAAGCAAGTCTTGGCGCATCACCGTTGACACAGAAGGAATAAACTCCAATGTCCTGCGACAGACTTCAGCCAGCATGGAAAGGTTTTCTGCATCATTGTGTTGCCTGTTATCCACAAGAGCCGGTGTCCGGGGTGCTACTCCGTGAAGCAGGTATTCCTGCTGTTCCCTTGTCTTGGCAAGGAGCTCTTCCCTAGTCGCAGTAGCGTTGCCCAGACGGAAAAGCAGGGCTATTTGGCGGGCGAAAATATAGCATCTGAAGTCAAACACAGATACGTTGTTGGCGAGGATGAGCTCACGGTAGGGTTTCTTGTTTGCACTAATGAGGACATCATGGTCGAAGGAATCTGGAATAGCATTCGTTCCTGTTGACCCCACTCCTCGACTCGCTTTTGTATTGGGGTTGCCAGCTTGCAGATCGACTGGCAGCTCGTTGTCGTCGTCGAGGTCCATGTTCTCGTTTCTCGCTGCCGCTACCGCTCTCTGCGCCATGTACTTCAGCTCTTCGGTATATGGAAGCAGCGAGCCACCATGTGTCTCTGCGGCCTGGGCTCCAGCCTGGCCGTGAATTATTGCGTCAAGCCCGACGCTGAGTTCATCGTAGCCAACCAGAGCATCTTCTACCAGACCAACACTTTCAAAACCACGGGCCAGTCCCTCCTTAAGAATGAAGAATGTGCAAAAGTTCCATCCTGGTAAGTTGCGCTGTGCATCCTTCTCCTTGATATCCTCTTCATATTGGCTGACGCGCATGTCAAACGATGACAGGATCCATGCCTTCATCTTGCCAATGAGATCAGCCCAGGCATTCTCGACATCTTGTGAAGTCTCTGTGTAGCCAGTAGGCACTGCTGGTACGACTCGTGGGAGTATGTCGTAAGGAACGTCGTTGATTCCAATGCGGATTTGGGCGACTCTATCCACGGGGCCCTTGGTTGTGTTGAAGTCGGTCATCAGCTTCTCGAGTAGGGTCGTGGAGCTACCCCTCCAACGTGAGGCGACCTTGGCGTCGGCAGCGTCACTTTTGCCAGTGATCCTCGGCTGGGTAGCCGCGACGGTATTGGGGATAACAACATGGACGATGAGCCATTCGAATGCATCATGGTTCTCGGCTTTGCTGGCCTTTTTGCTGCTTTGCGGAGGCGTGTTCTGCTTGAGCCAGTCGCGGATCTCGGAGCGCGTTTGCGCCTTGTACGAATCGTTATCGTCGCATCGCACCAGGAGGATCTTCAGGTAAGGTGTTCGGCGGAGCCCAGGGATCTGATGGCGTCGACCTCGTCCAGGCGGTGGAGGCGCTGCAGCGAGTGGGTCGGCATGCTCTGCCGAGGCTGGGACACCGCCAGGTGTCTGGGTTTGGAAACCATCGAGGTTATCGTGTGTTGGGGGTTCGAAGCCGTGTTTGGGTTGCGGAGAAGCTACCGGGGAAAGGGTGGCAGCGGCTGTGCTACCGGCAGCAGTTCCGCCGGCAGGGACAAGGTCAACGTGGAGAGTGTTGATGGATCGCGGGGGCCCAGCGTGCGACTTCCAATTGAGGTTTCGTAGAGGAAGTAGTGGGAATAATCCAGGTGCGATGAGTTTGTATACATCATGAGGATCGAAGTACTCGACTAGGTAGGTACAACACTCAAAGTGTTAGATTTCGGGTTGGCAGTCAGGGGGCCGGGCCTAGTTTTTCGGGGTCAATATCTACGTACCCGTAACTTTCGAGGTCGAGTACTGCTGGTCCATGTTGAATGACCGTGTTCAAACTCCAAGCTTTTATCATTGAGCCACCTCGGCCAGCCGGTGATGGTCTCGTTAGTCGCTGTATGGACGAGAAGTACCTAGATAGGTGCCTTGGTGAATGGATTGTACGAGGCACTATCATGTCACCTTGGCGCAGCTCGTTGGCGCGGGTACTTCGCGTTGGCCTCGAGTGCAGTACAAAGCCGCCTTTTGCAGTCGCGAAGCTTGAGCTGTAGCTGGACAAAGGTGGATCTCCCGCATATGTCAGCAGCATTGGTGCGATCACTGCGATGGGAACAAGTGGGGCTTGTGATTTTTCGTTCGATCACGAAAGCGGGGTGGCAATAGCTGTGGCGTCCAACTTATATTACAATCTATCAACCTAAGCTTTTGAAGAAACCCTTCCCTCACATTGGCTCCTAGCGCTTAACTTTACTTTGGGAATTTCTTTTCTTTCCGATCTGATCTAGGTCAATCTAATATCAAGCCTGTCTGTCGTTCAACATGTCCAGTTTGCAAGCAATCCGGTACTCGGGTGGAACAACACCGAAGCTCGAGGTTCTTGACCAGCTTCGGCTCCCCCACGAAAACCACTATGACGAGATTTCGACATGCGAGGAGGCGTTTGACTGCATAAAGTCGATGAGAGTTCGAGGTAAACGATAATTAACTCATCTTGGATATATCTTGCAAGTATTATACATTGTGCATAGTTCATCGGTTAAACTTACTTCTGTGACAGGCGCCCCAGCCATAGCCATCGTTGCCGCCTTGGCTCTTGCTGTTGAGCTGCAGCTCGCGGGTTCTTCGAGTAGGTCGTTAAATGTTCCATTTTATTGCGCAAACCCGCTTACTAAAGTTTCTACAAGCCAACCAAACTCCCAAGGAGTTCATCACCTTCATCGACTCAAAGCTTGACTATCTCAAAGATAGCCGTCCTACAGCTGTGGACTTGAGCAATGCAATTACGCTGCTCAAAAGCTCAATCCGCCAAGTAGACTTGGCTGCCACCAAGGCGAATGAGAACATTCTTGCCGCGTATGTCAAAGCCGCTGAGAATATCCTGGCAAAAGATCTCCAAACCAACATATCCATTGGATCATTTGGTGCCGCATGGCTTGAGTCTCAGCTGGGTGTAACCTCTGACCGCAAGGTCTCTGTGTTGACACACTGCAACACTGGCTCTTTGGCGACATCTGGACATGGCACCGCCCTGGGTATCATTCGCTCTCTGCAGGAGAGGAAAACGCTTCACCATGCGTTTTGCACTGAGACCCGGCCTTACAATCAGGGCAGCAGGTTGACTGCGTTTGAGCTCGTGTATGAGGGCATCCCGAGTACACTGATCACCGACTCTATGGCCGCAGCCCTTTTCGCGCTCAAGAAAGAAGAGTTCAACATCGGGGCTGTCATTGTCGGTGCAGACCGTGTAGTGCGCAACGGCGACACCGCCAACAAGGTGGGCACTTATGGCCTTGCCGTCCTGGCTCGTCATCATGGGATTAAGTTTATTGTGGCGGCGCCCACGACGAGCATAGATCTCGAAACGACCACGGGTGCGGGTATCAAGATTGAGGAAAGGAAGAAGGAAGAATTGACGCAGATCTCCGGTGCTCTTGTCGACCAAGAAGGCAAAGTGGACCCTTCCAACACTGCCAGGGTTGCGACGGCGGACCAGCGGATAGATGTCTGGAATCCTGCGTTCGACGTCACTCCCCATGACTTGATCGATGCGATCGTGACAGAGCAAGGAGTGGTACTGAAACAGGATGGCAAGTTTGACTTTAGGCAAGTTATGCCAGAAACTTGGGCAAAGGTGATGAAAGAATGAGCATCAAACTCGGTGTAAGGATTGATAGAGTATATATGTTCGGGGTTTATGGGTACATGGGTTCATGGGATAAGTTGTACACAAGGATAGGGGAAAATGGGTAGCAGGGAGTCAACAATTTCTCGATTTCAGCTTCATCTTTTTCCGCCTCGCGTACTCAAATCGTGTAGAATGATCTTCTGGTATGCCTCGACAGCAGTTTCGAGGTCGCCCACAGTAAGCTGTTCGTCGTCGGAGTGTGCGACCAAAATGCTACCTGGTCCATAGAGATATCTCGTGTGGTTGCCCTTTAGATTTGGGATATCTGTGCCATAGTTGACAGTAGTCGTCAGGAAACCTACAAGTATAAAACATTATTAATATTGGTAATTTCGCTTGGGTTAGGCAGTGAAACTTGCCTTCGATGCTGCAGTCGCAAGTTACGACACCGTACCCGAGCCCACATTTCAGGCTCAGATGATCTGCATTTTCTTTTGCCAGTATCGCCTCGATTTTATGGCGAACAACAATGTGGCCAGAGTCTTCCGGACCAATTGCTACTCGAGCAGAGATATTTGACTGGGCAAACTCTGGAATCACGTTGAATGCAATACCGCCAGCGAGGGTGCCCACGTTGATAGTAGTGTTGCCAAACTTGTCGCTGCTCCCAAGGTCGGTATCAATTATTCTTACCAAAGCTCGCATCAGCAACTCGTTGGCACTTTCACCCGACCAAGGGTAGCCAGAGTGTCCTGCTTTACCGGTGGCGGTAATTGTACAGGCTATAATGCCCTTGTGGCCACACGCAAGTTTGTTTTCTGTGGGTTCTCCGAAGATAACCGATTCGAATCCATGAAATGGTTTGCCTGGGTCCTCTAGCGAGTTGGAGAAACGCTTCATCCCTGCGCCATCCACCTCCTCGCCGACGACGTACAAAAGCATCACATCCTCAGGGCGGATGAGTTTTTTGTGGACAAGTTCCTCAACGGCGATGATCTGTGATGCCACACTACCCTTGGCGTCCGCACTGCCGCGCCCGCGAATTATCGTCTCGTCCGTAGCGTCTGATGGGTCAGCGTCAATGGAGTAAGGGATGTAAGGTGGCACCACATCAATATGCGAGGTGATGAGCAGGCGAGGGTTCCAGGCTGTGCTACTGTGAGCTGCAGACGGACGAGCGAGGATGTTGAAGCGCTTGGGCTTGTGACTGGAGGCCTGGGCGGCCTCCTGGATGAAGAGACTTTGATGTTTTACATCGAACCCGCGACTTTCCAGGTAGTGTGAGAGGAAAGTCCCTACTTCAGCTTCATGTCCCGTTATGGACGATATCTCAACAATAGAACGATGCAAATCGAGAAGCCGCAAACGATAAGGGGGGCTTTCAGATTGAATGCTGAGAGGTTGCTGGCTATCTAGCTTAAGGTTATGATGTAACGAGCTGGGGGCGAACGAATCTTGCGTCGGATCTTGAATTAGTTGTAAGCTTGTTGCCTGGAACAATAGGAGCGACCATATTAGAGAACAAAGTATTGTATCCATCTCAGATTATTTGTTTATTAAGATTTGTAATTAAGTAAGATTTTTATCTTGGGTTGTTTTTTTCGCTGTACCAATTGAGATATGGAGAGGTATTTCACGAATACAATGGCAGACAGGCAGGCAAGATGTGAACTGTTGACTGCTGTTTTAGCACTCGTGTGTACTTTGACCGGGGTGCCAAGGTGAGACAGGTAATATCGGCATTACGTAATCCAGATGCCAAGAGTTAGTGACCCACATGCGGAGCATCCCAATTAACGGGTTCATCTCCATGCATCAAATGCCGTTCGACCTCCGTCCTGCGACTTAGCGCACGCACCCTCAACTTTCATACTAGGTAAGATAAGGTAGGAACGAAAAACACTAAATCACTTGCCGTGGAGATTTGTTCGAAAGAAGAAAAAAAAGAGAAGGAAAAAAAATATCTGCTTTACCCAAGGCAGCCGATGCGAGCGATTTCAATCCCGCCCAATTTGTCAAACCCCGTCGTCACGTTGAGCCCCGTTCGCGCCGCCGCATAGAAAGGACCGATACGCTATTGGGCGCCACGATTCGCCCGCCGAGTGTCGCGACGAAAGCCGCCTCCGCCAACAACCCAATTGTCACCCAATCCATCATATGCTCCTAGAATACATCACAAGACACGACACGGGCTAGAGCCGGGCCAGTCTCCTCATCCTGCGACCGTCATCCGTCTTCCTCGCGACGATCCAAAAACACGTCGAGCTACATGCCTAAGTCGGAGAGTCACGCCGTTTCCGCCAGTACCTTGGCCGAGCCATCACATCTGCTGCCGGCAAAACAACACCTCCAACGTTTACGTCCAGCAGTATTCGCCCTCGACCAAGCTATAATTCAGCCATTTTGAGAGTGGACCTGGGCCTGAGGGCATTACACTGCCCAGAAGCTCCAGCGAGACGGAGTAATGCAGTCAGTCAGGGCAAAGCCCGACCCGGGAAGGAAGGCAAAGGTGCGTCACACGGTCCTCCCGGCATAGATGACATGTCAATTGCCTGCCGCCTCTAACATTTCAATACCCCGATTCTAGCTTGCCAACTCTTACCAGGCACTTCTCGAGTAAGCTCCTCGTTCAACCATCTACGGCACATGCGCGAGCTGCTTTGCTAGTTGCTCGCTGTGGTTCCACTCAAGCGCGACAATTCACTAACTCTTACTCTTTTTTTTATCAGCGAATTCTCTAACAAGGAACTCAAGACCGTGGGCAACTATGCACTCGGTCGACTGATTGGCAAAGGCTCCTTCGGAAAGGTCTACCTTGCCTCGCACAAGCTCATCAACGGGTCCAAGGTCCGTTTCTCTCCTGCTACTCAATCCCAAAAAGACGAAGCAGTACATTGGTTAACATGGGTCGGATTGCGTGGAACCAGGTTGTTCTCAAGTCTGCCAAGAAGGATGATTCAAATCTCGCCCGTGAGATACACCACCACCGGCAATTTGTACACCCGCACATTGCGCGGCTATACGAGGTTATTGTTACCGAAACAATGGTCTGGCTGGTTCTCGAATACTGCCCCGGCGACGAACTCTACAACTATCTACTCAAACATGGAAAATTGCCGGTGACAAAGGTCCAGAAGACTTTTACCCAGCTCGTCGGGGCTGTTACATATGTTCACATGCAGTCTTGTGTGCACCGCGACCTGAAGCTCGAGAATATTCTACTGGACAAGCACGAGAATGTCAAGCTGGTGGACTTTGGCTTCACTAGAGAGTACGAGGGCAAATCGAACCATTTGCAGACCTTCTGTGGGACTATATGCTATTCTGCGCCCGAGATGCTGAAGGGAGAAAAGTACGCGGGCGAGAAGGTTGATGTTTGGAGTCTTGGTGTTATTCTTTATGCTCTTTTGTGCGGAGAGCTCCCATTCGATGAAGACGACGACAACGACACACGCCGCCGTATTCTATCAGAAGAGCCGAAATACCCCGATCATATTCCTCCAGATGCGTTATCACTCCTCCAATCTCTACTCTCCAAAAGACCTTTTAGACGACCAGAGCTTGGCGAAATTTTGAATCATCCTTTCCTCGCCGATCATGCCCCCAACCAACTGACGATACTGCAGGCGCAGCAGCCGGCCGCTTTTTCCACAGCTCTAGACAAGGATGTCCTCCAGCGCATGCGCAGCGCTGGTGTCAACATGGATGCTGTCATAGAGTCTGTCCTGTCGCAGAGATGTGACTCGCTCGCTGGGTGGTGGACCCTCCTCACAGAAAAGGAACAAAGGAAGATGTTGCGGAGAGAAAGGAAACGTAAGGAGAAGGAGGAAAACCGTATATCACGTCGCTTGTCGACCACATCCAGCAGACTTGAGCGTCTCGCCACTGTCGGGGAAGAATGGACGGGTTCTAGTAGTCAGTTTGTCAAGCTCGGCGACCCGCCCCCGCCAAGGACCAGGGGCAGGACGGAGCGCCGAAGTGCACACTATCCGGACCTTCGCATCCCAGACTTTCCCGGCCTCAAGGATGTAAACAATGTAAATGGAGGTCTGAGTCCCGACGGCGAAATACCCCCACCGCCAATCGACAAAGACTCCATCAGGTCAGCGAGTTCTTCACGTCACAGACGGCCGATTCCTCCCCCGAAGGAGGGCGTCCTGCGAAGCGCGCGGTCTAGAGGGTCGACACTCCACTTGGTGACGACTAGCGATGCCTTTGGAGGCAGCAGCGGTGGATCGGTTGGGGTTGGAGAGGAAGGCTCGCAAAGCCACGAGGGATCACAACAGAAGGTGAGGAAGAAGCCTTCACAGGTCATCGTGGCACACTGGAGGAACTGGACCCACTGGATAATCGAGAACACGAGACGCAACAGGCACTCGGGTCGGAGGGGAAGTCATTCTACACCGAATTTGCTGGAAAGGGTTGGTAAGTCTGGGAACAAGGAATCCAAGTCCAAGGATGCCAGTCCTAGACCACAAACCAGCAAATACCCGCCGGCGGCCAACTCATCCTCACAAACCAACGTTTCTGGGCTTCCCAAGGGCGTGGTAGCCAACGGTTTTGCTTCCAAGACTACCGCTTCTGGGGCGCTGGCATCACCGACGGGTGGTACAACCTCGGGCACAACTGTGCCTCCAATTCTTACTGCTCCAACCAACAGCTACCCGCATCAAAGGGTTGTCAGCGGCGGAAGCGGGTCTGCGGCTTATAAAAGACAGTCACTCTCCCCATCACCCCTCACGCCTCGCTCGGCACTTAGAAGGTCGTCGGCGGGCACGGCTGGACTGCGCGGCCGCAAGTCCACCTCGTCATCTGTCTCATCTGTGCGTTCTATGCATCACCACCATCACTCTCACTCAAAGGCCAGCTCCACCAGCTCCAACGGATCTGTTTCTACCAACATGTCCAAGGCTACCATGCACGCGACACGCTCGCCTCACCACTCCGTCAAGGTTCTCCCGGCTACACCGACCATGACTGGCTTCCCAAACAACATCCGGCTCGTCCGAGGAGGCCCCAATGACGCCATGTCGGGTGGTCCATCGATGCAGGCGCCGGGATCCCCGAACCCCTTTGGGATAGGGTCGTCTGTTACCTTTGCCAAGCGGAAGCGTAACCTCTTCAAGGGACCGATGCTCGCCTTTGGCGGCAGCAACGGCAGTGGCACGAGGAGTTCGAGTGCCGGGTCGCACTCCCGGTCCGCTAGTGCCAGCGGATTGGGACGAAGAAGTGGCGAGATCACTATCCAAGAGGAGAACGAGGAGGACTTTGCGTCGGGGAATGACGAGATTGAAGAGGTTGAATCCTTCACGCCCGTCATCCGTCGACCGGGTGAGCGGGTTGAGGAGATTTTTGAGGAAGACGAGGCGGGCGAGAAGCCCGAAGACAAGGGCAACAACGGTACCGAGGAGGCCTTGGATAATCAGAGCAAGGAAGCCTGCGATCTGATGGTGACGCAGCCCATCAGCCCAATCTCGCTCAGCGAACCAACTTTGGGTGATGGCGAGCGAAGGGATCTCCGCTGATTTTTTTATGAATGATACGACTATGGGTGTTTTTAATTTGCGCATAGCGCACTTCTTTTTGTTTCTCTTTTTGTTGCTTTTTCTCCTTCTATTTGTGCTGGCTATAGAATCTGGCCCGCGTGTATACTGCGCTAAAAACTTTGCTTTATGGATATCCCCTGGTGAGCGTTCTTGGTATTGTCATACATTTGGACTTCACTATCTCCGGCTTGCTTTAGATAGCCGCCAATTCTTTTGTCAAATATTTCAGCAAATAACCTGTTCACTGCACTTGAGTACCTATGTGTACAAGTTTGAACTTCTTTTTTTATATTATGTTTCCTTCAAGATACCCCGAGGCTATTTCCCGCCCGTTGCACTATCTGCTCAAGGAGAGCCGGTCCTTCTGATGTCTGCCCTTGTTTCAGATCATTCACATTACATCCGGCTATATCTTCACCCATACTTAGGAGGTCCCTTCTAGACAACTTTGGCGCACCAGTCATGCTCTTGTTGGTTTGGGGATTTGAGGCATCATCAGCCGTATACATTCTCCTGAAAAGACCCCGCCGGCCGACCTCTATCTTTGCAATTGTGTCCTTGCTGACACAAAGCCCAACATCAAACGGCTTCAGACCTGGCTCGCCGAGCACAGCCAGAGCACTCAGTCCGAAGTAGGCATGATATACATCCGGAGGGCCGCCCGGGTGCTTGCTGAAACCACCAATCATGTGTTGAGTCTTCTCCATCAAGAAACGGCGGGCAGACTCTTGGGCCATTGATACATCAACACCTTCGGAGCTGTGCATTTGCCTGAGGATGTCTGCGGTCCCGCACACCCACCAACAGTAGCATGTGTCAGCGACTTTGTTGACTCGTCCATTGAAACCAACAAATGGTGGGTATTCGTCAGTGATGGACAGTCGGGAGAGTGAGTCCGGATGGAAGAAATTCTCCTCGTCCTCGTCTTCGTCGGAGGCTACATCTGTGTACTCGAACTGCCGAGAAGCAAGGAAGTGGAGTATGTAAGGTATGTTTATGGAGGAGTCAGGACGTCCTGTTTGAGGTTCCGCTGCGTTGCCCTCGAGAGGTCTGCCGAGGAGCGAAAGTGCGCTGACGGCGCAGTATGCGTAGCCGGCATGGCTCTCGTGCATGGAGCTCTCCGCAACACCGCCGTCGAAGGTCTGGCCCGCACGGATGTGACGCACGAGAGCTTCGACATCAATATCCTCGACCCACCCGGGGTCTTCGGGCTGCACATCACCGCGCAGTATCCAGCGTATTATAGAGGCTAGGTAACAGTATCGCATATCCCGTCCACCTGCGATGGTCTCGGTCACCGAGCCGGGTTCTTTGTCGTTTCCATCGTGTGAGTTGATGTTTGGAATGTCGACAAGCACCTCCCCAAAACTGCCGTCGCGGCGCTGCAGCTTCTTCAGCCAGCGAAGTGTGGCGACGCGATCGACGCCATAAAAGACAGCTTCTCCCGAGGCGTCGTCGGCCAGCAGGGCAAGAAGGAGGAGGGCAAAGGCAGTGGCGGCTATGTTTGAGCAGCTTGAGTTTCCGGGCTCTGTGCGCAGGGATCCGAAGTCCCAGCCGTCATACTCGTGCGGCGGTAGTGTGTGCGTGGTCGAGCCAGCGAAGCCGCCGGCGGTATGCTGGCACGACAGCACCCATTCACGGAAGTTCGATCGGTCCGTAGCGGAGATATGGGAAGTGTTCTTGTTTTGTTTTGGATCGGCAGAGAAGGTGCTTTGGGTGAGGAGATCGATGCCGGATATGATGAAGAAGCCAAGGGCCATGCGGGTGCTGTCGTTGCTCGTGTACTGCTGGGGCAGCAGGGTTCGCATGCATCTTGTAAAGTACCGCAGATGCCTTGCTAGATCCAGACTGCCATTGCCCTGCTCCTGAACGGACATCTCGACGTCTGGGCGTGTCGAAGACGTGAATATCTTGAGCACTGCTTGTGTCTCGGCTGTCGTAAGCTAGAGATAATCGATTCAAACTTTCGAGCTTGCACCAAAAGGGGTTGAAGATAGGTACCTTACCCCAAGCAAGCCAAGGTGTACCTCAGCTCAGAACCTTCCTGCGACGACTGTTCTTGTTCTACTCCACATTACCTCCTGTAAATGTGACGTAATTCGTCAAAGCCCCCACGGCGATCAACTCCAAAAAAGAAATGCTGAGTCAGCTAAGGGTCCTGCCCAAGACTGTTTACTTTGTCGACCAATCAATCATGTCACAGTCAATTTTCCATCCCGTCTGCAACCCCACCCTTGGACATGGGGCGCGTGCTCGCGTCAATATCTGCCGTCTCGTGAATCTTGGCTCGAGCTACTGTACAGTACGGTACACCCATGCACTGCCAACTCATCTGGCAGCTGCAACTACCTAAGCTATTACTGACAGTCAACTGTTGACTTGCTCCATTCTGATGAGATAGCTCGATCGGATGGCTAAGATACCTTGCTACACTAGAACTAGTTCGGATTGATTTTGTAACTTTCTCAACCTCCCTTGACCAATTTCAGTTTTCTGGTCCATCACTCATTTGTTTTATATTTGTTCAACTGCCCTTTGGATTTCATACCTTATACCTACCTATCTTGGCTGTCTGGTCCTTCTCCATCTTTTGTTGACCGTCAAGCCACAAACCTGTTCTCGGCCCCACTCATGAGCTCGCTGTTCAAGCTACAAGAACTAGACTAGTCTAGGTCTATTTCTAGAACTAGTTCTAGTCGTTTGGTTTCGCAGCTGGTATCCAATCGCGCAATTGTACTTCTCTTCCTGTTGCCGTTCATCGTACACGGCCGCGTCCGATTCGAAAATCTGCAACGACATATGCAAGCCAACCAGAAATAAACCGTCCAATGTAAAAGCGATATCGACCAGAGAAAGCAGCAACCAACAGACACCTCAGTAACAGTCGCAAACATGGCGCTCATATCAGCCAAGACGATCATCACCTCTCTGTCCCTATTTCACATCACTCTGGGCTACTTCTTCATCACGAGCCCCATCACCGTCGCCGACCAAGCGCTCGTGTGGGTGTTGGGCGAAGCTATGGGCATGGTGCGTACTACCTAACCCCCGTTCATATGAAGCCTCCTCCGTGACTATGCGCACCCCTAGCTAACCAAGGACCCCCCTCGGAATATAAAAAATGAAACAGCCCTTCGCCCGCGCCTTCGACTCGCAGTCGCCCTCTCTGGCCTTCTTGGCTGTCATGCTTGCCTTTGTTGGCATCACTGACCTCGTCACCCTCAGCCTGCCCGACGAGATTTGCCTCGTTCACCACTGGGGTACCCAAGGTTCGTCTGCAACAAGAAACAGTCACTTCTTGGACGGCCTGCTGGCTTTTTCTTTTTTCCATAGCTTTTTCACACTTTTGCTAACTACGGTATCCGACCCCTCGCCAAACAGCTCCGCTCCGGATGTCCATCTTCCTGTTCCTCGTCTTTTACACATTTACATTCTCGGCCTCGTCGCCGATATACGCCGGCGCGAACCCCCGCGGCATGCTCAGCCACCCGTCGGCGCACATGCACAACCCCGGCTATAAGCCCGCGACGTGGGGCGGCGACGGCCTCAAGAACCGCGTCTTCTTCACCTTCATCTTCCTGGAGCTCATGTGCTGGTTCTGGGTCTGGGTTACACTTCGTGAGGAGCGCAAGGAGGTCCTCACCAGGAAGGCGATGCGGAGGAGGAGCAGCCATGGCAGCCACACTTTTCAGAAATAGAATTCACAGCACTAAAAAAAGGGCCAGAAAAGAGACTCCGTAACCCCTCCTACTTACTTTATCGCCGTATCTGCCCGCATAAACTTAGCTTGTCTTTTGTTCCTTGTCCCATGTGGCGCTTGGAGTGTTTTGGAACTGTTGCTCCAATTTTAATCGTGTTGGGACAGTCTCTCTCTCTCCCTCTCTTTTTTTCCTTTTTTTTTTCTTTTCTTCGCCCGTGATCAAATTACTATATCCCTTGGGAACTTCACTCTGCAACAGCCTTCGCCGGACTTGCTTGTTTTGGTTACTCCGTCCTTACCATGGTCCATCCTTTGACACCCTCCCTCCAGCTGTCCAGCATTTTGCCGGCCCAATTCTCCACATTGGCGCGGCCGCCTACCGTAGCCAGAACCGCTGCCGCCAGCTCGTCACTATCTTCTCCTACCGTCAAGTTGACGACATCATCCAGCCACCCCGGCTCCGCTAACTCAGACTTGAGCAACTTGAAGTGATCTCTAGTCTGGTTCAGGACCTCTGTCGCAACCCTGGCTATCTCCTTTATCTGTGCCACGACGTCCTTGTGCAAGCTGCTTTTGCCCGATCTGTCCCGCGCCTGTGCCTGCTCGTGGAGCAAGAGCACGAATGATGCGCCGTTCTTGAGGCTTACCGCAGCCTCACGCAACAAGGCTGCCGCATGTGGGCTGCTGATCTGGAGCAAGGTGGACTTTCGGCCTTTAGCAAGCGGTGTGCTGAAGGCCAATTCCTTCATTGTTGAAACAGTGGCCAGGATGGCCGACATCAGTTCTGGAGCGGTCAAGGTAACATCTTCCGAGCGGCTGGTAGTTATCGCGATAGTCATCAAGCCAGACAACAACGTCAGGATGGTGTAATAAGCCTCCTCTGCACGGGTCAAATGGGCAGGCGTGTCGCGAAGGTGCAAAAAGCTGGTGAATGATTCGTGAAGGGAAGCCAGCGTCTCCAGGATATACCGCATGTCTTGTTCGGCTACAACAGCTGGTTTTACTGGCTTGTAGTCCTTGGACGGTGTGAAATCACACAGTTGGAGGAATTGTTCTGCAAGCAGTTCAAGGTGCGAACGGGTATTCTGTAGAACAAGAAGGCAATGGGTCAGTATGAATTCCAAGACTTTGCTGCAGCTTATTTCCACTGCCAAATATCCTTAGGGCTCTTACCGAAGGTGGTGGCCCTACACCAAGCTGGTCTAGTGGGGCTGGTGTATGGGATGATTCGAGATTCATGATGGATCCTACATCAAGAGTCGTGAAGAGAGGTGTATGGTCTTGTACTCCACCTGTTTTCCTCCCGATTTCATCGTGTGTTAGTATATGTGACTGCCATCAGGAATGGTACGGTTTGTTCCTGCACTGACCTAGGAAGGAAATATCCTCCAAGTTGTCCAGGCGTCCTCCCAGCGCTCGAGCTACCCGACGCTCCTCGACGACTGTCATGATGAGGGTGCAACTGTGACGAAGTCTCTCGCAATAATCCGTGATCTCTAGAACCGAGCTGTAGCTTCCAGAATCAAAAGCATCCCAGATTTTGACGGGGGATGGATCTCGCAGGGTATACGAGTAGAATGTCCTCAGTGGTTCCATTGGCGGTCTTGCACCCACAAAGAGCCCGGGTGATATTGTCGATATGCGATCAAAGAAGAGAGGGCTGAGAGAGTCGTGGATGGTTCTTTTTACCCCCAATGGCAGCCATAACTGATGAGAATAGGATGCGCAGCCAAGAACGATGTACAGCCGCGAGAGAAGTAATCGGAGAGGCGGCTGGTCTGGCGTCTTTTGCAGCTGAGTGTCGAGAATGGCCACTGTCTGGAGAAAAAGGCGGAAGTCTACCTGATGTTGCACTGGAAGGTCAAGGCTAGAAGATGCTAGACCAGAGAGCTTGAGAAGGCACATGGCAGCCACGAGAGCGAGATCGATGGTAGGGTCTCGATCCATATCTGAGACTTCATCGGGCTGCTTCTGGCTGGTTACAGTGTGCAACTCCATCGCCACTTTCGCAACTTGACGGATGCAGTCTTGGCATTCTTTGCTTGCCAGCATGCCAGAGCAGTATTTGCAACGAGTCGGGGGCTTCTTGAAGCGTTCCCCTGGCTCCTTGGCTTCCTCATAATCGTGGAACACCGAGTGCGGAGAGGTGATCAGGTGATATCTTAGCTTGACGTATAGTGTTGAAATATGAGGCGAGTGATGCTATGACGAAGACTGTATCAGCTTGACGCACAACTCGGTAAAAACGGTTTCGTACAGCTTGACGGGGCGGGCTAACCTTCGTATATATGCTCTTCATAAGTACCTCGTCCAACAGGCAGCGAGTTTCTTCAAAGCTCAACACTTCGACGAACCCCTTGACGTCATCAAATGCTGATATCTCGTGTCCGTATTGTTGGAGGAAGAGCCCGAGCTGCGCCACCCGTGTACTCATTGGGTTACTTGACCCGGGCTCAAACCATCCGCTGCCTTCGGTCTTGAAAGTAAGCTCAAGAAGTGCAAGCCCGATGTTTTTCCTATACATAGGAGGTACTTTCTGCGATTTAATTGCAGAAGCAAAAGCCGCCAGGCGGCTTTGTACTAGGCTGAGGCTTCTGCATACAGTTAGCATGGGTTGTGAACGAAGCCGGAGGCTGCTTTGTAGCATCTTACTCTTCCGGGTTCGACATTTTCGCTGCCGCACTTATAAAGCTTTTCCATATAACCAAATCAGCGGCAAGGAATGAAGGTGATCCGTCACTCTCCTCCTTGCTCAAAGCATGCAGACAAAACTCAAAGATTGCCTCCCATTGGTGTTGCTTCTCAAAAGTCTTGAGGGCTTCCATGAGTAGGTGTTTGCGCCCATCCTCGAATTGCTTCAGTGCACCAAGAACCGGACTTCTCATGTGGGCAAGAAACTCTGCAGGGGTACTCTGACTGGCGAGTAATCGGTAATAGAATACAATTTCTTCGTCTGTTCGGAGACCCCTATCCGACAGCTTGCTCTGGTTGCCCTCGTTGTTCTTGTGGGGATTCTGACAAGACGCCGGTCAGCCAAGTCCAAGTATGGCGAACTTATTCTCATGCCAGCGACTCACCGACTCGGTTAGCTCAGCAGCTCGTTCGAGCTGCTTCATGGCCAGCATTCCATATATCTTCTGTTTCTCCTTGGGACACTGCTCGCTGTTCTAGTCAGGGGGTAGCGTTAACAATGTCAGATAGAATGCAAATGTGTATCTTGTCTCTTGGTAATTAGCTAGCTTACAGAGAGCATGTAGGTTAGGACGATATTCCAGTACATGAAGTGTCGCTGAACCCCAGGGGTTTTATCCAGGATTGCTGCAATCTAATTATCGAGAAGAGTTACGAAAATAGGTTTTGCACATGTGATTAGCTAGGCGTTTTATAACTGAGGTTTGGGTATATAATATCTTCTTGCCTACCTGCTGGGCATTCACCAGGTCCCAGTTCTGGATACAGGCTCTCAGGCATTGAAGTGCTGCTGGGCTGCGCGGGTTGGCTTTGACCCATCGCGACCTCATAGTACCTAGAGTTTGGGTGTAGCTGAAGAGGCCAGACAAGTCCCTGAGTGCCCACTCGTAGAGCTCCAAGGCCTCGGCATCTTTGAGAACCGTGCCTTCTCTAACGAAGCTATCGATGGAGACTAGTGCAGCATGTCTTTCAAGTGGCCCTTCCAGCTGTGTGGCTGCACACGCTTTTACTACCTGCACGACTTGACTTAGCTAGGAAAAACTCATATCGACTTGGAGTTTAAAATATTAAAGGGATTTTGACTCGTACCTCGAAGTAGGGGTCGTTGGTCGCCTTGGCCCTTTTCTCGGCCAAACGAACGACGGTTGCCCAATGTCCATCTCCGAATGCGTTTTGGAGTTGGACGTCGACACTGTTCTTTAGAGACGGCCTGTAGTAGTTGCCATTGTAGGACATGGCTGCAGAAACTGATGCCAGTCTCGGGAGAGTCGTGGAGGGGCGCAGGGATTTTTGATGTAGTATCAGAGTTTGGTTTGATTTGGTTGGGTTGGGAAGGTTTTTTTTTGGTATATGCACGTGTGTTTGTGCTGTCAAATCACCTTCCAACGTAGTCCTAGATTACCTTAGCTACCTGAAGGTACCTGTCTACTTTGGGACTGTGAAGGGGTACTCGATATACTGTAAAATCCTCGTGCATAACTTCTGTCAAACTCCGATCCATTACTCGAAAGGAAGAGAAGGCTGAGATGACTGGCCGGGTGCGGGGCTGTCTTAAAAGTGGGGAACGGCAGTTTTTGATGCCAATGTTCCATGCTTGGCGAGATTGGTGGGGAAACCTGGTTACAGACCAGAAAGAAGCTGGTTGGAAAAGTCGTCCCACGAACCGGGGTAAACCAAACAGTCTCAACTAGGGATGGATTATTATGGCAAGAGTCATGAAGGTGAATTCAGGATCGTTCCCCCGTTTCGCTAATGCGAACAATGCCCGCTCGAAAAATAGTTCGGACTGCATGAAAAGCTGCGGCCCAGGGGGTGCTGTTCAGAAAACTTTCTTAGAACAAAGCAGGCCGCAGGTGGGAAGTCGGAAAAGTATAAACGATCTTTACCTACCTACCTAGGTAGAAGATCATCATGACTGCTACCTCACTGCACCGACGTCTTGAACTCCATGTCGAGCCGGCGATACATAGTTGCAGTGGGTTGGCAGGTAATCCCTTAATTTCCATTGGAAGTCTAGGGTGTATTGAGGAATCAGATCTTATCTTGGGAATCTCGTACCGCAAGGCGATGGGAAATTGCCAAAGTCGTCGAACCCCAAAAGGAAGGAACGCACCTCGACGTCAGCTCTTGCCCTTTTTTCACGCCCTCTTCTTTTTACTTTTTTTAAAATAAAAAAATTTAATCAGATATCAAACACCCTTACCTCACGTACCTTCCTCCTACCTGGGCATCGACCTTAACATAAGGCTGCTACGTAGGCAGATGCCTTACATCATAGAGTGGTAATTTGGGTCCAAGTGCCCAAAATCTCCCCTACCTTACTCTTCTTTTCTTACCACGAACTGGGCAAACGGCTCTGTCTCATCTCGTACGACCAAAGTGAGATTCACTCGCTTCTTTTTTCGATTTTGTTTCCTTTTTATCTACGTACCTTACCTAGCTGACTTTCCTACCACAGTTTGCAGTCAACCATCTCCGTTACTCATCCTCCAACAAACCAACCAATCAATCATGTACCTCATCAACCTGATCATCGTCCCCTTCGTGGCGGCACTCCCTGCAATCACCATGCGACAGGCTATCAAGACTTTCAGCGACTCGTGTACCAACATCGAGCTTGTCAACGCCTATCCAGGCAAGGTTCTCAACGACAACCTCAAAGGCTCATGCCTCGGTCCCCAGGGCAAGAAACTCGAGAGCACTCTAGACCTCAACCAGTGTGTAGGTATAGATTACAGCAACAACACGCTGACTTGGATGCCGCTGTAAGTTTGTCTCGTGCGAGATTTTGCCTGCACGGCATGACCAGCTACTAACTTATGGGAACTTGACCAATGGCAGGGGCAAGCTCCGCAACTATTGCGATACGTGCAGTCTCAAGGAGGGCAACGTGCTTGCTTGCACATGTAATAAGCAGGCCAGCACCCTCAAGTTGGGTAAGTCAATCTTGGCTACGCACATTCTTCTGGTCGCTTTGGTAATGCTGACTTTTTACTGTCAAAGATGATGGAGTAGTAATTCGAGATGGCAGCCTGTCATGCAAGTAGGTAGGCAAGGGGGGAAGGGCTAACATGGATAACGCCATGAATAGTTGCTGGGTTGGAACCATTGCCTTGGGAAAAACTTCTGCTATGTTTACGGGCAACGTCGCTTGCTACATGGTGAGAACACTGGCACTGGCAGGAGCAGTGGAACTATTATGAGATCATGACTGAAGGTTTTATGCATGGCAACTCGCAGAAATTAGTCTGTTTTTCTATCTTTATGAATTGCCTTTAACGGCATTGATCCCTTCAAATTATGTTTGCCGTGAATATCACTGATGCTACCCGTCTCAAGCGTTGCAACTGGCCGAGTGTCATGGTCTCACCGACACAACATTCGGCAGCAAAACAAGTGTCCAGTGGGCAAAGGTGCTTTGTATCTAGAAATACCTAGCTACATCGCTTGTCAAATTGACCGTGTTTGGCAAGTACGCTAAATTGTGAATCCGCAAACAGCTCTTGGGATTCTTCTGTACGGCTCGTCTTTCAGTTCTAGCCAAACTACACAATCTCACTTTTAACTTACTTTCCACTCACTTTTGCCTCAAACCTTTTTGTTCTGTCCCTGCATCCTCACATTTCCCCCCGGCTGTTGCTTGCGTCATATACCACGACCTTGACTCTTTTACATTCACCAGATCCAACACCAGGGCCATAGACTTCGTCCTCCACCCGTTTTTCAAACTTGGCCTTCATAAATAAGACAAACATGCCACTTGCACAATCACAACCATTCAAATCCCATTATCTGTATCTCTCGCAAGCACATCTTGACCAGCTCAACTTTGATCAGCCAGACGTTCTTTGAAAGAAGCAAGACGCCTCGAAACTGTTCTTTCTTTTACCACGAATGACCAGCTAGCTCATCGTCTTCCTTCAGAATAGCCCTCATCAAAGTCGCCGGCTATGTCCCCGTCCCGTACGCTGTCGGCTTCGCGTAGCATCCTGCGCAACAATTCACTGCAGAGCTCTCATGCTCCTTCGTCGCCGAGAAAGAAGGTTGACTTTGTGGACCTCACCGAGGAGGATGGAGATTCCTTGCCTACGGCCACCGGGCCTTCCTCGATCTCGAAAGGCGTCAGGGCGAGCCGTGGTCTACAGCCGGCTGTCATCAGAGGAAATCGCGCAGCTCAAGTCAATAGCAGCCTGCCAAGTCCACAATCCTCTCCATCTGTAAAAGCTGCAGCAACTCTGTCTGCGAACAAGAACCGGAGATCTTCTGAAGGTGTCACCAATCCGATTTTGCCCCGTGGGCTGCCTTCTCAGACTGGCCCCCTTAAGCACCCTGATACCTTGGACAGCTACAATATGCAACCTGCGCAGGCTCAGCCTTCCTCGTCCATTAGAGCATCTTCACTTAATCGAGATGCATCCGCAGCTCGTATCTCGAGCCTCAAGCAAGCAGATAGACATTCTGCAAAGAATGAGACGGCACCGAATGTCATTGATCTGACCTCGGACGATGAGATAGCTTCAGTGCAGCCCTTGACCGATGACAAACTGCCCAGTCTCGACGATGCCAAGGCGAATGCCTCAAAGGCAATCCGGAAAGTGGATTGGACCCTGAAGAACGACGATCGCCTCAACGACCAGCTTCTTTTCACCGAGGAGCTGCTTGGATGGGACTCGTCCGCCTCAGACAGTGACTCGGAGCGGTCCACAAGGAGAGAGAGAATCCGCGGCACTAGATACGTTGCCAATATGAGTCTTTTGCCCAAAGCGCTCGAACAATCATCCAAGACCGGAGTTCCGCCAATTGTACCGACGACCAGACAGGGTCGGCAGTCGGCCAGCACACCCGTGGACCGACTGATGAATGATGGCATCGAGAGAGGCTTCACCAAGGATTGGCTGCGTTCAACCATTGGCAGGAAAACCAGAAGCAACAAGTTCCCCGAGACGGGTATCGACTTTCTGATTGCCAGGAGGAATGAAAAGCGGCGACAGGAGAGAGAGGGTTACGAGCGCGTCCGGAGGAGAGTGCAAGAGTGCGACAAGCTGCATCTTTCTCTTAGTCTTCTCGCCCGCAACTACATGGCAAATCATCCAAGCCAACAGCACGAGAGCGCACGATGCCCCGGCAATGCTGGCAAGTCAACTGAGCTCGCCTCCAAGCGGAAGCCTGTCAAGGTGCAAAGCTCAACGGCCAATTCTCCACCACCACACTCTCCCATCAATGACGACTCTCTCAAAGATTGGGCGGATGCTTTCAGTATTCTCGACATTGACGAGGCTGGCAGGCTCAGAGACTCTTCTCCTGTCTCTCAAGACAAGCTTGCCCAGTCACCAGTCTCACTGCAGCAACGAGAGACGGAACAAGCCCCCAGCTCTCATCCCCTCGAGGAAAAGACGGCCACCCCGAAAGGCCATCCTAAGAAGCCCATTCAACAGCAACAACATCAGAGCTCCCCAGATGAAATATCCAGCTCAATCGACGTTGTTGGCAATCCTGAAGCCGTTGCAACTGCCGGCTTGACCCCCTAGAATGAGTCCAAGCCAGCAGTTGCAGAGGAGATTGCACTCCCTCCCAACCCAGTCAAGATAGAGTCAGAGCCAGGCCAGCAGTCGTATACTGGCATCACTGATGATAAACTCATCGCTCTCAAGCGGGAGCATTTCGACGAGTCTTCTAGTGACAAAGAGGATGCTCACCCTCCTTCCCATACATTGAGCCGTGGAGCGTCACCTCAGGAAGCACCCTCCAGGTCTTCCATGGTCTACATCAAGGGCGAAGCAACGTCTCACAAAGACGTCAGTGACACTACCGTGGCCAACACTCGTGCTACTATTCTCACTGCTTCCAAGCATCCTGTCTTGGCACCCAGGGACACCGGAACACCAGCGTCTTCCAAGAAAGTCAGCAAGAAGAAGCTAGCCAAGTTACCTTCAGCTCCGCAGCTTACTTCTAATCCATCACCATCAACCTCGCGCCGTGGCGATCTAGGTGACGATGCCCAAGACGTTTCCCGCCCATCCATACAGCAGAGTGGTGCCCAGACCGACCAGCGACTGTCTCCAGCTTCCAAGAAGAGAAAATCGGCCGAAGACGCAGAGGACCGCCCCCAAAAGAGCAAGAAGCCTCGTACTGTGCCTACAGCCAACGCCGACAATACGAAGTCGGACAATAACCACCAGGGAGGCATGGCCTCCACCGCGACCAGCGCCGATCTCCGAGAGAAGAAAGCTCTCAAGAACAGGAGGGCAAGACTCAAGAAGAAAGCAAGAAAGGAGCGACAGAGGGAGGAGGAGGCAAGAGCCGCTGCGATCATCGCCAAGAAAGGGGTCAAGGATGAGCAGAAGAAAGAGATCAAAGATGAGCAAAAGAAACCGGACGGCAAGGCACCGGCCACAACTCCACCCAAGACCAAGAAGAATAAGAAGAAGAACAAGAACACTCCTGTCGCCAAGTCGGCGTCAAAGGTGCTTTCGGGCAGGGCGAACGGGAGAAACAAACAGAAATAAAGTGCTCGCCCTCCATGGGATTTACAAAAACGCCACGCCGATCTCCCTGTCGTGACAACCAAAACGTACCGTGGGTACGAGAAACCCGAGATTCACCAAAGTTTGAAGTCGGCCAGAGTGAAACTGCGAAAAAGGAAGAAAAAAAAGAAAAGAAATCAAGATGGCTGAAGGGAACAAAAAATCGCACGAGGACGCTGTATGCGATGCACACAATGCAGCCACCCAAGCTGGCGGGCATGGCTGTTGTTTTGACACATGCCGGCCATGCCAACTTGCGCTCGACTGTTTCTTCATGCTACCTGTGCTAACACCATATCACTGCCGTTTTTTTCATGGCGTTTTGTCTTTCGGACCCTAAATCTTCGCGAGTTTTTTATGGCGCATTTGATGGAAATGTTAATCGTTCATGTTTGATGTTGTCTTTTCTGCCAAGTTATCTTTCTAATGTCCTTCTCTTGAGAACCCCTTCTGAAAGAAAGTCTTCTTTGTGCCGCGTTGCGCCTGTTTCGCCTGACTGCCTGTCGTTTCTCATGGTCATGTCATTGTTTGAATCCGAATACTTTATTCCAGGAATCATCCGCCTCTCTAGGCGCCCAGTCATCGTCTGCCTCTGCAATCCCAGAAAGCTTGATGTATTATGTGTCTTTGTTGATCTTTGCGGAACGTGATGCTCTCTCTGTATCCCTGTCCATTAAAAACTCTAGTGGCGGTTCTTGAAGCAGTTGAAGCCACAGATGTTGAACCTCCACGGCCCTCGACGCACACCGTGCCTGTCGGCGTGGATGCTCGTTCCAAAGCGGCGGCCACCGACACCTTTGCTGTAGAAGAATGGCATTTTTGTCCTTTTTTTTCTCGATGAGTTCGGCTGAGGGGTTTTCTCTGTTCGCAGGACTTTTTGTGTCTGTTTCTTTTTCTTCTCTTATCTCTATTCTTGTGCTTCTCCTTTTTCGTATTGTATCTACCGCAAGAGTCAGCTTCTACTTGTGTGTGCATATCTTTTAAAAATGCGCCCGGTCTTATGATATGGGGTGATAACACCCGAAATACCAATAGAGGATTCTACTTTGTTGTTTTTTTCCCATCGCGGTGCGACTTACCTTATTAGGTTTCTGATCGGCTAGAACGGCAAACCTGCCCTTGTAAGTGTATTAAATGGGGAGTTTTTTTTTGTTTTTTTTAGGAGTGAGTGGGTGGATTTGTGAATTTGTCAAAGTGACGCATCCCAAGGAAATCTGGCCAAGCTGGAGGACTTGGTTTATTGTTTTATAAACCCACTTGACATCGTAACGTCAATGGTGAGGCACGAGCAAAACCAAGGCAAGCGGTAGTGCAAAAGTGTCGACGCTGTGATTTGGTGAGGTGACGCAGTTGCTTGGCATGCGTCATTGGCGTAGTCCAATGTTGAGCTCATGACGTGTATGCGACCTGCCTTGGGTAACACTGGAGAGGCGACACTATTACCTATATTGTCTGTCAAGCGTTGATTAGTCCAGTTCCTAGTATGTAGGTATTATGTATGTACCTAAGGAAGTTGCTCTATCAGCTTCAAATGAACAGAATGACAAGTATCTATGCTAGGCAGATAGATAATCTTTTTGTACACTTTTTATCGTGTTATTGAACGGTCCATGAGGATATAGCCATGTTATGTCCAGGTATAAGTAACGTTGACTGGGCGCAACTTTCTAGGTACCTACGTGGGTTTGTGTACCCAGATCCAGATTAAGAATACAGAATAAAGCGCGATTTGGAGGGACAAATCCCCAGATCAGCTTGCAGGAAGAACTTATAACAGTATGAGATCCGACCCGGTTAAATCAACGCCCCCCCGAAAAACAAAAAGCTAGGAAAATCAAAATCTTTAGATGAAGCCCAGTTCTCCAGATTGACTACTGGGTATATACATGACGCCGGGCGTCGAACAAATTTTGTTCATCAAATAGCAAAAGGCGGTTGCATGCAGTCATTAAAAGGCGTGACAATCAAACTTTGCCAGCAGAGCGCACGGCGTTGATCCATGCGTCTTCCTCTCCAGCACGTCCAACAACGCGCTGTGACTTGACATGCTTGTCGGAGCCTGGTGATGAAGACGGTGCGGTGCAAGACCGGCCTTGAAGAACAGTATGGACTTCTAAAGCGCTGGTGGTACCAAGCAACGACATTTCGTTCTCGGCCATTAGCGCCACGGCGGCACGTATCAGAAGCTTGTCTCCTTCAAAGACATAGACGTCCCATAAGCGTGCGGCAGCGTCTAGTGGTAGGTGAGAAGTAAAGAGGCCAGTAAAAAGGTCGCACATGTAGAGTTCGGGATCATGGTCGGGTAAGTTGGTAATGTGATTGTGCAGAGCCGGCGATTTATGGGCAAGAGTTTGAAGAATGAGGTTGTATGCCGTGGCTTTTGCGCCAGGGTCGGCGGCGTAAAAGCTAAGAGGTAGTGGTCGGTTGAGCACATTTGCCAATGCGATAAACGATTCGGTGGCAGAGGGAAGGTTGAGGAGCAAAAGAGCCGCCATGGTCTGATTGGATGATTTGTGTTAGCATCCAGTTTGGATTGGAACCATCTCATGGATAGGTGTCAGTCAGAACTTACGTTACACCCAGCAACATAGCCGATGTCACTGCGGTACATGGCGTAGGCGGAAAGAATATCAACAAGGCTCTGGTGCAGAGGGCCTCCTTTCTGGAAGATTCTGAGATCGGTCCAAGTGGCCTTCTCAACATCTCGTCGGATGGCACGCATCCAACCAGCATGTTTTTGGTCGGCAGATGTCGACTTTCCAGCAGCCTCCCGTTCCTCGGCCTCGCGGGCGCGACGTAGTGCAGCGCGATATGATGTCTCGGTAAGACCCAGCTCGTTTCCAATGGCTCGTGTCCAGACGGCCCCTCGACTCCTTGGTGAAACTCCTCTCCACCAGAGCTCGCGAGTTCGACGCTCGCGAATGGCTTCGTTCCATCTTGGTAGCACGTCAAACTCCCAAACTTGCATGAGAGTATCGGCTGCTACGTCTTTGCATTCCGATTTGAGCTTCTTCGCCGTCTCCCGCCGCCTATCTGCCTCGGCACTCTTTGCCATCATCTTTTGGTATTCTTTCAGGTGACGACGCTCCTCGGCAGGGTCCTTGGGCGGCAGCCATGATGGACGGGTCCTCGAGAGCACGGCCTCTTTTTCTTTAGATATCGGCAGAGGATCAATCATAATGTTACTCCTGCGCAGCGGTGGCAATTCTGGCAATGCTGACTTGTGTCGTGTCTTGCTGTCGTTAGAATCAGCTGACCGGGGTCGGCTTGTGGGCATGGAACCCGTGCTCGACCGCTGAGCGGACTTTTGCTGCAATTCATCGGCATGCTCCTCAAGCTTCTCCGTCAGCTCCTTTGCTTCGGCATTAAGCTCAGCTAATGCCACCGTCCAGCTCTTGGTCCTCGTCTTCATCGGGCTGACGGTGCCACTCGGTGGCGCAGATATGGGGTTGCGACCATTGGGGGTTGGTGGTGAGGCGAGAGCGCCGTCCGTTTTCCAGGTCGGTGATCTCAGAGATCCATGTGCCATGGCAACGGCAGGAGTGCCATTACCGATGCTCCTGACCCTCTCCTTGGGTCCACGGTCGGGGGAGTTAGCCTTGGAGCTCGCCTGACTCCTCGAACGTTCGGATTGAGGTCTTGGGGATATCGGCACGTTGTCCAGAATGAGGTAGTCGGGGATGTCATCATCGTCATCCTCATCGCACTCTCTTTCCAGTTCCAAAGATGACTTGCGCTCATGTGTAGCTTGCCAGCTGCTCCTTCGCGGTCGTATCATCGATATACTTGGATCCCGTGAAACCATGGACAAGTTCGGGCTTGGGCTTCTGCGGCGCCTTGATGGTAGAATGGCGGCATTGCGTGGGCCCAGGCTCTTGGAACGAATGGGACTTGTCATAGGCGCGGGGTAGAGCGTGTTGAGATTTGTGCTGCGTACATTGATGGTTCGAAGGTCAGTAGTGTGTAGTGGGGGGAACTTTGGTCGTGTCTTGGTTCCGGTGGTGATTTCTCGCAGAGGCCGTGTCTTGCCCAAGTCCCTAGGGGCGGGCAAGCGTGGTGCTGACTTTGTCCGTGAGGCGGCTCGTAGGTCTGTCGGGTACGAGGCGCTAAAAGGGTTGGGGGCTGTCTTGACGGGTGCCTCCCGTTCGAGGTGTGTTGCAACATCGTCAAGTCCTATCTCCTCGAAATGGCTAACGTCTGCCAGGACGCTGCTGTCGTCGGAATTGCGAGAGTGGAAGGACGAGGATTTGGATGATTTCGAGCCGGTGAGGCCGGGAGGGGAGTCTGTTCGTTTCAAGGAAGCCAGATGATTCGCCATTGGGGGCTCGTGTAGCATCATGTTGACAGATGGGCTGTGATCATTCTTTGGCTAAGACAGTAGTGAATGCTCCGAAGGTGTACAGGTACGAGGCGAGCAAACGGGGCTATAACGACGCAGCCAAACGATTCTTTCGTTCTTGATTTGGGCCGTGTTTTGAATCGTTCCGTTCTTCGGGGATATAGGGGCGCACCAAACGAATTTTGAATGCCGCCTTGTGGTCGTCGATTGTCGGTATCGATCGCCTTTGCCGATTGGCAGGGCTCCGAAGGCCGGCCGGGTTTTTGATTTGATTGTTTTCAGTCGCGAGTAATCAACTGAAATCCGGGTTTAAAGTTTGAGGTCTTGGAATGTTCCAGGGGAGATGAGGTTCGTCTGCAGGATGAAAGGCAGTGATTCGAGAGTCCGGATGGCAAGAGTTGGGATGTGCAGCGGGACGATGCGCAGTATCAACCGAAGTATGCGACGGATCCAGGCCTGTGAGGGGACAGCTCGTGTCTCGGGCGTGTCGGGTTGTTCCACGGGGCCAAAAATAGGATACAGGGAATATCGAAGGAATCGACTCTAGTCGAGTAGAAGATGGCGGTACACGGTCCCCCCTTCAAACAAAAAAACAACAATAAGCAGAAAACAATCGCAACAACGAGCGAGCGACTTATTTTTCTCTTTCAACGAATGACTAGGAAACGAGCGTTGGGTTGACAAGTTTAATTGTCAGACTCGACAAGGACTTGTCGGCAAAGTTAAGGTTGAGGAAATAAAAAAAATAAAAAAAGAGCGTGGGTGGATGAGATAAGACGCAATGAATGACGGCAAAGGAGACAGAGAAAGGGGGAAAAAACTTGTATTGAAGATGCAGCCCAGCCTGATCACGAATGATGCGTCTACCGGTAGGCGGTCGAGCGATAATAATTGACCGCTAGCACAGGGAAAGAATTGAATTGATTGCACGAACAAGCAATCAGGCCCGGTGGATCGCCCACCCCAACCCTCCTCTCGACAAAAGAAACAAGGCACCGCTAACATCCCTGGTGCAAAGTCCCCATACCAATTTGTTAGTGCGCTAAGCAAATGAGCCAGTTCATCCCCGCGCTTCTACCACCGAATCAAGTCATCCAAGGTACCGGCCAGGGGCGTTGGACCGTCCCAGGGGATATTACAAGTAGCTTCCCTGCTTGATGCATATATGAGGTACATGAACAAAGTTTTATCCAGGGATGAGGCGGAAAAGAGGTACTTCTACTTTTTGTTTTTCTTGTTGGTACTTTGGTACAGTACACCCCCATTTCCTTGGATTGACCTTGATCAAGGAATAAACCATGCTACTTTACTGTACGGTGCAACTTGTTATGCCAGTGACGACTTTTTTTTTCTTACGACTCTTTGGCTGCAGAATCAATTGATTTGACTTTTTTTTTTTTCTACAGTAGATAGATTCAAGACATCCACACCCTAAATCAAGGGTCCTTACAAGGCAGGATTTTGGTTGTCAAAAGAATTCGAGACCACTCAGCCCACGACAACATGTCGGAAGTGCGTTGCACCTTGCAACAGCGTGTCGGAGCCAAAGCGATTCGAGCTAAGCGGGTGGCTTGGTCACTGAAACCTACCGTTGAAAAATGTCGCGGGTCTCGTAGCACCAAACCAAACTGTGCGAAGCCACCAACCTGCAGTAGCGCATTTCGACCCCAGTGACGCCTAGTCAAGAGAGGAGAGACAGAGAGGTCATGGACAAAGTAATGTTTGAGAGAGGAAAATAAAAAAGTAAACAAAAAGAATCGCCGTGAACTCCGACTGCAAAGCCATGACTACCTAGGTCAAGGTACCCAAGGTGCATTTTACCGACGCCCCCCAAAAAAAATCAATCAATGATTTATCAGGAATTTGAGGGCACAATATGTAAGTGCCTAAGGTAGATTCCTCCTAGAACTAGTCGTCAGATAAGGTGTCCAAAAGTTGCAATAGCTCGACCATTTCATCACCAGAGCTATAACCAATTACCTTAAATCTTTGTGCTTATTGCTCCAAATAGCCGGAAATTAAGCACGCTGTGGCTCGCCTGTCATTCGCAGAAACCGGTGGAAGTTCGTCCCGTCCCCATCCCCCACCCCATCCCATGGCTGGACTGGCCTCCCAGCTGGGGGGGGGGGATAAAATAATAACGGATAAGATAAAATGAAAATATAATGGGCGGTTCGCAAGCCGCAACCAAATAAATGTATAAGCAGAGCCGTGAGGGCCTAGTACACAATCGATTGGCGGGGTCTGCCAATTTAAACAAACTCCTGATCGACATTATCGGTCAAAGTCTTGGCAATCACATTATTACTACTACCTCCTATACTGTACCTACTTGCTAACTCCGTACTTGGGTAGGTCCAGGTATCTCCCTAGGAAAATTTTCAGAGAGAGAAAAAATAGAGTTTGCATAAAAAAGAAAAAAGAAAAATACTACGATTAGGTCCTTGATCTCGACTAATTTTGGGACTCGGGCCAATGCCGTTTTAGTTAAAGAAAGCTCATCGGTCAGGTTGCAAGAGTAAGGTATCCTTGGATATTTTGTCCCCAAATACCTACATAGCCAGTAATAATTTGAGCACATGGACAATTACTCGCACAAAATTTTATTCGGTATGGAATTGATTTTTTAGCATCGGTCAGCGAGTGGCACATCATTATTGTTGATATAGGACTAATTCTAGACTAGGTCTAGATCATAATTATTGGGAAACAGCGCAACCAGGGCCACCCGGTTAGACAATACTTAGGCTTAGGTATTACCTACCATACCTAAGGTAGTTACCTACGACGTCGGCACACAATATTTGTTGAACACGGCGACGTTAAAATTGTCTGATTGCTACATACCTACTTAGGCAAGGCAGTAAACACACACTCGGGATGCAAGTGCAAATGGGCATTGGTTCTTAAGCGCTTTTTTGTTCTATTAATATGAAAGAGATATAACATATGAATGTTCAAGTTTCCTATATCATCAAAGCCGATTACCACTCGTGAAAATCTACATGTCCCATATAATCTCGACAAGCTCATCAATCTCCTGGTTCTCCTTCTTGCCTTTGAAAACATAAAACTGAATCAGGTTCGTGTCAGTCTTCTTTATGTCGACCAGGAGGTACGACTTTTTCTTTCCATCGGCAAGTCTTTCTCGGAGCGGACCCAGACTCCAGTCAAAGTCGTTGCGACTCGTAACCCATGTGGTCTCTGTCCTCTCCAAGTCAAGGTTGTCGAGACCACCTTCGACCCCGGGGTATTGCGTGATTGAGTAACCGTTTGCAAACAGGGTATCGTCCCCGAAGCGCCACCTCTGCAGGAAGCAGTCGCCGCACACACTTACTACACTGGCCATCTTGTCCACGGGCGCATGGTACCACGACTTCCAGTGATGCAAAGACAGCGGGCGTACGCCGGACTCGTAGAAGCCTGAAATATCGCCGCGAAGGTCGTGCTGGTACAGTCCAGTGACAGTGGTCAGCTTAGTATGTGTTTCGTCAAAGATGCAGTCGCGCAAAATGGCATCTCCCGTGTTGCGGCGCGCGTTAATGATGCAGTCCGGAATTCGTGGCGTTAGCTCCTTGGCTAAAGGCACGCTGAGGAAGACACCGGCCCCTCCAAATGCCATCACACCCCAGTTTCGGATCGCCTCCAAGTCCTCCGAGAGTGCCCCAAGCCAAACAGACTTCTTGTAGTCATATTTGGCAAGTTCCTGGTCAAGGTTGTATAGACTAGGGAAAAAGGTGTCGTCGTCCAATAGCCCTATCCATTTGATCTCCGGCGTGGCGGCCTCGACGAGGTCCTCGATCACAGTAAAGTGGTTCTGGTCCACGCTGAGGGTCGAGTTGCGCGGCTTCACACAGGTTAGTTTGATGCCTGCCTTGAGATACATGGCCTCTATGGCCTTGAAATCCTTGGGCGCCTCATTTTCAGGCTCCGCATCCACCACGACGGCCACCATGGGCGATTCGGAGCCGCCAAGCCATGTCTCAAATGCTGGCAGGCTTTCTTCCAGCCGCTTGTACATGGTAGAGATACCAAAGAGTAGGTGTGGGTATTTCTTTGCTGGTTGTTTGGACGGCACCGCCAACGTTAAGGGGGAGCATGGCGGAAAATCGTCGTGTGCACAAGTGTCAAGGTTGACGTGGGCACCCCTCTCGAGAAGTGGCTTCTGTATCTTTGTGACGACATCCCTGGGGGCGTCGGATGTGTGCTTGGGCTTGATACAGCGCCTGTGGTAGACGAACTGGTTGGACAGGCCGAAGGCACGGAGCCGCTCAATCTCGGACGCGCATTGAGAGGGGGCTGGCTTCGGCGCCACGTCTTCGCTCTTTGTCTCGGGGGTCGTCGGCGTTGATGGTGGCACTTGAGTTTGGGCTTGTGACCCTGCGTCAGATGCACCCTCGGGTCGGCTGGTGGCGCCGTCAAGAGCGCTGAGGGCAGGATCCGGCGTTTCTCGAAGCCGTGAGCTCAGGAGGAAAAAGCAGACCAGGACGAGAACGGCGACGGGTACAAGTCGTTGGAAACGTAGTGTTGGAAGCATATTCGGACTCTTTTGCCTCCGCGAGAGTCAAATTCAAGTCCTGAATGGCCAGGTCTCCCCATGCGGTTATGGACGTAAACGAGGGTTGCAGCCACGCGGCGGCTCGTTGTACTTTTGTACTTTTGTACTGCAGATTGCGCGGGTGTAAAGTCGGCGAGTAGCAAATGTCACGAAATCAAGTCCACCCAACTCAAAGTTCTGGTCGCATCTAGCATCTTATGTTAACTGAAGAGATTGACTTTCGTATCCATTGTTGAGTTTCCCAAACTTACAAAGCGGCGCAATCTTCTGCATGCAATTACGTCGCAGCTCGATGGCTGAAAGGCGTCGCAGATTAATCGTGGGGTGGAGCGCTTTGGCTCTTGCACGAGAGGGCGGCGGGCTCTGGAAGGAAAGTTCTCGTTGCTGCCAAAAAAAAAAAGTCAACGATCAGTCCAAAGATCAAAAGAAGGGATGAAAGCGAAGTAACGCCAGTCAATGCAGAAAAGAGACGGGATCTTCAAGGAAGATAACACCACAACGTGCAAGGAAATTATCACAATGCTCATGGTCAATCGCCATCGAAATCCGTAGGCACAACTCAGGAGGTTCATGGACAAGGGCACACTGTGTGTGGGGCTTCCCCTTAAAAAAGCATTCAGTACAACCAGCCTCACACAAGCCGGCAGTCGACGTGCCCCCTCATAGGCCCATTGTTTTGTACTTTGGTTTGAATCCAGCCAGCGCGCAAAAGTCCACAATGACGAAACGTGGTTTGCGAATCCTGTAAATCAAGATCTACAATCCAGCCAGCCTTCTTCATTCGCGGAATGCTAACCGAACTATCTCCTACATGTATCCGGTAATAGCTGCAGGCGTACCTTGGCACATGCTTACGCGACAAGCTTAAAAACTGTGCCGCAGTACTGCGTTGGCAGCCTTGTCTCTTCAGGTGGTTGGCTCTAATACAATGTCTGTGGTCATTTCTGCATACCTCCTCCGCCTTTTATGTAGTAGCCACGTGCCCAGAGACAGATAGTGGGATCTCCATTGTGTTCATTTAAATTATTTTGCAAGTGTGAGGGCTTCGTGTCCGCATACTAGGTTATGCCCAGGAGACGACAATCGATGTTTTGATTCTTCCTCCAGCTTAAAACTCTTTCTCGTCCTTACCTTGCCATCTAATGAGTAACATACCCTCCTATCCGAGTCGTCCAGAATACCGGTACTACCGTGATAGGGCGGGTACTACGTTTCTCACTTCTTACCATGAGGTGTCATCATATCATCCTTGGATTTTGTACTAAAAGAAACATACGTTCTACGTATTAAAGCCATGACATCCATTCTCAAGTAACTGCGCCCGCCAGGAATCGACCGCTGCCCTTGACTTTTACCGAGAACCAGACCATTTAAGAAAACGCCGCTTGAGTGTTAATTCAGCTCACAATCTCCTCACTCTCCTCAAGCACCTCCTCAACAATCTCCTCAATGACTTGCTCCTCCTCCTGGCCGCTTGCAAGGATCTCAGCCGTCTTGGCCTTGAGTAGCTCCTCAGCTGGGTTGGAGGAGACTCCCATTGCGGCGCTCTCCTCATCAACCTCGTCATCAACAGACTCGCGCCACTCGTACCAGTCCTCGAGAATACGACGTCTGTTGTCGACCACCTCTTGGTCTGCGCCAGCAATGCGCTCGGCATCCTCTTGCTCGAACACGCGTGAGTACTCGCGGAGGTTCTTGCGGATCTGCTTCTGCTCCTCCTTGGCGAGCAGTGTGGGGGGTCGCGGCCTCCACTGAAGCTGCTTGAACTTCTCAACAGCCTCTTCACGGAGCTGCTCACCCTTGAAGTCGTACATGTGGTATCCGTTCTCCATCTGATAGCAAAACAATCATGGTCAGCTTGCCTTCAAGGTAGACATCAAAACGAGTTACAGAACTTACAGTATGCTTCCATGCAGAAGCCCAGGTGGCCACGAAACGTCCAGAAGGATCCCACTCAACGTCTGTTATGCCATAGTGGTCGGCAGTGTTCATGAGCTGCAGGTTTGCGGTCAAGTCCTTCTCGCCTTCGGGCTTCTCGCCTTCAAAGTCCAGATCGAAGAAGTCCAAATCAGAGCTGTTTTGGTTGTGAACAGTGGCGACCACTACAAATCGACCCTTAGGAGACCAGTATATAGCGTTGCTGTTCCTCTTGTCCAGAGTTCGTAGGTGCTTGAAGTTACCGACTGTGGATCCCTTTGACTTCTCGGGGCAGAAGAAGGATATGGCGGTTTTGGGTTGAACTGCGACTTCACCAGTTGGCGTGACTGTTGTGATGATGAGGAAGCGGTCACCCTTGGGCTCCCAGGCAAAGTTGATGACGGTATCCTTGATGGTGTCGACAACTTCGACTGGAACTCCCTTCTCCTTGACACGGAAGATCTCCAGCGTTGTAGCCTGAGACTTCTTGGACTTCGAGTGCCTGTCAACCTTGACACAGAGGTAAGCACCCTCAGATTGCCAATGCAGCTTCACATCGGACACACTGAAAAGGTTGAGCGAGCGGACTACCTCCTTCGAGGGAATTGACATCAAACCAACCTTTGCAGGGTTGCTGCCAATTTCTGGTGTCCAGTAGCAAAACATCTGCTCATAGGTTTTGACTCCATCTCTCTGAGGGCGTGACGGTGCCCACTCGAAGTCTTGGACACCCTCGACCTTGATCGTAGTCTTGTCGAGCAGGTTCATGCGCGGCAGCTCATACACGGAGATGGACTGGCCCTGGGTCAACCTCGCAACGTACTTGTCATCGGATGACCACTTGAAAGCAGGCCAGGGGTGCTTCCGTGGTGGCTTGTTGGGGTCGTCAGGGGGCAGGTCAAGGTTGGCGAAAGACCTAAGCGGCTTGCCTGTTGCGATATCCCAGATAACGTAGTTCTTGCCGTCATCATCCATCGAGAGAGCAGGGTGTCCTTCGTCCGGGATGGATATGGGGCGGTTTGACCAGGTGACGAGGTAGTTTTCTTGGGGAGAGAAGGCGGCCATGTTGACAAAGGGGTGAGGGAAACGGCCTAACCTGTCCCACTTTGGGCCTCCCCAGAGCTGCACACCTTGCATGTGCATCGACAGCAAGTATGTGCCGAGAGGAGACCATTGAACGAAGCTCTCAGTCCAGTTTGGCCTGTCCACAATGTTCTCTGGGGTATCCTTCTCGTTGTTCCAGAAGACACCAACGTGGTCGCCACGGAACATGACAAACTGGTCGCGGCCACGGCCCGAAGGGTCGGCCATGAAGGAGCGCAGGTGATCCCTTGGGTGGAACTCGTCAATGTGGGGTGGCTGGTACTCGTCATCTATCCTGCCCTCGCGTCCGAAACGGTCGACATCCATAAGCTTGTTGACGCGGAGTATGTGTTTCTTGTCGAGGGGAACGCGGTCCAGTTGCCTGACCGCAGCAGCGGCCTCACCGGGCGAAGAGTACTCGACGAAAGCAAACCTGTTAAAGCACAGGTGTTAGAAATGCGTCCTCTTCAAAAACTACGCTGCATAAGCAGACTCCCGAGGTTAAGCCTTACCGAAGAGACTTGCCATCAGGACCCATGGGCATATCAATCATGTCCTCTTTTGTCTTACCGACCGAGGTCAGCTTCTTCAACAGGAACTTGACAAGCTTGGGCTTCTGTTCCTCTGTGACCTCTGGAAGGCCATCGATAACCACAAATGTGTCGAAGCCTTGCTCCAACTGCACCTCAAACTTCTCGCGGAGGTCGGAAACGTCGACCTCATCCTCGTCGAATTCATCCTCGTCAAGGTCCGCCTCGCGGAGGTGCTCGTATGACGGAGCCATGCTGGGCAGAGCTCAGTATGCGCTTGACTTCCGGGTTGATCGTGCGTTCGCTCGCAGTCGTGTCGGCGTCGGTGCGCGGGCGATAGCTAGACTTGCTCCAAAGATGGAAATTTTTGTGCGAAAGCGGGGTGCTCCCAAGAGTCGTGGGGCCTGTAGTTTGTGTGGCTTGACCTTGACAACTTCGAAAAGTCCGACTGGCCTTGTGATTTTTTGGGCCTCGTTTGAAACGGCCTCAATAAGCGACAACTGTATATGTTGAGCTGTCGGCGGCTGCTTCGAGGGCTGTTGCGCTTCGGGGGCCAAGGGTCGTCGCAGTCAAGAGGAGCACCTGCGACTTTTGGTGTTCTGGGCAGCGAATTAATTTTCGGAGCTGGCAGATGTGGGACGGCGATTTGAAGTTCCAGCTCCGAGCCCCGCGTTATTGGCTTCAGACACGCGCAGGCTGTTTGTGGTCGGGTCGGCTCTGCCCCTCGCAAAAGTTATGTGCCCCACTTTGAGGGGTGCTTCGTACTGTCTACTTTGTTGAACTGCGGACTTAACGAGCATTGGAAAGTACCGGTACCGCAGAACGACAACCAAAAGTTGATTTCCCTGTCGCCATTATTTTCTTTGCAGCCCGTCGGTGAAGCAGCTCAAGCTCCGACAGTATCAAGCTCTGGAAGTGGAAAGGGCATCGGCGCAAACGGTCTCCAGCCGCTAGCAAATCTGCGTTTTGTAAAAACACACAAGTCCCTCCCTCACTTCTACGCACATATCTTGCATCTGGTCAACATAATGGTAGGTAGGCAGAGCAACATAGACAAATGTTCACGTCGTCCTCCCGCTGCGCAATCCTGCAACTTTCGATCGCTGACCAAGCCGCGTCCTATAGTCGTCCTTTAGCCCAACACAGATTTTCGAGGAGGGCACGACGGAGGAGAAGGGTGAGAATGCCCGTCTTTCAGCCTTCGTCGGCGCCATCGCTGTTGGCGACCTCGTCAAGAGCACGCTAGGACCCAAGGGCATGGACAAGATTCTGCAGTCAGCGTATGTTGCCCACCCGCTCACTCTGGCGCGTAGAATGCCCCCCGACAAACAAGTCCGGTATAATTTCCTGAAGAAGCTGACCATGATTCCATCTGGCCTGCAGTTCCACCGGAGAGATCATGGTGACCAACGACGGCGCAACCATTCTCAAGTCCATCGCTCTCGACAACGCCGCTGCAAAGGTGCTGGTTAACATCTCAAAAGTCCAGGATGACGAGGTCGGAGATGGCACTACATCGGTTTCCGTTCTCGCAGCCGAATTGCTTCGTGAAGCAGAGATTCTTGTCGGCAAAAAGATTCACCCTCAAACCATCATTGAGGGATACCGGATAGCAAGCAGAGCGGCTCTCGAGGCCCTTGAGCAGTCCGCAGTTGACCACAGCAAGAACCCCGAGGCTTTCAAGAAGGACCTGCTCGCCATTGCAAGGACGACACTCAGTTCCAAGGTGCTTGCTCAAGACCGTGATCATTTCTCTCGACTGGCATGCGAAGCCGTTCTGCGTTTGAAGGACTCTTCCGACCTCAGTCACATTCAGATTATCAAAAAGGCAGGCGGCAAGCTCAGCGATTCGTTCCTTGATGAGGGCTTCATTCTGGACAAGAAGATCGGTGTGAACCAGCCCAAGAGGTTAGAAAACGCCAAGATCTTGGTCGCCAACACGTCTATGGACACGGACAAGGTCAAGATTTTCGGTGCACGCATGAAGGTCGGCTCGACAAGCAAGCTTGCAGAGCTTGAGAAGGCAGAGAAGGACAAGATGAAGGCCAAGGTCGACAAGATCAAGGCGCACGGAATCAACTGCTTCATCAACAGGCAGCTCATCTACAACTGGCCGGAGCAGCTGTTTACTGATGCAGGCATCATGTCGATAGAGCATGCCGACTTTGATGGCATCGAGCGCCTGGCGCTGGTCACTGGTGGTGAGATCACCTCAACGTTCGACCATCCGGATCAGGTCAAGCTGGGTCATTGTGATTTGATCGAGGAGATCATCATCGGCGAAGACACTTTGATCAAATTTTCGGGCGTTGCGGCTGGCGAGGCTTGCACAATTGTGCTGCGTGGTGCTACGGAGCAGCTGTTGGATGAAGCCGAGCGCAGCTTGCACGATGCTTTGGCCGTCTTGTCACAAACAGTGAAGGAGCCCCGTACCACTCTCGGCGGTGGTTGCGCCGAGATGGTTATGGCTAAGGCGGTGGAAGGTGCAGCAACGCGCGTTGAGGGCAAGAGACAGATGGCCGTCGCATCTTTCGCCACGGCACTGCGCCAGCTTCCCACTATCCTGGCCGACAACGCTGGTCTTGACTCAGGCGAGCTCGTTGCTCGGTTGCGCAAGGCTATCTACGACGGCATGACAACATACGGACTGGACTTGATGACGCCCGGTGGTGGCATCGCAGACATGCGAGACATCGGCGTCATCGAGAGCTACAAGTTGAAGAAGGCCGTGGTGTCATCTGCCAGTGAGGCAGCTGAGGTATGTCTTGAACACGTTTCCCTTCTGTGTATGCCGTGATTGTAGAGATTTACTTGCTAACATTTTGGTTATCATAGCTTCTGTTGAGAGTGGACGACATCATCAGGGCAGCTCCGAGGAGGCGAGAGAGGCAGTAGATACCACGATGCCAGAGACATAGAAAATAGGCAGCCAGTACAATTAACCTAGAAAGCTGTAATATACCATAGACGGGAAAGATTGTACTCAGCTGCTTAATGAAAAATGAGATGGACGGATACCCAGTTGAGCCTTTTTACCCTTATATGATGTTTTTTAGGGACGACACCTCTGACATCTGAAAGTTTGAATGTATTATACGGCGTTCTGGGGCCAAAACCTCGACAGTTAGAACCAATGTCCCTGAGAATCACAGCAAGGTTCTGCATCTTACCGTACAGCCTACCTTCAGGCCGAGCCAAGGCCAAGGTACAAGCCAAAAGGGTCTGTCCCTGCCAGCTAGGATAGATAGACGACTACGACATGTAAAGGTCCTACTTGTGTACATGGGCATGACTGTGTAAATGTTTTTCTACGTATTTTTTCCAGAGTTTTATTAAAGGCGCTGAGAATCCGAAAACAGATATGCGTGAACCTGTCATTATAAGGTGAACCAAAAAAGTTCTTTGTAGGAAGAAAGTATAACTTACATTAAATGGCGGCTCCAAAAAAAAAGTCCCAAAAGAGTGACTGGCCATTATTCCAAGCAAACCACCATCTACAAGCATCCGCGCCAGGGATGTCTCTGGACCTTTGACTGGCGTTTGCTTACTGCTGACTCTGTTCTCATTTCTCACTTCTCACTCAAGTTCATTCATCATCTGGCTCCGGGACCGGAGCGATGCTGGGCCCTAAGTTTCTCTGCCTGATGCAAATTCTTCGAGATTATACCATCAAATTACCTTGCTCCCGAACCTAGGTAGTTTTGACGAAACTACTACTACGTAATTGGTTTACTTAGCGGAAAGAGACGCACAAACCTCGAGTTTGGTAGGCTTTCAACGCCTCAACACCCAAATCGCCCCAACCTGCGGTGGGTTGTCAAAATCGAAGCTCATCCCAGCAGCACTCAGAATATACAAGTAGGTCTACCAAAAAAGGCGAGCCACTTTCAAGTGTTCTCGAATGTCCCCAAGCATATGTCCTGGCATAAAACACGCGCACCAGACACATACCTACCTGCCCAATAACAGCGGCTGGCTGGTCCAACATCGGCTCTCTGTATGGCTTTGTCATGTTCAAAGTGTGGATGAAGCATCGAAAAGATCGGAATGACCCACCAAACAGAGCGCAAACGTACTGCCACAAGATCCAAGAACTGACGATCGAGAATAAGCAGGAAAGAGATCAAACAGTAACCTGCACAGCTACCCGACAGAGGTCTTATATGGGCTAGCAGAGTGATGGGCAGGAAACAGAAGAAACGGAGAAAGATACAGCAGCTCCCGCGGCCATCAAAAGGGACCAGTTTGAAGACAGCTACAGACCAGTACCTCGATATAGCTTTCAGCACTGCGATGAAGAAAAAGAATGACAGCCAATCTCATCAGGCTCTACTTTCCGGACCTCGTCCCGGAGTGATGACTACTCCAACTTCGTACACGGATCCGCATCCCAATGCTCATGTGTACTATCATCCACATCCATGGGTGTATCCACCAGTTGTAAGAGACTGAGCCAGCAAAAAAAGATGAAAGACGTTGATGGTTTTGACTGACGCCCTCATTGCTCAAACAGGCAGGGCACCAATATCCAATGCCGCCAGCCCACTTTCCTGGGGCGCAGCCGCCACCAATAGGCTATCCAATTCCGCAGGGTTATTCTTTCCTACAGCACCCAACATATTCTCCAGCCCGTGCAGACCGCAAGGCGTCGCAAGAGTCACTGAAAAAGAAAGCAAGGCTAAGGCCGGAGGACCAAGAATGGTTCTTGCAGAAAATGATCGAGAGTCGATTTCAGTATGCGACGGCCTCAGACTCAGCCAAGACCAAGTTCTTCGAAGATCTAGCAAAGGAGGCTAGAGAGTCGAGAGGCATTGTATTGTACGGGCCTGATGTCCGTCACCACATCCATCAGAACCTCTGTTCTGAGCGAAGGGTCCTTTTAGAGAAAGGAAAACTGCCAAGCTATGGACCGGATGACAATAAGTTGCTGATTTTGCAGGACACGTGGAACAAGATGGTGCTTGGGGTAGCCGAGCATACACCCGCAAGCTACACTGACGAGAGAGAGCTTGGAAGATTGGAGAATTTGGCCATGCAGAACTTGCTTCGTCACTTTGACGTGTTGAAGGCCAGCCATCGCGACGAAGCTAAACGGTTGGATGCGGAGGCTGCCATCGCGGTTCTGCTTGCCACCGACGCCAAGGGCATCATGCCATTTAACATCAAGACAAGACTGGCTGCTTCGATGCGTTCCTCCTACTTTTTGTCGACATCAACAGCTCTGGAGGAGGGCAAGATCGGAAAAAAGCAGCCATGGGATTGCTCGGCGGAACAGGTCCAGGGACCGAGAAAGAGGCATCGTGAGGAGAATGAAAGTGACAACGAACCGGGCGACACCAATTCAGATTCGATCAAGCAGAAGAAACAGAGATCTTCTTCCGTTCTCAGTCGCCTTGAGGGCTTGGTCAGCGGTCGGGCCGGAGCTGCCACCAACACCGCTCAGTGGGTCCAGGCGCATGGCTCCAGTCAGCCCATCACTCCGGCAAGCCTTGCGCTTGAGTCTCGGGAGAATCTAGAAGCGCTAGCTGGCGCTGAAACTGCAGTACCATCAGCGGACGGATTCAGCTGGGCAGAGCAGTCACAGGTGGCCGAGCGCCTTGAGACCGTGAGCATTCAAGACGAAGATGGTAGTGAGGATGGCGTTATTAAAAAGAAGGACTTGCACGAGCTTGCTGCTATCAAAAGACAGCAGATCCTAGACAAGAAGCGAAAGAAGGCCAACGAGAAGGAGAAAGATGATGAAAAGACGAAAAAGACGAAAAAGACGAAAAAGAAGAACAAGAAGAAGAATAAGAAGACTACAAAGTCCGGATCAGACTAAAGCAGGAACCAGCGTACATGGGAAGTTGTCTTTTTCATAGGTTGATACTGTTTTTGACACATGAACTGCATGTGCAGCAAAGAACCCTTTTACGGAGATGTCACGCGCATATGCGTATGCCCCCCTCCCCCCTTTTTTTCTTCTTTTTTTCCTCTTATTGTCAAGACCACTTTCCTCATGCCTCCGACTGCTGTTCGCTGGTGAGAATATGGGTGCTGTTCAAAAATTGAAATCGGTCAAAGAAGTAGCTTATATTAGCGACTGTTTATCCCTGGAATGAAAACAAACGAAGAAGAAATTCGAGGCTACTTTGTTGAAGTCCTTCTTGTCAACATGGTTGCCGATTTACGGTTGTCGTAGGTAACGGAGTGTACACGTGACTAGTAGCGTGATAACGTGATTGTTATCGCATGCGATCCGATGACGGCATTGGTTGACATTTTGCATGAGGTGTGGTTGGTTGATTGATACACACCTATTGAACGGTCTTTGCGCAACATACATTAAGATCAACAACTACCTACTCGCGTCCAACGTCGCGCAATCCTCCAACCCAAAACCAAAACAGAACCGAACATGGCAACGCAACAACCAGACGATCGCAGCGGCGACGGTCCTTGGAGCGACAAGAACAAGCGCAAGTTCCGAAAGTTTGTCCTTTCATTCCCAACACGACGACCCTTGAGCCACCGCGACGCTTGAAACTGACCCGGGCCCTGCGGCTCTGCTCGCCCGACCTTTTCCTACCGAACAGCAAAGACCTCAGCGAATTCTACGACCCATGCCAGGAAGCCGCCGCGAGGAGCATACAATGTCTGAACCGCAACGGCGGAGATAGGACCATGTGCCAGGATTACTTTGCGTGAGCAGTTCAACGCCAGAGCCTGCCAAGGGACAGGAGAGCCAGAACCCTCCTGATTGGAAGCAGCAGAGGAGACTAACTCGCGATTCCCATCCAACCGATGCGCCACGGGGCCCCAGTGCGTATCGTGAATGCAAGAAACAATGGGTAAGCAATTGCTGCATCAAGTGGCAATATGCAATCGCGAGCGACGGAGAATTTGCTTGCTGACGATGCCTGCAATCAATTTTTGTTTTGCTTTGTTTTACAGATTGGACGCAAGAGGGAAGTTTACAACATCCCAAAAGACTCCAAGTCTGGAGGTGAACAAGATCAAGAGCAATAATGACTCGACCCTCCGAGAATACCATGTAAACCACATCAGCCGGCCTCTATCCGTACACATACGATGGATTGCCAGCCTACCGTACAATGGCGTTTTGCCACTAATAACCTGGTCTCAACCTAGTCAGGGATAATGGTCTAGAACTAGTTCACCTGTACAGCAATTTGTAGGCGGACCCCCTTTTGTGTCCGTCTTGTTTGCGACCGGGGAAACCCAGACTAAAAATATGAGAGAAATGTACGACTATGTATACGAAGTACATCATTAATATTGAGTATGTCCAATACTGCAATGCGCAAAATTTCAGATGAATACTACCATATAATACCGCAGATGACCAGGCATCGCCCAAATTATTTCCTTACAACCCTGTCTTAACCATGTCTAGCCTACCGGTATTAACTTCCGACCTTGGATTTACGGCTAGCTAGTCTCATGCGACTACGGAGTACCTACGTCTTGCCCCGGGGCTGTGATACGGTATGTCATTTTGGTCCATCAACCTGTCGTGCATGATCCATCTGATCGGCCAATGACTGGTGCTGTGGCTACCCAGGTACTTACCTACCTAGGTAGTTAGTCTACGGTAACTTTCAATGACAATTTGTCTCCATTACCTAAGTAAGGTACCTGTGTAGGTGGACTTTTCTCAGTTGATTCCAGTAGCGGGTTCTGGGTGCGGTGGCTTCTACGCACGGTTGTTTTCCTTTCTTCTTTTCTTTAAATTGTACTTCGGTGTGGCTTTTTGGTTTCTTTTTATGGCATCCATACCAAACGCCGGCTGTCTGATCCGCGAGCGCCTCTCCAAAGTAGATCGTCGTGCTTGATTCAGCAAGTCAGGTATCATGGTCTTGCATGCCTGGCATGGGCAAACTGGCTACAAGCTTCGGCCAAGCTGGACCAAGCTGGAAACCGATTCCCCACAACAAGTGGGTAGAAAACGACGTATTGAACAGGGAAGGCGGCATCTCGATGGTTCCAAAACCACACGGAAAGCGCCCCCCCACGTCCAGGGGGAAGTGGGCAGTGATGGGGAAGCAAACGGGTTTGACGGGGTTGGTCGCCCAGTATTATTCCAAGATTTGACTTGCAGCCAGCCGCTGGCTGTCTCTTATCTACCAACAACGCACGTTGCTCTACGTTACCTTGCCCCCCTATTGTAGTTTCTTTTTCAACCATTGGAAAGAAGAAAAAAAAAGGTCGTTTTCTTCACGAATTTTCTCCCCCTCGACCCTTACGACGCGGTAAAACCACAGCGACATCCCCCAAACCGCGACACCTCGAAAATATACCGATGTCGATCGGGCAAGAAGACTTTCCTCTTGAGAGTGGATCGTCGTCGGGAGTTTGGGGACCGCAAAGCTTGTTGCGATAAAATCATCGCGAGTCGCTGAAGGCGGACGGCACGGCACTACACAACATTCGACACGCAGCGACGATGGACAGACCAAAAGTGGCGAAACGTCGATTTGACATCTTTGCTTTGGGGTGAGTTTGGGACATGGAAACAAACTTGGCTTGTCGTGGTTCGCAGATAGATGGTGAATCCGGAAGAAGGGAGGAGAATTGGGTTTTCGCATGCACATCCCCTGCAGATCCGCATCAGACGAGACGACCTCCAAGTTCACAACCATCCCACGACAACGCCAAAAGCTAAATAAAGGCCCTGGGCGCGCACTAACCTAAACCAACTATAAACTCCAGATGCCTCGTCGCGACCACCAGCCATCTAGGCTCCAGATTCGATAGCACATCCTCGTTTGCGCGACCACAATATTTTTCTATAGCAGTCACAACCATAACCGCGGCATTTTGTTTTGTCCTTTCACGGCTGGTCTCGACTGAGACTGCATGGACAAGGTCTCTAGATGTCGGCGAAAAACCTGGACCCGCGACTTCGCAAATACCGATTCTCACAATCACCGAACCAGAGCCACGCCGGTCTGTCCAACCTATTCTCAAGTCGGCAAAAAATGCTGCCGCAGTTATAAAACGGTGGTCTCCGCCAAGCAGGATATCTCTGCTTTTGTCTGTGGTTGTCTGCCGTGGACTACTCTTCTGGCATGTGCTGAGACACATACAATGCTCGTGGGGCTGGATCCAGGTAGGCTGCATCCCTACCTACCTCGATATAAGAGGAGCTTTGAAAGCTGACGCGATAATTCCGTACACTTGTTAAAGGCTCTGCTGCCATTGTCTGTCCTCCTGGTCGATGTGGTGATCCCGGCAGAGCGCACGCGGATATCTCTGCCCCACGTGAGAATAGATAATCATGAAGAACCGAAGCAATCTCGATTCCGTAGCCACTGCCATGGCTCGAGGAACTTACGCCTGAGGTATGCAGTGCTAGCGTCCATGTGGGCCTTTGCAGCTGCCCAGATGACGATGCACTGGTATCGGCCTACGGATGTCATCTGTCCGCGGGGTTGGAGGATAGAGCAGTACATTCCTGCCACGCAGGTTCTCTGCCTGGCCCTGGACGCCGCCTTTCTGGTAATAACCCATCGATTACGGCCTGGCCAAGGCATTGACGGGATCGACAACAACCCTCCCAGCTATTTTTCCGGCTCATGCTGGAAGACGCTCACTTTTGTATTTGGAACCACGACCACTATATTGGGGTTTTTCGTCTGGGTCGGTTCTACTGGCGATTATGATCCCCAGGTACACGACTCACTCGACGGGTTAGAAAGGTCCGATCTAGCTAGCGACTCCTTTTGTGCGGCGCTGTTGCTGCTATCGGTTATTCATTTACTCGCCAGAATACACCCGGCCACGATGGCGCTTATACTCTCCGGCTTCAGCCTCTACGTGCATCGACTCGCTACCCGTGGCTACGATGCGCCCTGGGAACACATGGACTGGACATCATCCATGCTATTCCCAATCGTTATGATCATCGCGGCTGGAATGCTGATTCGGTGGGACCGAGACTTGCGCACGCAGCCGAGGTCGTCTTCTACCGATGGGGTCGTACACAGAGCGTTAATCTTTGGCTACGTGATGCTGGCTGGCTCGGTTCTTTACTCGACGGTTTTGCGCGTACCAGACGAATCGACTATTCAAGATGTACCGGGGTTAGGTACCATCATATCCGCCGCGTACGCCGAGTCCGAAAGGTGGCAAGCACGTGCAGGCACCAGCAAAACGCTCGAGGAGGCGGTTCAGACTTACCGGGAGCGACAGGGCATACCGCCACCGCCCAATTTCGACAAGTGGTATGAGTTTGCACGGGCGAAAGACTCGGTTATCATTGACGACTTTTCCCAGATCGAGTCGGATCTTCTCCCCTTCTGGGGCATGGAGCCTTCGGCAATCCGGGGCATGACCGGTCAGCTGCTTGAGTATCCCAAGGCCTCGATGGGTGGCTTACGGATACAGAATGGTGAGATCAAGCTCTCGCCGAATATTCCAGGCACCCACTTGTGGATGGTGATGGGAATGGCCGATATAATACGCCCGTTTTCGCAGTGGCTTCCCGACATGGATCTTGCCATCAACCTCGACGACGAGTGCCGTGCTGCTGTACCATTTGAAGACAAGGCGGCGCTGCAGGCCGAGGCTGGGATCACCCGATCTCGACTGGGAAAGGTCAGGCCAGGGGATCTGATTGCATCATTCAACTCATCTCATGCCTCAACCTCGAAATGGTCAGATCGCTTTATGGTAGAGGGTGGCATCAAAAACAAGGATGTCATGCCGCCTTTCTTTGAAGACTATCACAAAAAGCCCATCTATCGCACTTTGGTGGCACCATCGTGTTCCCCCGACTCGCCGGCGAGGAATTGGCGGTGGTGGAACAAGAGGGACACTTGCCTGGCATGCGCGGCGCCACACACTTCCTTGAGCATGGAAGGCAGGGTTGTCTCGAATTGGACAGGGACTCAGGACGTGTGCCATCAGCCCGACATGGCGCACCTAGATGGTTTCATTTTCTCGCCCGCAGCCATGATCACAACTCGGAAGATGATGCCCATCTTCAGCCAGGCAAAGGTTACGGGATTCGTCGACATTCTGGTGCCGTCACCATGGAACTTCCATTCCAAGTCGCCTTACAAGGAGTCTGCTGATATGTCATGGGACAAGAAGCAAAACACTGTCTTCTGGCGTGGTTCTGCAACGGATGGTTTTGCTGCTGTTGGGTCGTGGACCTCATTTCTGAGAGCGAGATTTGTGGACGGTGCAGATGCCATTGCTGAACAGATGGAACCATCTGCAGGCAACTCGGGCGTTGGATTGAACGTCAGTTTTGTCGGCAACTTTCCCCGATGCGAGGGTCCAGACTGTTCCGCCGAAGCGCAGCATTTCTATGAAAACCGCCGCTCGTCACTCACGGTCGAGGTGGTTGATGAGCAAACCGGCAAAGAATCTACGGATAAAAAGAAAAACTCGGGTGCTTCGGTCGAGTTCGAGGAGCACTGGAAATTCAAACACCTCGCAGATTTGGACGGCGCCGGCTTCAGCGGGCGCTTCCTTCCATTCCTGCAAAGCAAGAGCCTCGTGTACCGGGCCGGCCTCTTCCGAACCTGGTTCGATGAGCGCGTGCACCCGTGGCGTCACTACGTGCCGCTGGACCTGCGACTGGGTATGGGCACGGACGCTTGGTACTCTGTGGCCGCCTTCTTCGGCGGCAGGCGAGGGTCCCACCTCGGAGAGAAGATCGCGCTCGAGGGACGCGAGTGGGCGCAAAAGGCAACCCGGCCGGCGGACATGCAGGTGTACATGTTCAGGCTGCTGCTCGAGTGGGGCAGGATAGTGGACGACCGGAGAGAAGCCTTGGGCTACTTTGGGCCCAGCAGGAGTGATGGCTGATCTGGTTTCCCATGGGCATATGAAATAAAAGGTTTTCGCCATGTGTCGTAACTAATGTTTCCTTTGTTGTGTTTTGGGAAAATGGGTTTTCTTCCATCGCTGGGCGGGAAAGGTTTTGTTCGACGTTTGTATATATCACGAGGCAAGCATGCATGTTTCTGTATAGGGTATTCTGTTTTTTTTTTTGGCTAAGATAAGCCACAGGGCATTGTTGATAGGTTGGGATTAACAGGATAGGTTATTTAGTTTGCATAGGATTCATGGAACAAATAGTCTATCAACTTTTCCATCAAGTTTGGGCAAATACAATAATTAGTAAGGGAGGTTTGCGGGAATGTAAGTTGATTTGGGCGATATATTAACGCTATTTGTGGGAGTCGTGGGTGACGAATACATACCTCATGTAGATACCCATCTTTACAAGTGACTGTATGTGCTATGCTTTCCACTGCAAACGGAAAAGACGGACATCTAAGCAGGTTAGTTACTGTTTGTCACTTGCTCCTTTGCGACCAACGCTGCCACTTAAAGTGACCCAAGTGAATATTTATCTAGGTAGGCACCTAAGGTAGCCATTAGGGTTGTCGTCCATGCTCGAGTACAGTGGAATATAAACTCGCTTGCCTCCTTGCCTTGCCTTTGCAGGCTACCCACCTTACCTATCAAGGTTACCTTCCTTACCTAGGTACCTTCCTTACCTAGGTACCTTAGCTAAGATGACATAGAAGGCCAGCAGGTATTTGTGTATCCGATCTGAGGGGGATCTGACGCACAGCCCAAGCAAATTTTGGCTGCTATGTCGGTCCCGAGGCACTATGGCGCGTCCCCCGTGTCTGTCGAAAGACTGCCAGCTACCAGAGCTACGCTGTCGGCCACTCAACAACCCCCAATCAACCGCGCAGCGAGAAACAGCTGGCACCCCTAGAGATCCCTGAAAGTCACGTCCTCTGCCTACAACTGACGCGTCGGGGCTCTTCCTTATCGCGAACTTTAACAACCCAACCGCGTTTTCCTCCGCGTTGACAGCTACACGTCTTTTTCTTTCTTCCTTTTCTTTCTTTCTCTTCTCTCCTACCCCTATATCTCTAGTGGCATAAAAGACTTGCATCTCCAACAGTAAGGTCGAATAGAAGCCATTATCGTATCTCATTAGTTCCATATACGTCAGTTTCAACTTTCAAGGCTCATAGCAAGCAGCTCCCCCAGCCGTCCAAGTCATGTCAAGCCCCCGCCATCCAAAATGAACTTACATACTCGTCAAGGCCGAGCGGCTCGGGCTGAACCCAAGCTCAGAGGCACACCATTGAAGTTGCGGAGGGCTTTGAGGCAAGCCCAGGCGCAACGAGACCAGAAGCTCGATGATATGGAGAGGGACTCAGGAGCGAACATTCCATCTCGCCCCAAGGTTTGTTTCAACTTCGTATCTACCCATTTTCTCTTCCTTTTCTACAGCAGACGTCTTTGGAACTAACAGACTCAGCGCTCGCATCGACAGGCTCAAGATACTGGCCGCCGTGATCGGCGTTCCATGGACTTGGAGTTACCCTCCAGGCCTAGAAAAAGTGCGGGCCAGCATGGGGCCGCACAGGGTGAGCAAGCGCGGCGTCAAGAGCGGCTCAAGATTCGGCTCGAACCGACAAGCCCTGCCGTTACCAGAGGACATCAACGGCAATGCCCTCCACGTGCCCCAGTGACTCCCCCTCCTCGACGTTCACCACCTGCGGAAACCCCACCGCAGGGCGGCGAGTCGTCCAGTGACTCCGAGTCGGACGACAGCAGCTCAGATTACAGCAGCTCCGACGAGGAGCCTACCCCGGCGAAACGCAAGGCCATGTCGAGGGTCAAGTTGAGCAAATGTCAGGAAAGAGACCTGCTTACGGAGTTTTTAGCCAGAGAGTACGACTACCTCGCCGCCATGGCAAACGGTGCAAAATGCCACAGAGACATGCCGTTTTGGGTCGATATGCGAAAACGGCTGCGGCTGGTCCAGGTCACTGACAAGTGGAGTGACTTATCAAGGGCATTTGGCATCATTGTTGGCGCTCGAGAGAGACAAGCCATGGCAGGCAAGAAGGTTGCTTGCAAGAACGAGACGGAAAGGCTCATTGAGAGCTGTGCCAGGATCCGGATTCGTCGGGGGATACTTGACGGCTTTGTTGATGAGGACCTCCTCAATCCAAACATGGTACCGGGCCTTATCGAGTCCGGCTCTCTCGAGCAGTGCGAGCTGATGCTGGGCGAGATGCAGCATCTCCGGAGAAAGCAATGTGCTCAGGAGGCTTGTGATGGAACGGACGAGGAATCGGACGCACAACATGAATCAGAGTCAGACGACGGCGGCGAGAGCAGCGAGAGCAGTGGCTCTAGCAGCAACTCCAGAAGCAGCATCAGCAGTGATGACGATGGTGAAGGTACAAATAATGCCAGCGAAGCTGCCCATCAAATGGCTTCATCCCCGCCAACCTCACCGATCATGAGCAGCCCACGTTGTCCCCATGCCGACGAAACCTCATCACCCTCGTCAACCACCGCCGCTACATACCACGCGGACACTGACGCCGCCGATGATTGCGATGATGGCGACGATGGCGATGATGAGGATGATGAGGATGATTTGACTGCTATAGCGCAGGCGATTGCTTTGTTGCAAAGCCGACAGGCACGGAAAAGGAGGCGGCGAGATTCAGCCGCGGATATGCACCCGTCACGCAGGGTCCGGACGCAGCATGACAAAGATTACACGAGAGCAAGACACGGTGAGGGATTGGACAAGCTTTTGGGACGCTGGGCTAATGTTTTCTGAGAAATTTCTACTTCGCTCTGACCTTCCGGCGAGCGGCCGTATTCATAATTCTGAGGATTCTATCTGATGTGAAAATTGTTGAAAGGGTGCGATATTTGGATGAAGGGATGAATGATGCTCATGTATAAAGAGCCAGACAAATGACCAAGCAATGTAACAAGATACCCAAGACTTTGTCTTTTTTCTGTGTGTTTGTAGTTACTGGTGATAGATAGGCCAGGCCATTGGCGGGTGGCCAGCGGCAGTTATGAGCTGAATGAACGCGCGAGATTTGCCCAGGGCGGTGCGTGCTAGCTGCCTTTTTTCCCTCTCTTTTTCTTCCTCGCCGTGGCATTGTGCTTGGATAAGGCATATGTAGAAATTTTGGGTAGGTACCTCAGGTAGGCTCTTTTGTTTGAAGTGTGAGAACAAACTGATAAGGACCTGGCATGGTGACCTGACTTCCTGAGTGCGCAGACCAATCCCAGCTGCCGGTTAGTTAACACTCTTTCCGACCTCCGCAGTCTGTTTCTGGTCGAGCTCAGATTGTCCCTCCAAACAGTAACGCAGCACTCCGAACTGCTTCGAGTGTTTTAATTTTGCCAAATTAACGTCAGCGGGCATTAACACAAGGAAACTTCCCTCCTTAAATCGACAGTTCCAACTTCAGAAAAGTCGATCCAGAGTAAGTGACATCCAACGGATATTGCCAGGATAACCAACCTAGAATTGGAGCGCAAAGCTAACTTTTAAAGCACCATTCAAGCTACTTACCCACCCAGAGCGCCCTGTTCGCCCTTCAACCCGGCCCGTCATGACTCCTCGTGCAGGTGCAAGGTTTGACGGCAAGGACCGCGGTCCTTGGCCTGCCCAGTTCAAGTTGGAACTTCTCAAACTGATGATTGCGAACAAAGAAGACTGGAACTCGAAAGATCGAGCCGATCGGCGCGACTTTTTCGATATCGTCGCCTCACAAGCCAAGACTAAGCTGAATAGGGTTATCGACGCGGATGATATCAGATCCAGGGTACATTTTACAATGTGTGGTCCTCGGCGTAACTCGACGTTCAAGACAGATCCGGTGGGCGAGGCAGAGAAAATGATTGACGAATGGAACGTAATCGTCGATGACAACCCGCGTGCCGATAGCCCGAAAAAGCTTCAACGGTTAGATGACCGCTCAGTGAAGGCTTTGGCGAAAGCCTCCCTCAACTATATCCAGAAAGCCCGCGATGTATTGCTGCGCCCCTCCAGTAGCCCTGAGCAGTGGCAGGACGCCGAGATATTGCTTGCCATGCCTTTGGTGATGGCAGCACGAGATGAAGACAAGTCTCGTTTTATAACGCCACATCAGCGCAATGAGGTCCTCTCATGGACCAGGTCGACTCAGCGCACAGCTTTGTTCGATTTGATACCTGCCAAGCCCTACCGGCCAGCGCAAATAAAGGAGAGCTCGACACCAACACCAAAGGCGCAGGAAACCAAATGTGGACCGGGACAAATACAGAGTCTGGATAAACCTGATCTTGCCCTGCCAGTTCGCCCGGCACTGGAGATTCGCCCTACCACTCCGCCGGCTACTAAAATCGACGTGGTGGACCTCACAAGCTCACTACCATCGGTGACAGGTCACCCAAAGGTAAGCACTGATATTGGCCAGAGTTTCCGGCGATTGAGATGCGATAACTGACGCCTATCTCTCTCGCACTTCACAGAAACGGCTCCGATCCGTTGCGCAAAAGTCGTCCAACGACTCGGACTCGGACTCTAGAAATATTCTCTCTGGCCCAAGACCCCATGCGGCGGCAACTTCACACCCTCCCGCTCACCTATTGCGGCACCTCCGGCAAACTGGCCGGGTCAGAGCCGATTGCTCGGATTCAGACTCATCCGTATCGAGCTCTGACGATGACGATGACAAGTCGAAATTACTCGAGAAGAAGCCGACGCTTAATTGCGCATCCCTTCCTTCGTCTTTCACGCCGACAACCTACCCGCAAAACAAGCGCAAGGCATCCTTTGAGTTGAAAAATCAGGGTAGAGACAAAAAGCCCCAAGTCGAAGAAAAGGTTGAGCCGCCCAAGCAAGCATTCCAACTAAATTTGGGCTTTGCCAAGGCCATGAGAGGCCCCAGTATCAGCGCTGACGAGGTGCTGGACCGCAATATCGCCTTGGGCGCACACAAGAAACCGGCCACTCAGCCTGGAAAGCAGAAGAACAACCACAATAGTGGCGGTATCCAAAAAAGCAACAATGCCAAGAAGAAGCAACCCAACAGGGGACAATGGAAGCCCAACCAGAAGAAAGTATAAAGAGGTAGCTGAAGAAGGGACAGGTGGAGGATGATCCAGACATTTGCCTCCACCGCGGGCAAATTCTTTTTACTATTTTTTTCTTCTCCAATGTCACCCCGAAAACGTTTCTTCACATTAGCTTTATCGCTTATACAATGCCGGGGCGCTTCTTGGGCTCTGTCTTCATGAGCTTGGGCTGTACAGAGTATGGAAACAAAAGGTGAGAATATTTCCCAGACCACTGGGCCAGGCCACTGGATCACTGGATTCCCTATATCAATGGGACACTTGAAACTAACAAGTCTCTGGCCAATCAGCAGATAGGACATTGTCACCCGGAGCTAGGTAGGACTAGGACTATGCCTAGAATTAGAACTAGAATCTAGTTTGCATAGACGGACGGATTGCGCTGGCACCGCGTCAACGGCGGTTGGCCACTCCGAATATACCTACCCATATCGGTCGGTTTAATAGCAGGACATAAAAGGGTATTTGGACTGCTACGAGAGCCCAAAGAGCCTGGTTGTTTGGGGCGCATGTGACAATTCTGGGACGTGCCCACACCGCCTTTGATAATCAGGGGGGTGTGGTACCCTTATGCAGGGTATCGTTCTTTTGTCCGACCTGGCCAAGCATCCAGATGCGATGGAGCCTCAACAAAAAAACTTGGGGAAGATCCCCAACAGAAAAAGAAAAAAAAATCGGAAGGAAAGTGGACTGGCGTTCGGCATTCTGCATTCGACTTGCCAATTCGGGATTTAATTCTCAATGTAATTCTACGGAGTAGAGGTCTTAATACGGAAGGGAATAACCACCGACTTTGTCAGTTTTACGTTACCGCGACAATCGCCAATTCTTTATTTTCTCATTCTATAACTTGTTTTACTTTCTTTTTCTTTAATGCAAGTCAATGCGCTAGCGACGTTGGTAAACTACTAGGTAACTAGCAAAAGATAGTGGCGAGAGAATCTGACAACTGGCAAGCATCCGTATACTGTACCTATGTACTTACGGTCGGGTGCCTACCACGGAGTGGCCCGGCGGTAGCGCCGACCTGATCCCACGCCTTGTCACATGCCATTGGAGGGGCACTCGCAGATATTGCGGCGTATACACTGCACTAAAAGTAGTACATAGTAGAAACTCCCAAGCGTACCTAGATTAGTGGGCCGCTAAGCCTTGTCCTCTGGGATACCCCACTATCCCTATAGAACTTGACTTTTGTTTGGCGAATGGCAAAAAGTACATGTTGAGGGGGGGTGGGAAGGTCTGCAGCAAAGGAATTTTTAAAAGCTGCATCGGTGCGATCGAATATTTGCAATATTGCGCGGTATATATTCAAGAAAGTATTATGAAGAGATGCAAACTATTTTGTACGAGGAGTTTGCTTGTGCACTAGGAGGAATGAAACATGCCTCTTGGACACGGGCGAATATGCAGAACATAATCTTTCAGGTTTAGTCTGGCAAGTCTGGGCAACATCCGTCGTAGTGTAGTACGTACTCCGTATATAGGTACAATAGATGACACCTGGTTGGTACGGATATAAGGTAATACTCCGTACACAACCCAACCCCTGCAAGCATGTTAAGCATGTGAAAGTTTTCCAGAGCTCTTGAAGCAAAGAAAGACGTTAGCTGTTGACTTCGTAATACAGTCATGCGCATGAGTCGTGATTGGGATTTTCGCAATTTTGTTTTCTTTCCTCTCGCGGCAAAGTTGGCAAAGAGTATGAGAACTAAAGTATGGATCATCCAACGCACAGCAAGCCAAGGCGCATCGTTTGAAGATAAGTACGGCGTGCAAGTGCTAGCGTTAATTACCTTGGCTCCGTATCAATGACAAACATAAAAAGTAGACGGGGCCACTACGTACGGAGAATGCATAAGACATGCGTCCTAAGTGTTTGCCATGTGGCTTACTCGACGTCAAGCCAAAGACATCGGCTAGAGCGCATCCCGTTTGTCCCATATTATGCAAACATGCCACCTTGCCACCTACTCTGGTAGTACCAATGTAAGATAGCCTGAATACCCGGTAGGTTCCTGAGCTGTTTATAGATTAAAATACCACGATGGCGGAAACTTGGTAGATAAGATTGGCACGCACTGGTTACATGTTGAAACCGTCGTTACCCTTTAGAATCTCTATACAGAGTATAGATAAGAAAGAAGTACAAAAAAGTGCCAGCAGGCAAGTCACGTACGTATACTTGTTCTTGATAGTATGTGGGATTACAGGTCATATGTTCAAAGGTCCCGCAAGACAGACATCCAAGGCGGATTTGCTTTTACCCGTCGTCAATTGGCATCTCGTGCATGGTGCTTCTGTGGTGGCAATCTATGTTTTACCATTATGATCCATTTCTTCTCGTAGTCGTCAATTTCCGTCCGCCCTACCGTACCGTTGCGCCAGAAAAAAAAACATGCAACGTCCAAACTGTGGAGAGTCAATCCCCGGCAGCTGCAACCAAGAAAGCGGCAAGCCCCCTGACGCCGCGGCGGACTGCCCAGGTTGGGAGTGTCGCTAGGAGCACAGTTAGGCAAGGGCTGCCCCCCAAGACCCCAACAAATCCTAGCTCGAATCGAACCACCAAAATCATCCCGCCACTACACTTTGGCCGAGGCTTGAACATGCTCGAATACTTTTTTTTTTTCTATGCCTTGTTTTATTTAGAACTAGTCCCGCTCTTGTTACTCCAACCTAGTGCACTACAACAGATTCTTGGTGCTTGACTATTATACCAAGACATTCTGCTCTGCTTGCTGGCAACAGAATTTCTCTCCCTTCTCTACATTCCCAGCCAATTGGCGAAGTTGTAATCGCCATATTGTTCCTAACCTGGAATATCACAACCTTGAGGCTGTCTCCATCTGCCAAGGTTTGCGTTCCTCATTGAAATTAGCGCTGTACACAGGAATCCTGCATCCTTTTGCAAGATGCCCTCAACCAGATCGACCACATCGGGCATTGCCCAGGAGAAGAACCCCATGAGGCGAACGACCACCTCGGCCACAGTCGAATCGGACGCCTCAGCTCCGGGAACCGCTGTCCAGTCGCCTATGGACTCACCCCGCCACTCTGCCTCGTCAACCTCTCTCTCTTCGCTCTCCTCAGTTGATGCGGCAGCTGAGAAGAAATCTAACGAGCCTGTTGGCAAACTTGTCGACACTTACGGCAACACCTTTGAGATTCCTGACTTCACCATCAAGGACATCCACGATGCCATTCCAAAGCACTGCTTCGAACGCTCTGCTCTCCGCAGCTTGAGCTACGTTGCCCGTGACATGGTCCTCCTCGCGACGACCTTTTACGTGTTCCACAACTACGTAACACCGGAGTACATCCCCTCGAAGCCGGCTCGTGCTGGTCTGTGGGCGATTTACACGGTTCTCCAGGGCCTCTTTGGCACCGGCATCTGGGTTCTTGCCCACGAGTGTGGCCACCAGGCTTTCTCGCCTTCCAAGACCATCAACAACACTGTCGGTTGGATTCTCCACTCGTCCCTACTGGTTCCGTACTTCAGCTGGCAGATGTCGCACAGCAAGCACCACAAGGCCACTGGCCACATTGAGCGGGACATGGTCTTTGTGCCCCGCACCCGCGAGGAGCACGCCAACAGGATCGGCCGCATGGTCCACGAGCTGTCGGAGTTGACCGAGGAGACCCCCATCGCTACCCTCGTCCACTTGGTTGGACAGCAGCTGATCGGCTGGCCTCTGTACATCATCACCAACAAGACCGGTCACAACTACCACGAGCGCCAGCGTGAGGGCCGTGGCAAGGGCAAGACGAACGGTCTGTTCACTGGCGTCAACCACTTCAACCCCAGCAGCCCTCTGTACGAGAACAAGGACGCCGGAAAGGTGCTTTTGAGCGACCTGGGTATTGGTCTTGCTATCGCTGGCCTCGTGTACCTTTGCAAAACTTTCGGTACCCAGAACATGCTGGTGTGGTACTTTATCCCCTACCTCTGGGTGAACCACTGGCTTGGTAAGTTTTGATCTTTTCCAAACACAGCTTTGTGTCAACAACGCCTCGAGACGATAGGAGAGAGCATGCGAGCTAACCATTCTCCGCGAATCTCGCAGTTGCCATTACCTTCCTTCAGCACACCGACCCCTCGCTTCCGCACTACACTGCTGAGGAGTGGAACTTCGTCCGCGGTGCCGCCGCCACGATCGATCGCGAGTTTGGCTTCATCGGCCGCCATCTGCTCCATGGTATCATTGAGACCCACGTCCTGCACCACTATATCAGCACGATCCCCTTTTACAACGCCGACGAGGCCACCGAGGCCATCAAGAAGGTTATGGGCAAGCACTACCGCAGCGACACTGCCGGCGGCCCCGTTGGCTTCCTTAAGTCACTCTGGACGAGCAGCCGCATGTGCCAATGGGTTGAGCCTAGCGCCGAGGCTGAGGGCAGTGGCAAGGGTGTCCTGTTCTTCCGCAACCACAACAAGATCGGCACTCCTCCCATCAAGATGTCTGCTCAGTGAGCTGACTGACTGAATGAGAGGCTGGGTTTATGCCATTTGTTTTGATCCATCGAGCTACTTCGTGGCTCTTATTTCTGTATCGAAGGTTTCTGGGGGAACTTGTTTTGCTCAAGTTGAATCTCGGGATTTTATATCTTTTTGTCGTTGGCCATGTGTTTGGTTGGCGTTATGATTAATGTCGGTGGCAGTTGTGTGCCGCGCCGAGAGCAAGCCAGGCTACCCTGTGGGGAAGTATATTCGTCGTGGACGGACTAGATGATTGATAGAAATCATGGACTTAGAGGAAGCTGGGAGAACGAGAGGACAAAGAAGAACAGACTCCCTGTTTTCTAGAAAATTAGACTATGCAATGACCGTTTGGCATGCATAAGGTGCGTCGGGAAGCAAAGGCTGAGGCAAGCTTCGCGGCTTATTATCATTAAGCAAATTCGTTTGAAAGAAACAGTTTTGGAACCCACTCAGTGACAATTCTTGGGCATATTATAGGAAAAAAAACATCAACGGAATGGGTCAAGGAAGGCAGCGGACATGGTAGTTTCAAAGAGGGGAAAGCAACGCGCGATTGCTAAATATGAACGAATCACACATGACGCTGTTCCGGGCATTCCGAACTTGGAGTTCATGCACGCGCGAGTCCACCTGAACAGAATGGGTAGCTATGTAGACTAATTAGACTACACTCGGACCCAGTTCCAATCTATGAGCAACCACTCCATACCATACTCGTTTTGTTTTCGAGAGATTGATGTGCAAAGGGCTACAAATCGACGAATTGTTAGCCTTTTTTCAAAGCAAATTCATCGCTTTAAAAACATCTCCTTCTAGGAACTACCCCCCTAGAAGATCAAACAAACCACCTCCACGGTCACCTCCCGCATTGTGTTTTGCTTCAATACACAATCACTCTTTGGCACAATGGTTTGCTCGAGCAACTGCTACAGAGCATGGATGACTATGTAGCCATTTGCTGTTGGGATACCAGCGAGATCCCTATAGTCCACTCCGTCCGGCGATTTATATTTATCACGGCCAGATCTTTACTGGATTATGGCAACGAATTGCGGTCTGGGTAGGCTCATATTTTCAGGATAACCATCTTCATCAGCGTGGTCGGTATCGAGTTCATTCTTGGGGTCCTTCTAGAGATGATGTTCACATCTTTGGACCACAGTGGCCATGTCGACTGGAGGCTTCCCCAGCCGACCAGCTCCTTTTGGCACCAGCCTCGAACCCAGTTCGTTTCATGGCCGCTATGGGCTCAAGAGGTTTCCCCTCCAATACATAACTCACGAATCTGGGGGACAGACGCCGTGAGGACCCCTACCGGGCTTTTTTTCATTGTTGGGACCGACCTCAGCAGGGCCTTGTTCATCAAAGGTAGTGCCTGAACCGCCAAGCCACGTCTTCCACAAAAGGGCACTGCTTTTCTTTCGTTGTTGTATTCTATCCGAACCGTGAGGGAAGTGATAACTTGGTCGCTTCCCACGTTTATAACGCTCCATTCGCGCCCAGTTTAAAGACTGCCAGTTTGTCTTGCTTGGACTGGAAGAGCCCCTGATCCAAGTCCTCTACGAGACAGCCAGAAAGACCGTTGGTCCAGTCTGAGGTCCATTTGAGGCTCTTGCTCAAGGCAGTAGAGTGCTGGCTTGCATGACTTTGCTCGAAATCCGTCGTTCCAGCGCCGCTGTACTCACTGGGACTCTGGTTTATCCAGTCAGAAGAGGTTGAAGATAAAGGGTGCTCGCCATATCGAAGACGAGATACGGCCCAGCTGTACGGGAAATCGATATCTTGCCGCGTTACTCTAGACTATAGCCAGATGTATCGCTAACAATTGTGTTTCACATTGCTTGAGGTACGTTGGAACAAAGGGAAAGCAGCCCAAGTGAACCCCGAGGGTGTGTGTGGAACGACGTACCGATAAACTTCAGCGATCAAGTACCATCTAATGGGGGATGCTTCACTAGTTCGGAGAAGATTAGGCACTCAGGTACTGTAATCCGGGCGAAAGGAACCGCTCATTACCTCCATGCAATGGCAAGATGGCACCTCTTAGCCAACAGCTGTCAACGTGTTGGCCAAGCATCTGACAATTGATTGTTGGGACTGTACAAGAAACGCTTCAACTAGTCTAATATTAGAACTAGACCTAGTTTCTAAAAGGAGCACACACAGCTAGGTCTGGAACTGCGATGAGTTCGACTTGGACGTGAGCACATGCGGTATTCCCGCTTCTGCTGTGCACGCAGCATGTCAAACCAACCAGTCAACTACTCCGGACCTATCGTATACGCTTGCTAGACCCAACGGTCTGGCCCCCAACAGACGCAGACAAGCGCGTAAAGAAGGCTAGCGACGGCAACAACGGCGCGGAGAAAGACATCGAGTCCAACACTTGACCGAACATACCTACTGCCCATATGGGAAGGCAGACTGGACGGGGAGCGGCGGATAATTGTTGGTCGATCCCTTGCAGGATATTGACTTGAGTGTCAGCCCGCGTAATACTACGTCGTTGCAGCCGAGACCCTTGCACACGAACCCCCCCAACCCCCCCGAAAAAAGTCCCCTGCGTTCATAGATGGTACGAGCTTCTCCCGGGGCAAAGATAGCACCTCCCAAAGATGGAATGGCGCCGTGTCAGCGTCAGCTCCAACATTGCAGGCTAGCCGCGGCGGGTTGGCCAATAGGGGACGAATATGTACGAATCAAAGGTGTAATCCCCCAAAGGAGCGGAAGGGATCCATCCATTGGCAAGCTATATCTTCCCTAGCCCGCCTTGCCCCCTACTTTTAGGCACATACCGTCCCCCTACCCTACCATACCACCAAAAGCACACCAACCGAGTCGTTGGGAATTGTAATCTGAAAGCCTCCAATGCCTTGATTCAATCTGTTTGTCATATTTAGCAGAATTTTCGAGGACAGAAAAAGAAGACCGCTTCAAGGTAGTCGAAAAGCAGCTGAAAAAAAGCCCCATTAAGCTGTTTGTTAGTGTATGGCGCAATCGAGCATGATGTAAACGCCATATGTTTAATAAAAGCAGACTGGAGTTTATAAAAAATAAGTTTGCCGATCCAGCCGGGCCTCCCCTTGCTCTGGTGTGGCAAGTTGAGTTTTTTCCAACACGGAAAGAAAAGGCCAAGACTTTGATGATTCGACCCAGATAATGCAATATTACGACTTTGGGCCAGTTTGCCGGGCGCAGCAACAGTAGCAAGAGTAGGTAGGCATTCCGTCAAAGCCTCGGTGATTCGCGTTGCAAAGAAAAAAAAAAGAAAAGGCCAAGACGGTGCATTCGGACAGCGAGAAAATTTTGTGATTGCAAAGCCCCCTCCGTGCCAGGAAACGTTTTGACGAAAGGGGTGGAAAGCGTACAAGATAAGAGTCCCGCTTTGCAAATTGAAGCTGTCTTGGCGACGACGTCTTGGCGTGTCGACTGACTGGTGATAGGGGACAGGCCAGAACCCGGGATGCTTTTGGGAAGTTGATGGGACATTTTTTTCTCTCTCCTCTTTAGTTTAGTCTTTTTGTCTAACATCCCTCCCACTTCGTTAAAAAAGAGCGTAGTCTTATCTGTGACGTCGGGTGTGTTTTGCCGTCTTGGTGCATGCGATATTGGAAAGCAAACACACCTTATTTTGGTGGTGGTCGTGTGCTCGGTTTGTTTTTAAATGGCAAACGGGATCCGGGGCACGTCTGATTGATGTGTGCTTTTGGTGAACGTTATTGATCAAATTCAAAGGTGTGGCGGGGTCTTTGACAGGGGGTCCATGGCCAATTAACCAGCGATTTGATGCGTTTATCCCCGCAATCATGGAAGAGAGGAGCTAAAGAGGCTTTCTGGGTTTTTGGGGTCAAGCGTCCAAGGCAACTAGACTAGGGTGCCGCGAAAGGAATCGGCCGAGAAAAGATGCACACTGTACCAAGGGTACAAGGGACAGACGACCTTTGAGTGGGATTCCGTGCTTTCTGATCCCTGAACCTCTGCAAGCTCTTGGTCCAATTTGATATGTACCTTGCACACCACAAACCCTCCCCGAGGTTGAGCGGGAGCCAGAGAAGGTAATTGTTGTAATTGGTGGTGGTCCAGTAAGCCACATCATCGCTAACATACTATGTAGTATCATCTTGATCGAGATACCTGCTCGCCACACAGATAATCACCCCTCCATCCCTGAAAATGGAATACGTCAATTTCTATGCTGCCTGACAACCTTTATCAAAGCAGACGATGTATGTGTGCGTCAAGACGTGTGGGATGCGCGGGATGGAGGGGGGGAGGGGAGACGGTTGGGCTGGTGGGTTGCGAACAAACAAAAAGTCTTCTCGAAGGCGCACGCCGAGCACGCTAGAAGCTTTTGCCTGCGCTTGCGGTATTGTATTGTGCTTTGCCCAGCCCGCGCTGCATGTCCGATTGTCAACCAAGCGAAGCCAAGTTTTTGCGATTCCTCGCGTCGCAAGTAAGCAATAGCAATGCACAACTCCAAGACAGACAAGACGGACGGGATCGCCAAGCGCCGGGGAGGGTATGCTTAGCATGCTTAACGGTAACGCCCTCATTTTTTTTGTATGAGGCTGAATACCTGATAGCGCGTGTAAGCTGAAGACCAAAAGACGACGACGATTTATCAGTTTGCCACTTGGAGATTCAGAATGGAGACGGTATGGGATTTTCCCACCTACTATCAATTGATAAATCCTTACCACGATTACGCCTGTTGAAACAGGGCAGGCCTGCGGGGTTCTTCGCTTAAAATCAGTCCATCCATCCATCCATCCATCAATCAATCAACCAGTTGTTGGTTTGCGGAGAACCCCTTTGCGCATGTCTACATGGATCTGACCGGACCACTTACGCTTGTCACAAAATAATGCACGTATTCCATCTTCGATATCCAGCTTGTATGTGCAATTTGTAAATCACCTATCTACCTAGTTGCATGGGGTTTACAATCGGCATGCACGCCTTGCTCTTTTGCTTCGTTGTTATGAGGCCGAAAACGCATGCACCATTACTTTTACCAGGAAAGGAGCTAATTCGACGGTGATAGGTATGCTATTTCCGTAGTGAGTTGCATTTTGTTGTTGTTTCTAAATGATGCTGCTAAATGATGCTGAGTTTGGCGTACCGGTATGCTCAGCCAGTTGCCATTTCTTTTTTCTTTTTTAGCAACTGACAACTAGGACCTTCCTATCTGAGATAAGCTGGTGTCAGAAGAAACCATGGAAGGTAGGTACTTAAGGTAGGGATGTAGGGGCATCTTGATGCATGCCGTCAAATAAACATGCAGGGGAGAATGGAAAGAGCAGGCTGACTGCTTTGTTCTGCTTTGCTCGGTTTCCATCCAGTCTGGCCCATTTCTGTTTTCATTACTTGCTCTTATCTGTCAATTTGTACAAACGAGCCGACACCAACAACACCTCTCCACCCCGCCTGACCCGACCGAAAAATCTAGGTCCATTGCCAAGACCGAATCACTGTCCAACCAGCCAAACTCTGCAATGGCTTTGATCCCATGGTGGACCATAGCTCCGGGCGCACTCTCCTGTTTGGGAAAGTGGTCGTTTCTGCACCTGGGTGTTAGCGGCGAGTCTTTCTTTTCCTCCGTCCCCCTAATTTTTTTAAATCATTCCGAAGAATGGAGTACGGAGACAAATGTTGGCCAGTCCCTCAATCATTTCTTTTTTAGCCCCGGTGGCGTAGCCTGTTAATTACTAGGTACCCTAGGTACCTTACCTTAACGTAGCACCTACCTAGGCAACTAGGCAGATCCAATCCCCAAAGTTGATCCGGAACCGAGTCTGGTGGCGAGACCACCTCCGCACATGTCTCTCTCTTTTTTGCCTTGCATCCTTTTGTATCACAATCGCAAGTAAAGACAGGGACGGGACAAGACGGCAACGGGTGGCTGTAAAGGGAATTTCTTAGTGCCGGCCACTCGGCAGCACACCCACTTTGAGAAGCGCCGAGCAAACACTCACCTGATAGGCTGTTGTCTCTTTTTGTTTCTCCAATTCTCATCAAGTACCTACCTACCTAACCTTACTTTGCAACCGGGTACCAACATTTTCTTTCCCTTTTCTGCACTTGCATCGCATAACAGTGCGACTGCTGATCTAGATTGACTGTGCAATATGGGGCAGCGGGGGTTCCGACGGTTACAACGTATCTTTGGAGGAGTGGAACCACCAGGAATCTCTGTACCATTAACATCCATGCTGCCTGCATGTGTCTAGTTTGTCTGTCTCCATCCATCTACCTAGCTCTTGACCATGCGGAACCCCCCCCATATCACAGACTCGTATCAGGCCCAGGGATGCTCGCCTCCTCCATCTTTAGTTTGGGTCCTTCCTTATTGAAACCATGCCGGCCGGCCGTAGTACGGGATAAGGACCACATGGTTGGAGATTGGAGACAGTCAACCAAGCTTCCTGAGCCTATATAAGCCTTGCCTACCTGCATGAGACACTGCTCTCAAGCTCTTGTCTTTTTTTTCTGATCTACGCGCGCCACAAGACTTGCTGTCTTCCCTTGCCCACCTGTCTATCTTTTAATAGAGGAGACAAAACTCAAGTCGTCAATAAGCAAGCACAACAGGTCGCTCAACCTCGCCCATCATGAGCAACGCCGGCACTCTCAACGCCGAGGCCGTGGCCAAGGCCCATGTGCCCGATGCTGCCATCCAGGGAACTGAGAAGGAGATCCTGGCCGGCCGAGGCTCCATGGACGTCAGCCGTGTCAAGTCGCACTCGCGCCCGGCCACCGCCCAACAAGACGCCATCGTCGACAGTTCGGACGACGAGTCGTACGCCGACAAGCCCACCGAGGAGGAGCTCCAGACTCTTCGTCGCGTTTCCGGCAAGATTAAGTGGTCTCTCTACACCATCGCCTTTGCCGAGCTGTGCGAGCGTTTCTCGTACTACGGCTCTGCTGTCCTTTACACCAACTTTGTTGTGCAGAAGTTGCCTGAGGGTCACCCCACTGGTGCCAACCCGGCTCTGAACGGAAGGACTGGAGCCCTTGGCAAGGGTCAGGCTGTTGGACAGGCCGTTTCGCTGCTGAACCAGTTCTTGGCCTACATCTTCCCGCTTGTCGGTGCCTACGTTGCCGACGCCCGTCTCGGCCGTTACGTCACCATCCACATTGCCATTGGTGTTTCTACCATTGCTCACGCTATCCTGACTGCCGCCTCCGCCCCTGAAGTCCTCAAGAACCCTGACACCTCCTTCGGAGTCTTTTTCCTTGGTCTTCTCTGCCTCTGCATTGGTACCGGTTTCTTCAAGGCAAACATCTCGCCGTTGCTTGCCGAGCAGAACGAGGACACTCGCCACCGTGTTGAGACCCTGCCCTCGGGCGAGCGTGTCATCGTCGACCCGGCCATCACCAACACCCGTATCTTCTTGTGGTTCTACTTTGCCATCAACATTGGTGCCGTCACTGGACAGATCTCCATGGTCTTCGTTTCCAAGCACTATGGCTTCTGGCTGGCTTTCCTCCTGCCCACAGTCCTGTTCCTTCTGGCCCCGCTGATCCTGTGGACCAACAAGAAGAACTACAAGCTTACCCCTCCTACCGGATCCGTCCTGTCCAAGTTCCTCAAGCTCTGGATGTTCTGTGTCAAGCGCCAGGGTCTGTTCAAGGTCAGCCTTGACGCCGGCAAGCCCTCCAACGTTCCCATTGACCAGCGCCCGGCATGGATGACCTACGATGATGCTTGGGTCGACGAGGTCAGGCGTGGTCTGATGGCCTGCAAGGTCTTCCTCTTCCTGCCCATCTTCCACCTGGCATACAACCAAATGACCAACAACCTGACCACCCAGGCCAGCACCATGGTCCTCAACGGTGCTCCCAACGATCTGATCCAGAACTTGAACCCCATATCCATCGTCATCATGGTCCCCATCTTTGACAAGCTCCTCTACCCCGGCCTGCGTAAGATCGGCTTCAACTTCACTCCCATCAAGCGTATGGCCTGCGGTTTCTTCTTTGGCGCCTTCTCCATGGTTGCCGCCGCCGTCATGCAGCACTATATCTACCAGATGTCTCCTTGCGGCATGTTCGCTACCGACCCGGATTGTGTGGGGCCCGCGCCAATCAACGTCTGGGCTCAGTGCCTGCCGTACATTCTAGTCGGTATCTCTGAGATCTTCACCAACGTCACCTCGTACGAGTACGCTTTCTCCAAGGCTCCTGAGAACATGAAGTCGCTTGTCATGTCAGTCAACCTGTTCATGTCGGCCTTTGCCTCGGCTCTGGGTTTCGCCTGGGTTCCCCTCTCTGAGGACCCCCTGCTTGTCTGGAACTACGCCTCGATTGCCATCATCGCCTTCATTGGTGGTATCGCTTTCTGGTTATGCTTCAAGCACCTTGACTCCCGAGAGGATGAGCTCAACGCGCTCAAGAAGACCAAGTATGTGGGCAGCAACCAGCCCACCGCTGCCGAGCAGCAGAAGCTGGGCGCTCCCGCTTACGACGAGAACCCCAAGGTCTAAATGTATCTTAGTTACGTGGGGATGTAATGTGTCTGGATTTGTTATCATTTAATCGCGTATACCATTTGTGTTAAAGCGCTGGAGGCGTGTATGTGTGGGTTTAGGTTTCTAATGTCATGGTTATGAAACGAATTGATAGTCGCGCATTTTCAGCAATGCGAAGAAATATTATTGATATATATATACAAATTTTCGAAGTGAAATTTTAAAATACGTGCCACGTTTAAACCTGTATGTTCGGGATTACCTCAGATCTTGATCATCCTGTTGCGCGAAGTCCACCCGAAGGCCTCCACGGATCGCTTGCTCATCAGCTTGACGCTCTCGGCAAAGTCGCTGGTGCCGTGGGTGGGGTCGGCGTCGCGCTGCTTGCAGTCCTTCTTGGTGCGGTCGCCCTCCACAGCGGCGAAGTGGTACTTCTCCTTGGTGGTGCCAACCATGTTCTGGGCCGCCTCCTTGGACCAGCCGTTGATAAAGTCTCCGTGCGAGCAAAAGACGTTCTCGCCGCAGGCCTGGCGCACGGGGGCCTCGCCGTCCCAGCCGCCCGGCAGGACCCTGCGCAGGTCGTAGCGGATGCTGAAGCGGAGCTGCGGCATGCTGTACATGCCCTCGGGGCAGGTGTTGGGGGTCTTGTGTTCTCTCGACTTGTACCCCGTCTCGAGCGTGACGTTGTTGACGCAGTTGGGGAAGAAGATGACGTGCTGCAGGTGTGTGGTGCAAGTCTTGGACGGGAAGCCGTTCTTGTCCGCCGGCGGCGGGTTGGCCTCGGACTCGCAGAACCAGCCGATCTTGGCCTCGGCCGGCATCTCAGCCGCCGACTTGGCCGTGGCGTTGCCCGCCACCATCTTGAGGTCCTGCGGGATGGCGACCTCGGCCTGGGTCTCGCCCAGGTTGTAGTAGGCGCTGAAGCGGGACACGGGCACGGGGTTGTGGGTCTTGCCGCCGTCCTTGGTGTAGAGCAGCGTCGGAACCCAGTAGACGGACAGGTCGTTTGGGTTCTCGGCGTTGGTGCACGAGTCCTGCAGCTGGGCCGTGGTGCTGGTCGTGGCCGTGACGGCGTCGGCGCCGAAGAAGGAGTGCAGGTGCGACTTGTCAAACGACCCCGGGAACACGATCGGGTCGATGTTCTTGGTCATGAAGGGGGACGGGATCTGGATCACCGTGTAGGCCAGTGCCGCCTGGGTGAAGAGGCTGCCGGCAATGGCGCCGCTGAAGAGAATGGAAGGGGAAGGCATCCTGTGCTAGTGTAGAGAATGTAAAAAGTCGTAAAGACTCGTGGGAAAAGAAAAAAAAGAATGTAAAGATAGCTGGTGAAAAGACTGAATGAAAGTGCAGCGTGATGGAACAGGTCTTCACCAGGAAAAAGAATAAAGACAAAGAACGCAATGTTTATATAAAAAAAAGCGTACTCTTGAGGATCTTGCCTTGAAGAAGTGAAAGTCATAAGACAAACCAAGAAGGACGGGATGCCTTGCGGGAATCGACCTGTATTTAGCGATTCGATAGCCGCAGCGGCTCTTGGCCGTGTCTCGGTGTGCGCTTGCTGAGGAGGCATCATCCCTCCCCCCCATCGGGCCATGAAATGGCATTTGGCCTCGGACAACGGCGCTTGGTACAGAACCCCCTTTGATTTCCCCTTTTGTCCCCAGTATACAATTTTTATATGGGGCGTTTCAACGCGGCGTCTATGTGGATACTGCAAACCATGGGAGGTGTTCCCATGGGTTGGTTGGTAGCCGCGGTTGGGAACCTGATTTTAGAAACAAAAAAGAATACTACTCTCAACTAATATTGTTCAGACGAAAATCCATTTAAAAAAAGGAAAAAAAAAAAGAATGGATGAAAAACTGTCACCTCTTTCCCCCCCCTGTGGGGTCCATCTCTGACACGCGCAACCCAAACTATCAGCCTTTCATGGCCAGTTTTCTTAATATGAGTAAGGACGGCGGCATTAACAAGACCAATTAAACGATAAAAAACAGGTGGCGAGCAACAAAAGAATGGAAAGGTCAGCCGACTCGAGCGTTCTTTTTTCTCCGACTGGCTTTGCTGCTGATCGTCAACTGAGGAAGAATGATACTAAAATTGTATATTGATCGGGGCTGGCCAAAAGTTTGAATCTACACTAGACCAACCTTAGGTACCTTACCTGGTTGTAAATGCGGGCCCACCCATGTGCACTGCCACTTACAGCTGCGACAAGCAACAACGACGTCCTTCCCTGTTACAATCCCCGAGGTCGCCAGAGACTGGGATGAACACCTTCATGCCAGCTTCTCCTAGAATTCACACTTTGGTTCTAACCTCGGTACTTTTGCTGCGAGACTGAGAAAAGACAACTAATGCAGCGCTTTGTGTATTTGCTCTACTAAAAAAAGGTAACAAAGAACAAGACAAGATAGTGTGACATATCTTTTCCCTACCAAGATCCTTCAACAGTGAAAGACATTGAATAGATAGACATAGAAAAATGTCCCAAGTGGAGAAGGGAACCATCCATCCACAAGCAATGGACATGTAGTTGACCTCTCTTTCTCTCTCGGGCGCAAAAGCTCAATCATCCCCATTGCACAAGGACTTGTTTCTTGCCTTGCTTCTTCTTTTTGCCTCCTTGTCCGTTGCCGTCGTCGCCGGCAGACCCGGCCCCAGCCCCACTGCCCGACGCCTCGGCTTCGCCGTTGCCACCGCCCCACGAGAAGCCAGTGTTCCTGTTTCCGCCCATATCCCTTCTTACCGCTCCGGTTCCGTACCCGAAGATTGTGGTAAGCGGTTTGGGAGCTGCAGGCAGGGCCGGGAATGCATCCTCACCGGCCGCGTTGCGTCGCGCGGGTGGTGCGCCGCCGGACGCCATGGATGCAGCCGTGCGAGTAGGTTGGCGAGCGGCGGGAGCATTGTTCCGATTCGCGCCTGATGATGCCGACAACGATGGCACACCGATCCAGGATGGCTGCGCCGCCTGGCGAGATCCGCTTTGTCGTGCGCTAGGCAGTGCAGGAAACGCTGCCGATGCTGTTCCCGACGATGCCGCCGGTCTCCTGGACGCCGTGGAGGAGGACCCGCTGCCACCGACCCAGTTTGCGCCGGGGACCGAGGCTGAGTTGCTGGCACCGACGGATGGAGTGGAAGATGCAATGCTGGACATGCTCCCTCGCCTCGTGCTGTTCTTGAGTCTCAACACCCTGGTGGTGTGCCTCGAGTTCTGGCCCTGATTCTGCACACCTCCCAACATTTGAGTCGGGCTTGCAACGGCCGCATTGGCCCACCCACTGCTAGAGGTTGTGGCACCGTGCATGCCACCAAGACCCGGGAGCGATGGGTAGTCCTCATTGATGGCTCGCCAATCCTGCCATGCCTTGCGCAAAGCCTCGCCCTTGGCACGGTCGTCAAACAGATCAGATACTTCTCGGACGAGAGTGCCGAGAGCATTGGATGAGGTGTCGCTAAACAAGGCGAAAAATGCATCAACAAGTTGTGGTGCCGTCAATGCGGCTTGGCGGTATGACGATATTTGCTGTCTGAACCGGTTGAGCTTGCTCGAGTCGTTGCCTAGCAAGTTGCTAGCCCGCTCGATCACGGCTCCGTGACGGGCGAGACGGGCGTGGTCTTGTGGCGTAAGGTTTGCCGCATCTGTGAGGGAGAGGGTAGCCATGGCATCGGCGGATGGTTGCGGCTGTGTCGAGCTTTGGCCACGCCCGGCACCACCTTGGCGAGAGGATTGATTAGGGGTAGGTCCAGCAGAGGCCGCTGGCTGTGAGAGCTGGCCGCCAAAGGTACGAGAGGTGACAGATTGAGCTGAGTGAATGGCCATTTGACGTTGAAAGGCAATCTCGTCCCGTCTCATTGGCTGCGCCGAACTGACTGGCAACGGCTCTGCATTCGGATCACGTCCTCTTCCCCGCCCCTCCCTTCCACCCTCTCTGCCGCTTCCGCTCCCGCCACCTCTCCTCTCATTTTGATAAGATGATCGGTAGTCGAAAGAGGCCATGTCTACTACTCTCGCGTCTCGCCTAACATCTTTGGACAGGTTGTTGCCGTGTTCGCTGAGCTGGTGTGCCTTGAGGTCCATCTCAGTGTCAAAGACGACAAACTTCTTCTCCATGCACTCACGGTCCGCGCAGAGGAAGTGATCGTCCTTGAAATGCTTCTCGAGAGCATTGTAGTCTCTGTAATAATGCGGCTGTCTCGAGTCTCTCCTGTCGCAGAGGAAACAACGCTCGTGCTTGTGCCGACAGTGCTCGTAGAGCTTGTCATCGTCGTAGAAGCGCTCGCCGCAGAATGCACACAACGGATGGCCCTTGAAGCCTGTCTGGTCTATGGCGCCGGGCTTATCGTCACCCCGGCGCATGTGCTCACCAACGCCCTTATCGCTGAACAGCTCATGCTCGTGGGTAAAGACCTTCTTGTTGCGCGTGCAGAGGTCACACATGCGTTTGTTGTGCGCAGACCGCGTGTGCCGATGCAGATCCGGCCATCCCAGACCGGCAAAGTCGCAGTCTGGGTCCGGACAGTTGTATCGAAGCAGCAGGACCGTGTCTCCGACAATATCCTCGCTCGTGTACCTGATGCCGATGTTATCGTCGGCACTTGTGATGTCTGAGTCGCCATACTCTTCAAAGCGCTTGTTCACATCATCGGTAAAAATGACGAAGGGTGCCAGTGTTCTGCAGTGCGGACACTCTTTGTTCTTGTAGAGCGCCCTCATGCGCAACGCACAAATGTGGCAGGTGATGTGGTTACATGGTGCGATGGAGCTGTGGGTGACGGGGTTGGCGCAAATGAAGCAAACCTCGCCATCTTCATCGGCCTCATCTTCGTTTGATGTTTGAGCCTTGGGTCGAGAACCAGCCAGAGTGCCTTCCTTTGGCTCACCGTCGGCCCTGGCGCCCGAAGCCGCGTTGGATCCTCCTCTTTTGCCACGACCCCCGCGTTGTTGCCCTTCGCCGCCGCCGCCGCCGCCGCGACCGCTCTTAGAGTCACCACGTCCACGGCCTCGTCCTCCACGTCCCCTTCCGCCGCGGGAACCCTTCAAATTCTCTGATCTGGAACCGGCAGGAGCAGACGCATGGCCTGCGCCGTTGCTGCTGCCACCGGCTGCTCCGCCAGCAGAGTCCATTGATCCAATGGCCTCTTTGACTTTGAGTCGGGTAAAGGAGTTGATTGAGTGGCCTGGGACCCAGTGTCAAGGTACACAGACAGGACTGCTAAGAACAGCTAAGGTTGGTATGTGCGTAGGTGGAGGCTTTTTCGAGTTTACGTTCTAATCGTTCGGTGCGCTCTCCAATGAGCTGCGAGGATTGCGGGAAGTTTGTGCGACAGTAAAACTAAAAAAATCAAAAATAAAATAAAATGGTATGCTGTGGACAACAATGGCAGGTCGGGAGAGAGAGAGGCCTCATATACGGTTACGAGGCCGGAAGAGGGAAAGAGAAGAGTTGCTTCGAGAGCGATGTCTGACAAAGAGCTCTACCCAAATTGCGCCGACAGCTGGTTGCTCTCGAGTGAGGGAGGGGCCAAAAAATACCATGTCCTCCCTCATACGGGCCAGCCTTCCCCACTTTTGAACTTGCGGGCGATGATGACAGGGTCTAGCAGTAACCAGCCCTGGCAGGTATGCACGGACCAGCATAATCCCCTGCCCAAACGCCCCCGAGAGTCACGCCTTTCTACCCTGCAATGAAGGGGATGAGACATAATGACACTTATTAGCGAGTGCCCGATACTACCCGTGCAAGCCGTGCTACATGCCAAGATCTTTTCATTGAGGAATTTCAGTGCGTGCAACCAAACCTGGTGGGAAATAATGAATTGGCTGCCTGGACGACTATAACAAAAGCCATGTACATAGAATCAGTATCTAGCTAGGGCTATGTCTGAAAGTGAAGTACCTTTGTACTAGGTCTAGGGTCTAGTTCTAGACCTAGACTAGAACTAGTCTAATCAGAACCTAGCTTCCATGCCTTCTCATCATGTATGTCATTTGCAATCGTGCAACTATCAACTATCTCATGTATGCCGATTGACCAGGCCACCACCACCACATCGTATAGTCGTGTGCTTCCTTAACCTGCACCAGACTAAATGCATCCTAACCCTTCCTCCAAGACCAGCAAGCATATCTTAACGACGCCTGATAACAAGAGAGAAAAAAAAGAAACAAGAAAATAAGAAACGAAATAAATGTGAAATAAAAGCCATGTTCCAGTCTTCTAATACCCTGGATCCAACCTGCTGACCAACTCTGCGCTGCAAAAAAGCAGACAAATATTATCCATCCAAATTCAATATCGTGAGGAGCTGCGCCGTGCTAAACTTGAAATGCAAAATCAAGTAAAAATGCATCAGTGTAGAGGTGAAGCACCTCTGTACCGTTTGTAATGTGAGGCGCCGAAATGGTACTCCACGAAGAAAGAGGAGAAGAGAAAAACGGTAAGAGGAAAAAGAGCCCAAAAAAATATCAGGACAGCGAGGAAACATGGGGAAAAGGAAGAAAAAGAGCAGAGACTATAATATGTCAGAAAAAAAGATCACAGAAAAAGCCATGAAAACGCCATACCAATTTGCTTTTCCCTCGCGGCTACCCTTTGCACCAACCATCAAACGACGTGTAAAAAGGACGAAAATGAAAATGTAAATAACAGCCGAGGAATGACTCTACAGCATGTGGGGTATAGAAGAGGAATCTCAAGTCGGTCGCGCTCTATTCCTCGTCGACAGGGTAAAGGTGGCTGCCGATAAGCTTGTTCATGGCAAACATATTCAGGCTGCTCTGCTTGAATACGGCCTGCATCTTTTCGTCGCATAGAATTTGTCGCTTGTCGTTCGGGTCCTGGAGATTGTTGCCCTTGATGTGCTCCCAGAGCTTTTTGACAACTTGGGGTCGAGAGAGCTATTTCCATCATATCCAATGTCAGTCACAAACAAATTAAGAGGGTGCATACGCCCAAACAGTCCAAGTGTATCTTCAAGGGGAGCACCTACAGTAGGCTCTCCGCACACCTCTGCCAGCGACGCGCTCAAATGGAAAGGTTTTTGGAATCCTCCGCCAGCCTTGCGCTTCTGTGTTCCATCCCCGGATAGGTCTTCGTCGTCATCGGCCGCGACCTTGGCCTTGCTCTTCTTTTTGGTCACCTTCTTCTTCGGGGCTGCCTTCTTGTCCCTGCCGCCGCGCGTGGTACGCACTCTTGCCATCTGCTCCTCCTCTGCCTGCAGCTGCCGGGCAAACTTCTCGTCGGCCGACTCGGTGGATGACTCGCGCTTCTGTTTCTTCTTTGGAGGTGGTACTGACACGTTTATTTGGTCTCCGTCCTGATCCTCGTCATCCTCGACGTCTTCGTCCTCGTTCTCTTCGGACTTGACGGTGGTGCCGTTGCCGTTGACCATGTCATCGTAGTCCCGCTTTGGCGTTTCCGAGGCAGCCGGGGTGGGCTCTTTGGGGTTCTCCATCAGATTTGCAGTTGCTGCGTCAAACCTTGCCCCTATGAGAGCTTTGATGGCTTGCTACAGGACACGGTGACGGGGTTAGCGATTTGGTGACTGGCGGATTGGGGACAGCAAGCATATATCTCAAGCAAGAGCTCAGCTTACCTTGTGCTCAGATAGATCCTTGCCATCGAGTGCGGTTTCCAGACCGTTCCTAATCTTCTTCATGGTGACCGTCTGGAGGTCGGCCGTCTGGAGAATGCCATCGATGATGTTTGTGTACCGCTCCTCGTCGGCCGCGCTCACTGTGATAAGTCGGCCCGTGTTAGCTGGCCGGACTTTGGTCCAAGTTTGCGCAGGTTACTCTTATTTCCATGGCGATAGTAGGTTGCGATGCACATACGTGGTTCCGACATTTTGCCGGTTGGGTGCAGGGAACCGGAGGGGTGGTCGTCGGATCAAGGCGGGTTAGGCTGGCAGTGGGACGAGGCGAGATAGCAGCCTTGTCTTTGTGGGTTTTTGGGAACGATTGACAACGAAGGGAAAAGTGCAAAGAACGCCAACAGATAAAGAAAAAGAGAAAGCCGAACAAGAAAGCGGAGGTCGGTCAGCAGCAGCGCGCGACGATGGCGTGAGTGAGGGCACTGGAGGATATGCCGTTTCGTTTGCTTCGGGGCGCCAATGGTCTGAGTTACCCAGACAGATGATCTGCAATTCGGGTTGCTGTTGCAAGTCGCGCGTGTAGAGTTAGTTGCGATGGATCGAATGTCCGACACCGGATTAGATAATCAAGGTGGGGAACCTATAAATCAGTGCAGGCAGTGAGTGTCTTGTCTTGGTGTGTGCCCAAGTGCCAAGGTGCGCCCCAGCTTCATGGATTGATGATGTGATGGGATGGAGCTTCTAGATTTCAGGTCGCACTCGGAGCTTGGGAATCGCGGGGGCTACACGACAACAAGCTTATATATCTTTGGTGCTTAGCTTGGGGGGGTTTTTTTTTCCTTCCTTAAAATGTCGTGGAGGGATAGAGAAAATCCCAACACACGATTAATCGCGATTGTTTACGTCAAGCCACAATTCACTGTCGATTGTCTGTCTTGTCACGTTCAACCACAAAGAAAAGTTTACCGTAGTAAACTAAAGCAAGTTAAATTGACGCACGACAGGCCGGGGTCATAAATGGACAGAACTGGCACGTGGGACGGCGGTGCAGACGATCCAAACTATGCATCACGGGGTGCAGCCGCCCACATTACCTCTGCCCGGCATCTTGGGGGGAAAAATAGGTACCTTCCCTACCCTCACAAGCCTCAGCATCCACCATACACTATAATATTTTCAAGCCAATATTTTCCATCAAGTAAGCAGAATTTGTAATGGCAGCGAACCCACATGGTACGACGTCCTCTGGTTTATTTATTTTGTAAAGTTGGTCCTCGCAGAAAATGAGCATACAGATGAGGTCGTCCTCGCTCGGTGCCAAGGCTTCACCTCCAATCCAAAATACCAAGCGGTGGCTTCCATTCCCAATCACCCAACTGTCGAGTGTGGCTACGGGATGCTTCCTGCACCTCTTGTAACATTCTTACCACTTTTTTATTTATTTATTCGCTTTAGTGCATGATCCTCCCGTGGCAGGTTTAGCCTCCCCTGGGGGACCGGTTGCACGACAACAAGCGTCGTATGAATTGCTAGCATCCTTGATCTGATCATCCAATTAGCGTTAGCTTTATTTTGATGCTTGGGATCTGCCGGCACGGCGACATTCTTTGGGGGGTTTTTGTTTGGTTTTTTTGGGGGGTTCTTTTTCCCCTGATCATGGATGTAACGTACATCAAGTGCTTGGAACTGCTTGTTCTGGGAGAAGTCGCAAGTATTGCTGGCGTCGCCGGTGAGATTTCCTTCCAATCTACCAGCTGCGCCAAAAGTGGTAGTGAAGCAGCATTGAATCGAAACAAGCAAAACTCTCTGCCTCTTCTCTGGGGGACCAGAGCATACGCAAGTAGGCTATAACGGAACATGTTAGAATAATTCATGACACAGAGGTTTTTTTTCCTTGAGGTAGTGACATACGTCGGCGAAAATGGTGGGAATGAAGGCAGACATTGCCAGTAGAGTAGCGGTAGAGAAGTGCATTTTTGAAATGGATAATCGAGAGACAAATGGCGTTGAAAAGCAGGAAATTTTGAGGTTTGTCAAAAACCAAAAATGATGATGGGATTCGGTAGTAAATGTGAGGAGATGTGTTTGTAGATACAGCGAATAATTACTGCAGATGGACAAAGATTAGCGCCTGTTTTTATATAAATCTCGTTGAAATCTCTAGCATAAGGTATTAAAAAAGCTCGAATTTTGTAGTGATGGAAAGACGGCGAGAGTACACTCAGTTTCACTCAGTTGATCACACTACTAGGTCTAGAATCGACGGTTTTGTTTTGTGAGTGACGGTCGCACGGTAAGTAAGCTTCCAAATGCGGAATTAGTTTCATGAAAGATTATAATTAGGACTTGCGTAGTAATTCGGCACTGGGATTTGCCTTCTTGTTTATATACATACATTGGCTTATACCTTTGACGTAACTGCTATTCATACAAAATCTGTCTAGTGTTGATAGGAATCGTGTGATCGCTGCGATCGGTAAAACAATACAAACAAAGTAACAAAACTATATTCTCTAATTCATCATGACTACTCCCCGGTAAAACTGTAACTATCTACAAGCCTGCATAAATCTGTTGGAAAACTCTGCTCCGTGTCTTTATATCACATGCACAACCAAGTGATCTATTTAATCGCATGTCTGCCCATGAATCAACATCTAGGCTATTAAAAACCTGTGTTTGGTTGTAGTTATGTCTTGAAAAAAAAAGAACCCACCCTCAATGCCACCAAGGCCGGACTTATTACTTTGACAAAGGCATTGACCTTTTATATCAACATGGTTCAAAAGATGCTCGGCCGTGACTATTGGCTATGTCACTCTTGTGGGCCTAGTAGATCGCCAGGCTGTGCAAGTTCTTGGGCCTCACTCCAGCCGCCCTTTGATGGATGGCTTGTTCTCTCGCATCAGAGAGACATACATATCAGGGATTATATTGGTAGTAGGTAGCTCAGCAGTAAAGATGGTAATGTTTCCGAAAGACAGGAGGCCATGCCGCCTTGAAACGGCGTTCAAATCAGGTGCGGGCTCGGCAAGAGGAATGCCAGTTCAAGCCAAGCCACCATTGAGAGTTCAAGATGCACGTGATACCCCTGACAGCTTGCATTTTGTGGCTTTATTGATATGCCAGAAAAGATATTTACTACTTGCTAGTGCATATGCAAGTGAGTGACTTTCTGTGTCGCGTCTTATTTAATTTCCTCTTATTTTCTCGAGTTTTTTGTCGTTGTCCTGACAATTCCATCATCTACACTTTGCGGCTTCACCATCCAATAACTCACTTTGCTCTCACTTACGCAGCCTTGTTTTCTTTCTTCATCCAACCAAGGCATCACTATCCGCCTCTTTTTAGCTCCTTCCCAAGCTCCATCATCTGTGAAACAAACAGTGCGGCACAAAAAGCCATGTGTCGTGAAACGATAACTGTAATCTGGATTTCCTCTCATTAATATGTCAAGTTCGTAACTCCATGATCAGCAACATTGCCGTATGTAACTAAGCATTCGTTTATCCTTATCTGTATCATTACTCTCCAAGTCTCTGCAATCAATCTAGTTTCTTTTTGTCGCCATGAATACTGCAACTGCGCCTCAACATATCATCCATCGGAAGAAAGAAGAATTCCCAGTCCATATCATTGCAGCTCACGATGCCATCATTCCTCAGGCCAGAATCAACGCTGGTCTCTCTGACCGCGAACTTGTGGCTGTCCACAAGCTCTATCAGATCCAGCTCTACATCAACTGGCAGATCACGCAGCTTGGCCCCCGGTGCCTTCGTCCGGACGAGTGGCTCACTTATGCTTGCGATTTCTTCCAGCCAGTCTTTGGCCTAATACACGCGCCATCAACCCAGTTCAATGCTCAGCTCGGCAGCCTGAGTCTCGATATACCTCGATCCCAGCGCTTCCCGCATGTCTGGACTAAGATTGTTGGCGATGATTTCACCATCGACAGTGACGCGGCCCATCACCTGTCAGAGGCCGTTGCTGCTGTTGTTTCCGAGGTGTCTATGCTGTTTCCTGGAATGAAGGCCTATCAACGATCATACCTACTAGATCCTGCACCGGGCGGGCGTGAACGTGTTGCAGGATACCTGTCTCGAAATCCCAACACCCAAACTCTCAGCGGTGAGTGTGACGCTGCCACCATCAACTGCCAGGGCAAGCCCACCAGTATCGAATCCTGGCTCAACAATGTTGGCGGATCTCACGAGTACGACCCCGCTGAGCAGGTGACTGTCTACAGCGACAGCATCCTAACCAGTAATGACCCCCCCGTTGCCGATCCGGAAAACGACTGGGCCAAACCCGGCCTCGGCGAACGCTGCACCAACCCACTCGCCATTGCATTCGACCCCGAGCACAAAAACACCACGATTCGAGACTCGGTCCTGGACCAAGACGGCATCGAATACTTTACCAGCGCCAGCGCCTTCTGCGCCCGCCTGCACCTGCTCGAGTGCTCCGAGGTTCTCGGCATCAGCGACCCGGACTTTGGCGACGTGTTTCAGGGGATGCTGCGCGGCTCCGCCCTGTGGTGGTTCATCAACGAGCTGGGAGACGAGGAGCGCGACGCCCTGCGGACCACGTCCGTCGTGGCGCTCGGCAGGGCCATGATGTGGCGGTTTCCGACGCTGAGCGAGGGCCAGGCGAGAAGGCTTTTCGAGGACCGGAATGGATACCTGGGCGTCCTGACCGCCGAGAGCTGCTCCAACTGCGTGGACCTGCTGCGGATCTACATCATGCAGCTGTGCAGGCTCGCGCAGGTCGCCGAGGTCGCCGACCGGCCCGAGACCTACGTCGACATCTGGGAGAGGTTCGAGCCCCAGCTGCGGCAGTTCTTCGACAGGCCGGACCCGAACACCGCGGACCACGACGGCTTCGTGGCTCTGGTTGACAGGGGACTCGCAAAGGCTCTGAAGGGGGAAAGGGCTCTCTTGGACGAGGACGACCAGGTGGGTAAGATCGGCAAGCCGAACCGACTGGGCCGCAAGGGCTCGGCTCTCAGCCAAGAGGTGCCAGCCTGCTCAGGGGGACAAGAGGACGAGGTAGGGAGTGATCAATCTTACTGCATGTGCACATCGTGCTGTGAAAAGCTGGCCCGTCTGGGCTTCAATGATATCAGTGTCTCGGTTGAGCAGGACGTCGGGTTTCGCATGCGCACATGGACGTTCCTGGGGCGTCCCCTCGTGAATTGACCGACATGATGATTATGGAAAGTGGAGGAAAAACTAGTTTGCCAGGGAAGCGCGAGGATGTTTGCCAAAAAGAATTATTATTATTACGATGCATTGATAGACTCATGATTACGTAGAGTACTGGCTAGACATGGTACAAACAGCTACCGTATGGAAACATGTTGTTATGCAAACATAATCTCCAAGGACCCATACTGTCCGGACTGCTACCATATCAAAGACCCGGCCCCGAGAAGAACTCTAAACCTGCCGCATCTGATGTGAGGTATCATCCCGGTAGCATACCTGTCTTACACGTGGGTGTCCTTGGCGTGATACTCTATGATTCACCTAGCATCTACTTTGATGCCCTGAAAAACAAACAACAAGACGGTGGGGGTACAAAGAGGTCATGTACAAGTTGGAGTGATACTATGGTAGGTACGTACGCACCTTGGGTAGTTATAAAAGCTGCAGCCCTATCAAGAGCCGAGAGGCAAATAGATGGCTGTTAGTTGGCAGCCTACCCATGATTCTCGGGGTGGTCAGTCGTGTCTTTTGTTTGTTCTGCCCGCCGTCCAAGCCATAATAAACCTATCGAAGCAACAAGATCCAGTAAGGTATGGAACCTATTCACTTTTCTACCACGCTTAATGCATGATGACAAGCCTTTACCTCCTTCCGATCCAAGTCCATGTACGATAGGATAACATGATGACTTCGGAATTCGATGACGGACGCAAAAAAGAGCTGACATCGTCTGACAACTTACTCTAACTCCTGAGCTTGCATTTTCACACCTACTTTGTTGTCTCATCAACATCAACTTACAGGGACATTACTGACACCCCAACACGGGTTTTTGATACCTATATTGAAGCACGATCTATCTCATTCCACCTTTTACCTGTCAGAACGCTGCGCCCCCCTGCCGGTGGCCAATGTCAACAAATCCCTCAGAGTGGCCGTCTCGGCTTCCTGCCTCGCCAGCTTGAGTCTTAGCCCGTCACGATCGGCAGTCACCTTGGCAAGCTCGTCCTCGAGCTCCTTGATGCGATCCAGCCGCTTCTGACGGTATCTGCGGGCAGCCGCCGTGTTACGTTCACGTTTGCGCACGACTGACTCACTCTCCTGTTGAGAATTTTCTTCGGGAGAGGGGAGCCCCTGTGACAAGGGAGATGAGTTTGTCGCCTTGGTGATTTGGTTGCTGGCAGCAGGTGACGCGGATCGTGATGCTTTCATGGAATCAAGAGGGTTTCCGGTCTGATGAGGTGGATCAACAAAGTTGAGCGCAGACGTCGTCGAAGTCGGCGTCTGATAGGAGATGTTGCTGTTGAAGTCTGCAAGGTTCGCAAATGTGGGGAAATGGGAGTTGAAGGGGTCGGCGGAAGATCCGTCGTCGAGGGAGGACAGCCCAAATGAGTCGCTAGGCCAAGTGACTGGCAGATGGAGAGAGTACAGCGTATCAACCGAAGGATGATCGGAGGTCGCGGCGACACTTGCGAGAATGGCCTCGTCGGCTGGCCCCCAGAACAAGAGGTTATCCGGGGTCGACAAAGGCAATTCGCTGCTGCGGCTGGTAGTACCGGAACTGGGAAAGTCTTGGTGATGCCGGCATTTTGAAGGCTGATGGGGGCACTCAGACAGGGTAAAGGGGCCTCGACTCTCTCGAGGCCCTGGTGAACAATGTGTTGATTATGGGGACTTGCGGAAGCCTAGTTGGCCAGTGTTTCCCATGAGGATTGAAAAGATGAGCTTGGTTTGAAAGGTCATAAACTGCCTGTGGGGTAGGGACTATAGTCCTGGCTTTAGTATTTTCGCATCATGTCGGATGTGTCATGCCTCACGTCGACTCACTATGAGTCGAACTTCCCGATTTGGCCTAGTGTGCTTAGCCCAGAGTTCGATACCCACCCGATTTGACGGAAGTGCCGGGACACGGCAGCTCAGCCTAGGTATAGGTACTGATCTGCAACTACCAAGTGTTGCAGGCTTATTCGTATAGGCTCGCAGGCTATATTTACCTACGCAGCTTGGAAGCCACACACTAGCTTTGGCTAGAGCGGGGGCATCAGATTACATGGCTGTTTAATTCTAGAATAGGGCTAGGTCTATCTAGTTTTAGCCTGACACTATGTACCGGGTACATACTGTAGACTGAATTGTACCTAGATAGGGTGCTTATCGCCGACAATAATCCAGAAAGCGGGGAGGTAGTGCGGGGATAGGGGTCGATAGTACAAACTCTCCAAGCGTGACTCGCCTCGAGCGCTTGCTTTGCTTCGTTCGAACAAACGTACAGTACAGTCAGTCACAAACGGCCTAATTATCGAAATGTCTGACACAGAGCCTGGCCAGACAACCGCCGAGGCACACCAACTTTGGGTTGCCGGCAAGGAGAAAACCGGAGGCGGTGACATGTAAGCCGTTGTCCTTTGCTTCTGGGTGAGAAGAAAAAAGAAGACATTCTGACTTGGCAAGATGTTAGTCTGCCAATTGAAAATCCCGCGACCGGCGAGATCTTTGCACAGTAGGCGCAACCCAAACCCAACCATACATACGTCTTTGTTGCCCCTGGTTGCAGCGTCAGTAATCCTGACCGTCACTGTCAAGCTGCCATACTGCATCTGCCCAAGATGTCGATCAATGTATTGAACAAGCCAATAATGCATTCGTTGCCGGCACGTGGTCCAAGGCTCCTCGCCATTTTCGTGCTGATGTCCTTGACCAAGCCGCTACCTTGCTCTCCGAACAGCTCCCAGGGCTGATAGACCTCGAGGTCTTGCAGACGGGCAGGGCCGTCCGCGAGATGAAGGCACAAGTGCCGAGCCTTGTCAAGTGGTTTCGATACTATGCGGCTCGACTGCGGGTTGACGAACGCCATGTTCTGCCGACCACCGGGTCTCTGCACAACTGGGTCGACCGCGTGCCCTTGGGTGTCTGCGCGCTTATTACTCCCTTCAATCACCCGCTATTGATTGCTGTCAAGAAGGTGGCCCCGGCCTTGGCTGCCGGAAACAGTGTTGTGCTGAAGCCATCAGAACTGACACCGATCACATCACTACAGCTTGGCAGGATTCTTAGAGATGCTGGCCTTCCTGAGGGCGTCTTTTCTGTCTTGCCTGGCTTGGGGGTTGAGACGGGCAAGCAGCTCGTCTCACATCGCCTGGTCCGCAAGGTTGACGTTACCGGCTCAACCGGAGCAGGTCGGGCAATCGGGGCCATCGCAGGCGGAAATCTGGCTCGATTCAATGCTGAGCTGGGCGGCAAGGCGCCCTTGGTGGTTTTCGAAACTTCTGATCTGGATGCCGCCGTCAACGGAATTGTATTTGGAGCTTTCGTTGCCAGCGGGCAGACTTGTGTGGCAGTCACGCGCGTGCTTGTTCACAAATCGATATTGGCGGAACTCACCGAGAAGCTCTTAGATAAGTGCAAATCCATCGTCCGCCGTATGGGTGACCCGAAAAACCCGCTGTCCATGATGGGTCCTCTCATCTCGTCAAAGCAGCTCTCAGGAGTCCAGCGTCTTGTAGATGCTGCAGTCGCCAGCGGAAATGCCAGACTGCTTTGTGGTGGCCAGCAGATGTCGGGGATGAGCCCTTTGGACGGTTTTGATCTTTCCAGGGGCTACTTCTTCCCACCGACCGTCCTATGTGGTACTAACCAGGATGGCTCGAATGTTTGTGCGACAGATCTGTGGTACGAGGAGGCGTTCGGACCTGTGGTTGTGCTGGCGAGCTTCGAGGACGAGGAACATGCTGTTCGGTTGGCCAACGACACTTGCTTCGGATTGGGGGCCGGGATATGGACGAGAGATCTATCGCAGGCGTTCCGCATTAGTGAGCAAATTGAGGCCGGCATTGTCTGGGTCAACACTCACCACCGCAACGATCCAAGCAGCCCATGGGGTGCGCACGGCACGAGGTCTGACAGCGGCCTTGGCACTGAGAACGGTGCTGAGGCCTACATGGCATACACCGCACCAAAAAGCGTTGTTATCAACTATGCTTCAACGGAGACTGCCTTGAGGGAAGAGGATTGGTTTCGGGAGGATCAAAATGGCGGAGAAGTGCGGTATGGATGAGCGTGGGCGGACCCAGAATGGTAGAAGGGGATAGAAACTGGAAAATACCTTAATGAAAAGTTAGGTATTCTCTGGCTTGGAATCCATAAAGATGACCAAAACCGATCCCCACTCTGTTTGTCGGATTTGACAGTCCCTAAGCAAACGGACCCCCAAGTGAGGGACGGGAGGTACTTACCAAATTCAAGCAGTTCTCTTGCTACGGGAGCCCGGCATTTCGTCATCGCACCTGCTATCCCTGGCAAAATTTCTATATGTCGGTTAATTGCATGAGGACTTACGTCTCAATTGGTCACTCACTGCTTCCTGTGTTTGCTTTCCAGATAAAACTGGCAATCGGGTCGCGCTAGTGCCTGCATGCTGTTGGCAAAATTGGAAGATATCCAAGGGTTCAAGAACTGACATGTCGTTTATCAAATTTCCAGCAGAATGTGTCCATCCGCGGCATTCCCCCAGCACTTCTGGCTCCCGTCTCATCCTCTCAATCCTCTTGCAATGCCTGCCTGCCATACACCTACCTTCTGTCAGTCTTGGCTATTTTATGACTTTGATGACCGTGCTGTCTGCTTTGCTTCGGTTGCAGATTTAAGCTGCCTAGGTGCCTGGGCACAACATACCTTCTTTTCCTACATATTCGTGCTCGTTAGACTGGTAACTTGAATACCCAAAGTCGCTTCATCATGATAAGAATAGGCATGCAAGGCATGGCAAGGAAGGAGGTAGGTATTATTTTACCTTTTACTCTGCATTTTTCGTCACATTTGTGCCGTTCTCTTTTTTTTCGCCCGTCTTGCCCTTCCTACCTGGATAGAGGTAGGCCTTTTAGCCACATGCCGCGCCTAACTATAAACCCTGGCCCGTTTTCCTGTCCATAAGACCATACTCAGACTGCCTTTGAAGATTTTACAAGATCTCCGACTCCAAACGGTGATATATGGGCGTCTCCGCAGTCTGGTTTTATCACGTGGGAGAGTCTTGATTGAACACCCCCCGTGTATTAGATAACTGACTTTCTCCCCTTGCAACACATCCATCGACTATTTATTATCCATCAGAATCGAGAACAGCAGTTATAGGGCCTTTGCCCAATTATCATTCTCATAGGTAGCCGAAGAAAGCTGCCTGCTAACTGACACAGAAGGCCGCCATACTCCTGCCATGGCGCCATCTCCGCCTCCAGATACTGTTGCATCAAGCGCAGACACAGATCAAGGTGGACTGCCTTTGGCTCAAGTCGCCCAAACTCAGATCAAAAGCTACGTGGTCCACAAGCAGCAGGAGCTTAGTGGCATGATTCAGGGGGAAGAAAGCAAAGCGCAAACGGTACTCAACATGCACATCAAAGCGTGCCTGGATGCAATTAACTACCTCGGTCCGTCCACTGAGGTGGGAAGGAGCTTCAAGGCTGGCATCTTAGAACATTTCTCAGATGACGAGGATCTGGGCCACCTAGTCTACAGGAAGGTCATGCAGGGCGTCAAGGGACGCAGCCCTCACTGGGACATAGTCGGCTCGAAGCTACGTGAAATTGTCGACATTGTGAATAATGGCCATGATGATAACGGCGGTGAACTCCAGCAGGGAAATCAGCTCGGAGCATCATCAGAGTCTCCCGGAGAGCTTCCAACGCCAGTGTCACCGAGTTTCTCCATACAATGCAGACCCCCCTCGAGCGACAGAAAACGACCTCCTCCAGTGAGTACTTGTCGATGGAAACTCAGTACAAGATGCCTTGTCTATCTATGTAATCGAGATAGACAGCTAACGAATATCAGCTTGAAGATCTGTTCAAAGACGATGACCGCGATCCATCAACCACATCAGACTCTCAGATATCGAAGCGCCCTAGAGCTGATACTGCTCCAGCTACAACTAATCATGCCAAGGCGGTGACAGCTGATACAGATCAACTCTCGAACTTGACAGCATCGGGAAGTCGGAAAGATCATCCCATGCTACCCCCACCATCGCCTCGAGCTGTCAAAAAGAAGATAGACTGTCGGGCTCAGAAACTTTCAAACACTGGTACGAGGGCAAGATCGACGTCACCAACTGGTACAGCCTCATCCACACGGGGCTCTCCGACAAAACGCGGTGACAGGATCACAATGAAGAGAACAGCTTGGCCCAAGCTTCCGGGGAAAGTTCCACTCATCAGAGGTACTGAAGGTTGTCACTGGTACTTCTCAACGCTATGAGCGATATTATTGTTGGAACATTATACGGATACTGACATATCCTGTCTGATTTTCTAGCGCCCAAGAAACCAACGCAAGAAAAGCCACAAGATCAAAGGTCGAGCGGTTTTTAGCATACCGTACTCTGAGCATAATGCATTATGCAGGACTCGTTTTCTGTTACTAGGATATAACGCAAAAAAAACATTTGGGTTGGTTATAGTAACGGCCTGGCCGAGAGACCGGTATCGATTGTGCCGGCGTCAAACTCTGAGAGATTGGAGTACTGGATATATCTAATTCATACGATATTATGCGTAGTATGTGGAAGCGTTTGCGGAGGGAATCCGCTTCTTTTGCTTAGAGTAAATAGGGTTACATGACCTAGAGAGCGTTGTTTGAGTTTCTCAGCGAGATTTCACAGTGCATAAAAGCTCGAGTAACCAAAGCTTGAGCCCATTCCTGTTGAAAAGGATCACGTGTGATTGTCTTTATGGTATTCTGTTATCGGACTGTGCTAGGAAGCAAAGCAAGCAATATATTCCGCGTCTTGACAGCCCTGGTCCTCCGTGATAACAGAGCGCCACTAACAACATCAACAGTGCTCAAGTGGCACAGCACCTGTAGCTGGCGGGACCGGGGCATTGGTTTCTGCAAAGAAGAGGTCCGCTAGCTAGGCCAAGCCGTTCGCAAAAAGTGCACACGACGTGTGCTCGAGTCTGGTCAGATAAACTTACGCCGGACGGATACCAGAGCGGCAATAGTCACCGGTGGACATGCAAGCGCCGGGGGTGCTGCTGCACCTCGGGTACAGACAGCACTTGACGTTGCTGGGGTCGTTGGGGCAAGCTCCGACGACCGGTGCGGTGCCTCGACGGTTGCTGCAAAAGGTGGTAGTCTGGCAGGTGCCGATGATCTGTTTGATGTTTGTTGTAACCAACTGTCAGCCACTCGCTTCCTCTGAAAAGGGAGAACCGGTAGACGGGGGAAAGGAAGGATGGGGGGGGGGGGTTGTCGAGGATGTTCTACGTACACCGTTGGCCACGCAAAGGTCGCCAATAGCAGCCATGGCAGTGCTTGCCAGCAGGGTGATGATGGGAAGGGTGAACTTCATGATGACTTGAGACTGCTTTGGTTGCTTTGGGGATGATTGCCTCGGTAGTTTGATATGCACTCAGGCCTGACCAAAGAGTAAACAGCCAGACCTTGAAAGGATAGTCAGGTGGTATTTATACCCAGTCGTGGGAAAGACGGCAACATACTCATCACGACCTTTGCATGGCAAGATGCAGTGTTCGGTCTTTGTCCGAACCCAAGACCATTCGCACAGCAAGCCCATTGAGGCAGGTGGCCACAATGTTTTGCCTGCACGCATGTCTCTGAGGCCAGAGGATATCGAGCTAGATCCGAATGGCTGGGACTGGCCCCTCATATAAAGACCCAAATCACTTGGCAAGCTGTAAGTACACGATATAAATCTAGATAGATAGGGCAATTTAAGGTAGCCAAGAGTTTGGAAAAGCGGAGCCCTGTCTCTATAAGTGGCGGCTCAGGTACCCGAGCTGAAGGAGGGGTTTTTGGGGAATCGGCGCAAGCATGCATATCGCTGGTCTAGATCACGGGAAAATGTGCCCTTCCGGTTAGATTACCCGCGGATGTTCTCAGCTTGGGGGGATTGCTGCATAATACAACGCACGCTGCCCGCGTACGTGGTGAAATTCTACAATCTAATTATATTAACTATATTGTAATCGGGATTCAGAACATGTACAAAGGAATTGAATATAGTAGATGTGATATCGTAGAAGAGTTTACCTTGGTCACCCTAGTATGTAACCGTCACCATTTTGTTGATATACCTCCTGGCCCCCGCGGCGTCACTGATCAAATTTTGGAAGATCCATTTGCCGACGTCTTCTCTCGCAATGGTGTATCCAACTGCTTGCGACTCAATGCCCTTGTATGGGTCCTCGATACCGACGCGTACAGGCTTGGTCTTGCCGCCATCCTTGCCGTCGACGTACATGCTGCCCCTAATGACGGTAAACTCGGGCCTCGCGCCGCCGGCAGCGGGCGGCGTCTTCTTGCCAGTCGCCTTGTCGGCGATCAGCTGAGACTCCATCTTCTTCTTGTCCTTGTGCGCACTGGCCAGCATGACGTAGTACAATGGGGCGAATGCCAGGGGTACGTCCCGACCAAAGTCGGAGATGCCAGTCGAGCTGACGGCGATGACCCTCGGCGGCAACAAATTTTGCGGCCCGCCCTGAGCGACAAGCTCTTCCACAGCGGACAAGAGAGCCTTCATGGACTCTTCGCACAGCGTCGGGTCCTCGTTGGCGCCAAAGTTGCGCATGGACGGGTAGCTTCCAACGGAGCTGACGACGATGTCGACCAGGCCGGGTGATGCTGCGTTGCCGGGTCTGGCGAGGGCACGCTTCACGTCCGCGAGGTTCTTGGCATCGCCCTGGATGATGGTAAGGTTGGATTTGGAAGGGTACTTGTCAGTCAGCTTCGCTGGCGTCCTGACTAGGGCGACGCAGTTGATGCCGGCTGAAATGGCAAGCTGGAGAGCAGCGCCGCAGACGCCGCCTGTTGCGCCGAGGAAGAGGATTGTTTGGGTAGTCGACATTGTTGATTGTATGAGAGAACCAAGAGATGATTGTTTTGTAGAAGGGGCAGAAGAAAGACTTTTTCTTGGCTGCTTAGCTGCGATGGTTGAAAGAGGATATGTGTGTAGCAATCAATGCCAAGAGATGAGAACATAAACGCAGGCACTTGCTGCTTTATACTCTTTGGCAAAGGAAGTCTCTCAAGGCTGCTTGCCTTGCCTGCATAACTTGGATGACTTTTATCATCGCGTGAGTTTCCGTTCCCCTTGTCGCATTGGTTGCGGCTGTGATAGTTATCGCAGGTAAGGGAATGCTATTCGACGAGTCCACCCACCCTCCGAGTGAGCATTATGCGTAAGCGCACCTGTAAAATTGCATTCTCTATTGCGTCAACAGAAAAATACACGCGTATGAAACATGAGGAATATGCGACGGCGCCGGACCCGGAGGCAGGTTTGGGTGGGGAGGAAGTGAGCACGGTGAGCCGGAGCACGGAAGGTAAACATTGAATTTTCGGACCGTGCAGGGTTCAATCATTACGAAGGGCGAAATTCCGGGAGTGGACGCTTGGAGGCGCAATATCGATACAAATCTATGGAGCCCCAGACTTCTGTACTTTCCTTCCCTTTGGAGCGAGGCGACCATGATTGATTCTGCAGTGGAGCCTGGTAGCACCGACTTGTGCAGTATGTTTTGGTTGTCAAGAAGATGTAATTTGTTATTATCTTGGAGCATTCTTCGCGGTTGCGGCGCAAGGGCGAGAAAGAGAAAGAGTGAGGTGTCAAATGACTGACTCTTGTCTCTCACTGTATCTCGTCCCACCGAAACACTGATTGAATCGAGCTCCTCGGAGAAAAGTCACGTGGTACACACATGTCGCCGACCACGTATTTTAACTCCGCCGGTAACCGCTCGGTCGGCCGGTCACAGGGAAGCCGCAACTGGCTGGCGACTGGGGTTCGCAACAAAGCTCCACCGAGATTTTTGTTTTGCGGCATTAGTTTCGGCTCAGTTGTCTGAAGCCTCCAACAATTCTTTGCAATCTTCTGGACCGAACGAACACGCTGTGGCACAAGTCTCCATTTTACTTTTTTTTTTTCTTAATTGATTCCCTCAAGTCGCGAATATACCTATCTATCTTTCAAAATGCTGGGGACTTCAAGATCGGCCCAGGTAAGTTGCGGAATCAATTCACTTATTAGGATGCTGTCCTGTCCTCTTCGTGCATGTACACTGACACCTGGCCCTCATCCGTATCTAGTGCCTCGTGCGCGCCGCGCGCAAGCCGCAGCTTTTCCAGGCCTCCAAGCAGGCTTCCCGCACATTCGCGACCGTCCAGTCCGACATCTTCAAGCCCGCAAAGTATGGCGGCAAGTACACCGTCACCCTCATCCCTGGTGACGGTATCGGTGCCGAGGTCGCCGAGAGCGTCAAGACCATCTTCAAGGCGGACAACGTTCCCATTGAGTGGGAGCAAGTTGAGGTTTCGGGTATCGCAGACAGCGCTGCCCCCTCCGGCCGCACCGAGGACCTTTTCAAGGAGTCGGTCGCGTCGCTGCGCCGCAACAAGCTCGGTCTCAAGGGTATCCTCCACACTCCCATCAGCAGGTCTGGCCACCAGAGCTTCAACGTCGCCATGCGCCAGGAGCTCGACATCTACGCCTCCATTTCCCTAATCAAGAACATCCCCGGCTACGAGACAAGGCACAAGGATGTCGACCTGTGCATCATCCGTGAGAACACCGAGGGTGAATACAGTGGCCTGGAGCACCAGTCCGTCCCGGGTGTTGTCGAGTCCCTCAAGATCATCACCCGTGCCAAGTCTGAGCGCATCTCCAAGTTTGCCTTCAGCTTCGCCCTCGCCAACAACCGCAAGAAGGTCACCTGCATCCACAAGGCCAACATCATGAAGCTTGCCGACGGTCTTTTCCGCAGCACCTTCCACCAGACTGCCAAGGAGTACCCGACACTCGAGGCCAACGACATGATTGTCGACAACGCCAGCATGCAGTGTGTCAGCCGCCCGCAGCAGTTCGATGTTCTGGTCATGCCCAACCTTTACGGTGGCATTCTGTCCAACATCGGTGCCGCCCTGGTCGGCGGCCCCGGTATTGTGCCTGGCTGCAACATGGGCCGTGACGTCGCCGTCTTCGAGCCCGGTTGCCGTCACGTCGGTCTTGACATCAAGGGCAAGGACCAGGCCAACCCTACTGCTCTGATCCTGTCGGGCTCTATGCTTCTGCGCCACCTGGGTCTTGACGACCACGCCAACCGCATCAGCAAGGCCGTCTACGCCGTCATTGCCGAGGGGAAGACCCGGACACGTGACATGGGCGGCGAGGCCACCACCAACCAGTTCACCAAGGCCATCTTGGACAAGATGGAGACTTTCTAATTTATAGTAAGAAACCCCACACGACTTGGCGCGATTCACGAGATTGTATGATCAGTAGTGAGGCCCTACCTAGCCTCTGGGTTTGTTCCGCATCCGTCGCGTTTCCAAAGAAGCACACGGTTTGAGGATTGCTACTCAAGGTACACGTACCCTTGCCACATGCCAAGTGGAAAGGAGTTCGAAAACAAAACAAAGCGACAATGGACAAAACGCACGCTCCAAAACCTAATGGAGACGTGTTGGTGGTTTTGATATGGGAATGACGAGAGGCTTGATGGGTGAACTGTATTTTAGGGTAGACTAGGATACATGGCAAACAATTTTTTTTTTATATCTTGTCCCAATGCACCTGACTGTTAGAAAAAGTATGGGTTTAGCCGACAACTGGCAGGGTTGGCGCCCGTATGTGTTGCTTTTCTTGTCATCGTACATCAGGTTTTTGCGGTGTATCTTACAGTAGTTCGGACGAAAGCAAGCTGAACATGTGTTGGCAGCTCCATGCGCCAACAGTATGCAGCTGGGCAACATTATCACTAAAAGATGACGGACGTGCGACGGCAAGGGATGGCGCATGGACTGTGGTGCATATCTAGGGTAGCGACCAGCCTCCCAGCTTGTCAGGTAGATAGTGAGTAGGTGGTTTAATTTGCTTTGCGGTCCTTACAAGTTATCTGAAGTACCTTGAATTACTTTGGTAATCCAACGTCAAATAATGATCCCATTTCATCACATTCCTGCCAACGTTTTTGTCCCCGCATATGTATAAGCATGCACCTGCTTTCCAGGCATCACACTCACACAGAAGTGCGATCGTCTGCACGGGCTGGGGTTTAGTTCGGCCAAGATGAGAGGAATGGAGGAGGAAGAAAATATAAGTAAGCTGACTGTGAATTAGGCAGCTTTCATGACCACACCATTTACTTGCAGGCATTCGACTAGACTAGTTCTAGAATAGACTTAATTCCCTTGATTGGATTTCTCTAGTGCTGGTAGTTGGAGGAGAATCTAGATGCATATGGTAATTTATTCGCCGGTTCCGGCCTCTCGCCGGCGTTGGAAAGTGCGATATGACAGCCTAGATTTGATTGTAGCGTTCATGTCATCTACCGCTAGGTAGGCGATGTGTGCCAAAAATTGCCAACCCACATCTGCTACCTTGCCTCCACCTTTTCATTTCGAAACAATGACTGACTCTTGAAGCCAACACAGACATATCTTTGCCGCGACATAATAAATTGATGGGCTTGGACAAGCTCCTGGGTCGAGATTGTTGTCAATTGTGCTATACGGTAGGTATGCACTTAAGTGATAGATATTAATTGATAAAGTACTTTCGTAGGTAGGGTAGGTAGATATCTCAAATCTGTTGGGTAGTTCTGGACGACGCCATTCAGATTTGTTCATGGATATGCAGCCTTATGAGGATCAGCAAGTATAAACGGGGGCGCTAGCTCTTGGCTTGTTGGGTGTGTGCTCAAACGTCACTTGGGCAAGTCTCCGCCCTCTCTCCGTCTAAGCGGATTTCAGATTCAGAACGTGGAGTTTTGAGACGATTGGCCCCAACCAAGGTTTGTGCGACCCCAGGAGCATCTCTGTAGGGGGAGCTGTTTTTATCCAGTCAAAACGACCAATTGCGCCAGGGATTCCGTTTCTGGGTGAAGATGTTTTGTTACTCCCTTGCGCAACAAGGTCTAAAATAAAAACCCAGAAGGGACCAGAATCATGTAACCCATTACGGTACCACCCAGGAGCCGAACCCGACCCCCTTGATCCAGAAAGCAAATTGGAAAGAAAAAAAGGGTAGGGGTAACCCAAAAAAGAAAAACCATTTAGCGATCTCCCGTCAGCATGGGTTTCTCCAAAAAGGTACAAGACGCGTTGGTCAGTCAGACTGGGCGAAATTTGTAAGAAAAGCAAGTTGTTCGCTCTCTTTCCCCATGTAGCGTTGCACCATTTATTTCATCATCATCTACCTACCTACCTCACTCACCTCCAACTCGGCTTTTGAATGAGGTCAGGTGGAAGTAGGGTAGGACAGCAGCGAGTTTTAAAAAGGTTTGAAAGGTACTTCATTTCTCAATCAAACATCCTTGCCTGCATTGAACGTTTGTCAAAATTTTCAACTTGTGGAGGAGGCCAACCTTATATCGACCCAAACTTGCGCTAGATCGATCTTTCACATGTCTCTGTCCATTCCGTCTTGATTACCTCCGTCTTTACCCGCCCTATCCAATTCAACCGTTGGAAGGATACTATCCCGTGCGCAAGGAGCTGCTACTAGAACTAGAACTAGAACTAGTTCGATAGGCCTGCGGCAAAGAACAGACGAGACGCCCGCACGAAAATGGCGGGGTCTCCGACGCCAGACGACGCCGACAACAGCTGGGCCAATGCAGCTTCAAAGCGGGAAACCGCTGGCGTCTACACCAATTCCTCAGCTCAGCTGCAACAACCGTCCACACCATTACCCGCCGAACAGGGTCACCGGCAGCGTCAGCAACAGCAACAGCAACACCAAGAACAACAGCACAACATAATATCCCCATATGTCTCCAGGAGCAACACCGTTACCTCCAATGTCTCCTCAATCGCGACCCAAGACAAGGCGCTAGACGCCGCCGGCGCATACAGCACCCGCGCGAACCGCCATCTGCCTGCATGGAAGGAGGAGGAAGCCGGCGTCGCAGTAGCATCGACAGCTAGCATTAATGACAGCGGTGACACCAACGCTACCCCATCAACTGGTTTCCCCCAGTCTTCAAGTCCACCCGCCATGGAGCAACCACAGGGCGGCTTCTTTTATGGCCAATCGCCCAACCAACATCAGTATCAAGTTGTGCAGGATGCCAATGGCCAATTCTACTACTCCCAAAGCTCAGATTACCAGCAGCCCGGAAGTGGTCAGTTGTACCAAAGCCCTGCGTTCATGCCTCCTGCTGGTCCATATTCCCAGAGTTCGACGGCGTACAGAGGAGCCGGTGAAATGCATGATCCTCCACATTCGGCGTTTCTCATCGACAACAACGATCCTGACAGAGCTGCCGGTTACCGCAACGGCGACAGCAAACAGGGAATCTACCGTCACTCGATACATCCCGAATCTCCACCCCTACTACCACCGGGGGCACTGCCCCCGCGCCCCAGCCGGAATGAGTTCAAGATCTTTGGCCGCTGGCGCTGGCACTCGTGGTGGGGCATGTTTCTCTTCGGCATCTTTGGTATCGCGTGTGCCATCGGCCATCATGCCTGGTACAGCTCTTTGCACGGCAAGAAGGCCGAGCGCCAGTTGGAGTATGTTCGTTACGGGACCATCCTCGCCTTTGCCGCCAAGGCTGGCCTGAGCGCCTCCATCGTGACGGCATATCGCATGCGCGTGTGGACGACAGTGCGCACGCGGTTGATGAGCGTCAGGGCACTTGATTCCATGTTCGCCGCGACCGAGGACGTCACGGCCTTCTTCAACTGGGAGTTCATCAGCCGGGCCAAGACGGTGGCCGGTCTGGTTGCATTTGTCTGGCTTTCTCCCTTGATTGTTATTCTTACTGCAAACACACTGATTGTGGAGATGCAGCCGGCGGAGCACAAGACGGTTTGCCCGAGCGTACGGACTCTCAACTTTGGTCTGGAGGAGACCAATGACTGGCGCAAACCAACCCTGGTCGACGACATCAGATCCATGTCACTGTCTTTTTACAACTCGACCATCACTGCAGCCGATGTCCCTCCCCCAGCAGGCTGGTTCGACTATTGGACCGGCCCGTCGCCGAAGCTCGAGCAGGCCGCTACGATCCCAGCATTTATGGAGACGGTCAGTCCCCGCCAAAATGTATCATTAGACGTTTGCTCTCAGGGTTGGGATTGCCTGTACAACGTCTCCTTTACCGGCCCTGGCTACAAGTGCACCGAGCTTGCGAGCGGCGTTGGGTCGGTACCTAAAATCTTGACAATGCAGTCGGGCTTCAAGGCCAAGTCTCCGATTGAAACAAGCTGGCTTCTTCCCAAAGGAAACCATGCCTATTATGCCTTCAACACGGGTGGAGAATACTCGAAGACGCAGATGAAGGATGTCTCACCTGGCGGCAAGCCCATCGGTGACTTTAGCAAGGGAGGGAGTGCGCCGAAATACCCCGATAACATGGGTGCTTTCCGCACAGATCCCTTGGTTTGGATAGGGTATTCTGAGACTACGAAGCCCTACGACAAGCTGCCTGTCAATCGCAGTGATCCTGAGTGGGACAACGCCTTCGTCCCCAAGATTTTTGCTTGCGAGCATTATGAGACCAAGTACACTGTTCAGTTTAACCACACTGGCGGCGTGCAAAACACAACTGTCTTGTCCCGAGAGTTTATAAAGCCCATCATAAATACGACTTTCATCCCCAGACTTGATGCCCAGGACGGTACCAGCGACAACACGACCGCTGTACCCGAGTCCAACTACATCAAACCGCAAGATATCGCCAAGTATCGCCTCACGGCCGGGTATTACGGCATGGGACAGCAACTGCGGCTTTTCCTCAATGGCACCGTGTCCATGGATGGTCCCGAAAGTGATCCATTGTCGAACCCGAACGCGAACACCAAAGCCATGCAGACAAAGCTACTCGAGAAGAGGCTGTACACACCATACAACAACCTGATGGGCCGGGTGCAGGGTCTCTATGAAGATATGCTCCTGTCTATATTTGCGGATCCTCTTCTGAACATTGTCGTGTGGGCTGCAAAGCCAAATGAGCCCAGTGGCCTGCGCACCTCTCAGGCTGCTGCACTTGACCACAATCAGGATCCCAAGGACTACGAACACCCCTGTGTCAAATCAAAGACGGACAACGTCTTTGTCTACAAAAAGGCCGACCTCTGGGCGGTGTACACCATCGGCATCGGACTCACCATGCTCGGCATCGCTGCAGGCCTCTGGGCCGTCATCTGGGAGGAGCGGCAGGGCGGCCGCATTGCACGCAACACGCGCTTCAGCAGCATCGTGGCGGCGACGCGCGGTCCGGCTCTCGACGGCGTGGCGTGGTGGGCCGTGGACCGAGGTCGCGTCCCCAAGGACGTCATGGCGGCGCGGATGGGCTTTGGGCTGCTGCCGAGCGAGTACAGGAAGAGGCAGAGCGGGGTCCCCATGATGGGCACCCCAGGCATGCCCTCGCGACAGTTCAGCTCCGACACGATCAGCCTGGCTGAGAGGAGGACCATCAGCGGGTACAGCTCGGCGAGGGCGGCGTCGCCAACCGCGAGCCTGCGGAGGAGGGGGAGGGATCCACTCATGTACGGATTTGGGCTCGAGGGTGAGGTTGAGCAACCTACTACTAAGCTGCCCAAGTTTGGCTAAGGGATGAATCCCAAAGCCTTTTTGTCAGGATTTCTTTTTTTTGGATATTCTACAGTTTAGCGAGCGTGCAAAAAAAGCGAAGTCATTTTGTTTTGCTGTTGAGACTTTCTCTTCGCAATTGATTATCAATAATACCTACTCTACCTATGCTATACCTAATCAAATTTCATCACAGAATACTACAGTCAAACAACCTCCAACACGTCATGGTGACCAATCAAGTTTCTGCTAGACGTAAAAGGCGACAGCCTTTCAACTCGAGGTTCCAGGTTTTGAGAAGCATGGAGCAATGCGTCTCCCCTGGCGGAAGACGGACATCCCACAGATCTCCTTCGTCCATGACCAGTTCCTGGCCAATCTCACCGGCCAGCCTGTTGAGATAACCCTTGGTGGGAGAAGTCACGTAGTCGACAAGCTCTACCTGGGGCTTGTCCCAGGGCGCCAAAGCCCACCCGGGGCGGCACAGCCCGGTGGCCGCGGGCGGTTCCGGGTGGGGTTGGCGGATCAAGACATTGGGCGGCACGGGCGGGGCGTTGGTGCCGGGGCCGTTGCCAAAGACGATGATCAGCTCGACCAGCTCCGCGAGGTCGTAGACGATGGCGCGGAGTTCCATGGTCAAGTCTTCGCTGCACAGCCCCGCCGCCGGCACGGCCAGCCGCCGGATCTTGGACACCATGGTCCCGGGGTGCCAGCCGGGTGCAGTGCGCGGCGGCAGCCCGTCCTCGGGCCAGGCCACGCCCTCCTGGAGCAGGAGCCCGAGCCCGTAGCGCTGCGAGCGGTCGAACCGGTCGAAGCACAGCCGGCCTGGCAGGTACATGACGTCCCGCGACGGATCGAAGCGGCGGCGGAGGTCGAGGAGGGATGCGGCGGCGACGGCGGGCCCGGTCGTTTCCCCGGGCTCCACCGGCCGGAACTCTCCATCCCGGGAGACGAGCGTGTCCTCCCGCCGGCTGAGGACGGTCATGACTGCGGCGCGCGCCTCCCGGCAGGCGTGGACGGTGAAGGGAGCGTCCAGCGGCAGCAGGGGCCAGTCGTCCAGGCCGGCGTCCGGAGGGTCTTCGTCCATCAGAGGTCCGGTCCCCGGGTCGTTGGCCGGTAGCCAGATGTCTTTTTCTCGGAGGATGTGCAGTCTGGGTTTGGAGTCGTCTGGGACGGATAGCTCCCAGATCATCAGGCGGAGCTCCTTGGGGAGGGAGTTGAAGAGGTGGAATTCCATCGCAGGGTTGGACTCTTTTTTTTTGTCCGTGTGTAAATGCAAGTGTAAGTTCAAGTGGCTTAGGGTATTACAACACAGACGGTCGCAACAAGAAACATGAGGAGGTAAGGGTCCAGACACGTCGGCTAAATACTCAAAGAAGAAAATAAGAGAAGAGGAAGAAAAAAAGAAAAGACACGGGGATTTTTGTGTTTCGAGTTAAAACTCAGACCGCATCTAGTAGGATACACTTCGCATATGTGATTAGATAAAGTTGTGATTTTCTGCTTGCTAGGTTGCACCGAGGTGAAAGTATAAAATATCGATGCGATGCGCCCTTGACGATTCAATCCATGGTACTATAGAACTAGACTAGTTCTAGTTCTAGTCTAGTTCTAGATCCAAATGAGATTACCCAGTCACGTGAAACTGACTTTTTCTTTGGCAAACAGGTGTTCCATTTATATACCCTCGTCTCCATGATATCAATACTCACCTTGGCTTCAGGCATGATAACCCCAGCTCTGCCAAGCAAAAGCTATTCCCACCCTGTCGACCGGACCAAGACCCCAGGTTTGACAACAATACCATTCGACAGTATGCCCAACACCCCCTCGCTTTTGAATGGCGCCCCCACATGACCCTGGGGCCAGCAGCCCGCCATCCAGCTCTTCATCTTGGCAGCGTTTAACACCCGGTTGAGCTGCCGCGTCTTTGGCGGGAATATCCTCCACGATACGGCTGGTGATGGGAGCGGGGATATTGGTGATGATGTTGACGATGGTGATATTGGAGATGATGGTGGGGATGATATGGGCGGTGATATTGGCAGGGACATGGGCAGGGATATGGACGATGATACGAGCGATATGTCGTTGCAGTCGTCGTCCTCACCCTCCTCCTCACTGTCGTGCCACCCCTCATACTCTTGGTCGGACCATATCCTCCGGCCAAATACAACGTGTAGTTCCCGAATCGGCAGCAGTGTCAGGATCCAGGAGACGATGTGCTGCATATGCAGATATTCGGGCGAGAAAGCACCAAATGGCAGCGCTAATTTCGTCACCTCGGAGAGGTAGCTGTGAGGCTGGCCATGGCTGACCTGGAAGAGGTGCGTTCGCGGCTCGTCCATCCAGACCTTCCGGCTGTACCGGGCCGGAGCCGCGTCCATGTCGAGGAACAGAATGTCCATGTCCGGTATGAATGGCCGCAGTGTGGGTAGGTGCTGGTTCTGGTATTCTTGCTCCTCCTCCTCTTGTTTTTGCGGTTGCTGCTGCTGTCCTTTTCCTCTGTTGAGGTTCTTTTTCGTGCGTTTGTAAAATTGAAGAATGATACGCCGAGACTGCCGGCACACCTGCAGGCCGGCGGGGGAGGGTTCCCGGACTTGCGGCCACACTTTCGGGTCGAAACGGCTCCGTGGACACGGCTTCTCGGAGCACATGGGAGCAGTGGGCTCCTGTGGCTTGGCCAGGAAGCCAAAACTGTCTGTTGTGAGGAAGTGTACTTGCGGGGTCTGCGGCGGGATGGTTGCCACCCATATCATGTGGCGGATCTCATTCGGTAGGCTATGATAGGACTTCATCTGATCTGGACCCTGGCTGTGATCATCTGTCCTTTGAGGCACGATGACATCCCTGGAGTTCTGTTTGAAGATGTAGAAAAAAAAAACTCATTCCGAAACCATGGTGTAGACAGGGAAGAGACCAGCTCTTTTATACATGAAAAAATGCCGATATTGCCACAAATCTTGGATGGGATGCACATGCAGTAGAGAAATGTTGGGTTTATGACGCATGTTAGATTGAAGCTTGACACTGCGTAAAAACGCCAGATATGTGAGCTCAGTCACTTTTTGCCTAGGACCTGTTTGTTGACTGGTCAAGTAGCATAGTTATATGAGACGGACTCTCGACGGCTATAGACTTATATAGTCTCCACGTACATCGGCCCGATATTCGTGAATAGAGGCCAAGTAATTCCTTTTGTTTCCTATCTTTCCCTTGAAACTTCGATTCCTGAGTGCACATTTTGATAACTTGGTATAATCTTGTCGGTGGCTGTACGTATCAAATGTTGTTGATTGCGCAGTATTTTGCAGCTTAAAATAATCAGGTCGCCGGGCGACATCGTCGGCGGACTATCCTGCTGTTCTGGCGATTACAAGTGTTAGCCATCTTTAATAACATTGGGAGCTTTCCCCCTTTTGATTTTTGGGCGAGATGGTTGGCCAGCCTGAACCGCGTTGGGTAAAACTTTTGCCTTGCTCGGGCGTCCATGAGTGCTTGATATTGACAGTGCGGTCCTATTTGCTGAGAATACACTTCTCTCCAATGCAACAGCTCAAACTCTGCCTTTTTGTTGGCTTGGTCGTCTGTGTGGGGGACTGAAGAGTCAAATACAAGTCAAATCTAGATATATTCATGGTAAGCAGTCGTTCGATGAGGGGCGAATTAGAAAATATCAGAACGCCTAGATGTTGTTGACAAAATTCCGTATGCAGTATCTAGAAGACATAGCAATACTGGTCACTAGAGCCAGTAACCTGTATGATGTGCGACAATTGTGAAAATATTTTCAAAGGTTTTTTTTTGGGTGGAGCAGCAAAGCACATATGCATGTGTGAGTAGGGTCTAATTATTAGCTGTGTTTGCCGAAAAGAAGAAGGGGGAGAAAAAAACTCGAATAAAGGGATTCGGGCACGAGGCGAGATTAGCTTAACTCTCCTTTGCATCAAATCTTGGCAGCAGGTGAATGTGACTGGCGCACTTTTGAAGGTCAGTCACATGGTTAGCGACCACACCTTGTGCATATAGGAGGCCTCTTCTTTTGAAGTGATTATAAAGCTGCGACCTTTTGATGCGCGCCAGGCCCTGTGTTTTGTTTTGTTTTCCCTGAGAGCTACACTCTGCAGTTCTACACATCTCCTTATAGTTTATCGATTGTCAACAAACCAAATAACGTCGAATCAAGACCCCGAAGACAAACCTCCGCCTATACTCCCTCCCAAACACCCTGACAACAGCATACATCTTGTACATATAATGAGTCCCAATCGAGCTGTCCGATTCGCATCTGCAGGGCAAAGCGATCCCCGGGTTGGCCCGGAGATGATGTGCACCTTTCCCGAACCACTTACTTTTTTTATGAGTTCGTTTGCACCAGTCTAGAGACGGCCACATGGTGGACGCTTCTAGGATATACAAAGTTTTTCGTCAAAGTACGGTGGTATACGTGATAATTTCTAGAGGATCCAGTTGCATGGTATCAAAGTACAGTCATGCACATTAGATTAGGGTAAGGGGCACAAAACCTTAATATTTTACGAATGTGTTACCCAAAGGTCCGGCTTCGAGGTAAAAATAAACAGAAATATCTTTTATCTCAGGCACATCACGACGCGAGGCAGTTGTAGACTCAAGTTGATGACCAGCCTTCCATCTTCGCACGCTTGTACATGGTCCTTTCTTTCCCTTAATGATCACGGTCCCCTTCAGATGTACGACTTTGTTGTGAAGCTGTATTGGACTTGGCATTCTCTGATTCTGTCTGGCACGCAACCGATTCAAGGGACTCGGTCGAGACTATAGCCGTAACAAGGAGCGCGGCTGTTTCGATAGTGTTCTCCGCAGAACAAGTCAAAAAAGGCAAATCTACAAGCTCGGTTTCAGACCCGGTTGGCCAGCTGCTGGATCCCAGGACAGTAGGAAGTTTTTCAGGTTCTTCAGAAGGGTTTGTATTTGGGCTTCATGGATTTGTATCATCATCCTCATGTTGCAGCAGAGAATCCACGTGCAAAACAGAGTTCTGAGCATATGGCCTGCGTCGTCGGACTAGTTCAGGGGTGTCGGAGTTGATGACAAATCCAGGCCTGTGGCGCGGATCGAACCCAATTAACAAGTCTTTGGCCGTCTCTTTCATGCGCTTCAGGATCAGTAGCTGGTCTTGTCGCTTCTCCCTGGGGTCAAGTGGAGGCTCTTTGTCTGTGTCGGCAGCCTCCTCTCGGAGCCCATAAAAGATCAACGGCAAGACGTTGGACCTCCACACAGGCAGTTCCGGCTCTCGCCAGGCCCCGAAAATGGCACCCATCAGCAGAGTTATAGTCAAAAAGACTATGGTGAGCGGGAAAATTAGCCATCGCCACGAAGGGACAGTGCAGATGGCCGTCTCCCACCCCTCGCCACGAACAACAGCTCCGCCATCACTGGTTTTGCCAAGGTTCATCTGCCATTCTGGGCCGTCCAGACGAATTCTGTTTGTGATGGCGTCAGCGAATAGGTCCATGGCGACAGATACCGATTCGTAAGTGGCGTTACGGCCATTGTAAAGCGGAGCCAGCCATCAGGAGGGATCGCAATGGGGCTTAATACTGTTCAGATCAGGCATGCCACCGAACAAGGTTTGGGCATGGTTGGCTATAGCTTGTGCCTTTCATCAGGTGTGATGGCCGGGAAGGAGTGATATTGAGTGGGTTGTTTGGATGTGGAAGAACGAGGTAGCCAAGCACATGCTCGGTAGGAGGGAAAGTCTTTTCGACTGAACTCGTCGTGTCGATACAGGAACTGCACATCCCGATAGAAGAGTGTGTCCAACCATCCAACCTTCGAAATGTACAGTTGCCTGTAGGACATGTAGGTGCAATGGCAAAGTCTTTACCCAATGGATTCGTCAACCCGTTGAACGTGGTCGCCTTGAAAGCAGGCGATAAATTTGCGGTGGGCCGGGTGAGCCCACTACCACTGTACCAGACATTCCAATCGTGCTTTGAGCCACGGGAATGGTGGACTCGGCTCCATGGCTTTCCACGAGGCATTCCCTGGTATTAATGGTTTCTGCAAGGCAGGTCCCATCCCTAAACTGAGCAAGGTAAGCAGCGAAGCCGTTATAGCTGCGGCGCCGGCTGTGCTGGCGATCCCTCGCCAATATCTGTGGATAATCGCTCTAGGGATTTGAAGGGCTCCCAATATGCTGTGCGGGCCTTGAGTAAAGCTTTGCAGATCTTGTAACGGACGCGGCGCTGAACGGTTGCGATACAGAAACCAGGGCCAGCGAGCTTGGCCCAGCGATGCGGTAATGATAATCATTATCAGAGAACGCACCGCCACTGCGATGAAAGCGATGATGGCGTTCAGAGTTATATCCAGCGGCAATCTTGCAGTTAATCTGTTAGTCGGTCTTGCAACTCTGGCATGTCACCTACAAATACGCAACTGCCCGAATTTTCGGGGCTGGTACGACGAGGGAAACCAACCTTGGTAACTGCTTGGTGTCATTCCAATGTAGAAGGTATATGAAAGCTCCTATTAGGCCCACGACAAGGACAAGACTGGAGATCTCTAATATCCACATTAGCATCATCGGATCTCTCTTCTGCCCTTTTTGGAGCCCGCCATATTGAGAAGTCATTTGCGAGTCCAGCCGGTTGTCTTTGTCGACATCATTGTGGCCTGTAACTGCTCTCAAGGTCGACAGCTCGAGGTTGGGCGCTTTGATTAGTTGTGGCAAATCCGAATGGCGGAATTCAATCATGTTTTAAAACTATACTGAGGCTAAAATTACAGGCCCTGCTTCTGGATAGGATCTCTTTGACGATGTCAGAACTGAATAATGTTGGTATGGCTGAAAAGTAGCAACCTGGAACCATATGGTGGTGGTGGGTAGGTAGGCAGATATTGCAGGTAGTTCTCAAAGCCAGACCAGGGCATGGCTATATAGTCTTTTGTCCCCAACTGCTTTTTGCCTGGGCAATCGTGCAAAGGCGTGCTTGTGCAAACAATTTTACCCATGATCCACTTGCTTAGATTCCCCCCCAAAGCGCGCAAAGGCTCGGGCTGAGTGCAATGTCAAAGGTACAGCAGTATCGTAACCGTCGTGCAGCCAGCAAAATCTTCGGATTGTGTGACTGTCTACTTACTGGGTACACTGGTTGGTATATATCCATGCAACAAGAAAATGCGCAGTGGGACCCCAACGCGCGCACCCATCTTCTTTTGTCTTGCTGGTTGCTCATCATTTTCGAAGGCTGTTTCCATGAGATTAGTTCCGATGTATCACAGACTGACTGCGCCTCGCTAGATGTGTATATAAAACGTCACTATGCATCTATGGCTTTTTTGCAGCACTGATCTTCAGGTTGTGGGTGGATGCCTATGCTTTGGCTCAGCCTTACCCAAGCTATGCTCCTTATTTTGTTTTCACACTTTCTTTCCCCACAATTTGGTGACCGAGAACTTGGGATCATTTATAGCATCTACTTTTTTTAAGTATGCATTATTTCTCCTTGCGACTGACGTTAATCTACCGCATGCTTGAACATGAGATGCTAGCTGAAGAACCAACCAATCAAAGCGGTCCTTGGAGAAACTTTGGGTGGCAATATAATGGAATCGTGGTTACTGCAGCTCAAAATCTCACTATTGCTGGAAAGCTGCAATTACAGTACAGCTTTTATAGCCTGACTTGGGTCATAGTATTACAATAATTCCTTATTCTCAACTTACTGGCTACGGGAACGAGGGAGCACTGAGAAATAAAAATAAAAATAAAACCAGGGAGAGAGAGAAACAAAATGTGCATGCCGCTCAGATTGATATACACTGCACACAGGGTATATACATGACATATATCTTCCTGAAACTACCAAAACCAAGCAGCTGCATTTTTTTGCCGACTCGAGCAGGCCCGATATCGAGATCTAGCTGACGCGCTATAAAAAGTTTACTCATTCGTTGTAAGCGCAGCATAAAATAGCCGCGATGACCCCTGATTTTAGTAGCAATACGCGGTGGAGCGTTTCCCCGGTCGTCCACCGGTTTCGGCAACAAAGGGACCCAGACTGGCGGAGCCTCTGCCGAAAATAGCCAGAGGAGCTTTATCTTCTTATTTTGCGTGCGGAAAATTATTAGTTCGTCCTGATGCTTTCGACCGGTGATGGTACTTTCGTCTAATGTTTTGAGACGATAAGCCCTTGGAAATCTTTGATGCGTCCCCGATATAAATAATACCTACCTACTTAGACATTTCTACAATGCCCCCACCCACGACGGATTGCAAAGCCGAGCCGTATGGTATATGCCACTCACCATAGTACAATAGGTCAGTTGGCTGCATTTATGTTGCAATACACTACATGGTATTACCTCCAGAGAATTAGTCGCATTGAAGCTAATTGTCAGGGTTGGATTGCGCTTTTTTTTCTCTCTCTCTCAAAAAATGCATTAAAAGAGTAAAACTAAAACCCTCCGAATGCAAAAGCACTTGCCGGTTTAAGGGCTAAAGTCTACTACCTACAAATATTCCATGACAAATGACTGTTTACACGGACTTCAAGGCAATAGATTATCATCCGAGAAATACATGGTATATCCTATGTTTCCGAGTCAGCCTTCACCGAAAGTGCATGTCTGACGCGTGCTTATAAAGTCTAAAGACGAGGTAAGGCAATGGGTAGCTTGCTTCACGAGCTTACGTAGACGCAATACATTGATGCAATATACTTGACATTGACACCGATCTGGGGCTCGAGACCAGTTGACACTACTATAATTCTACCGAGTAATGTATATTCCAAACGTAACTTGCGGAGAAGCGATGATGGAAAGAGCATTTTGAAATCTGGTCCAGTCTAGTTTTATCTCTTGGTCATACGAGATAGCAGCCAATTGCCTCACGGTATACCTGTGTGTTCGGCAAGTGGAGAAATTCACCTCGTACATTTACGAAATAGGTGCAGCTCTGAAACGATCCGTGGGGCGGTGGCTGGCTGGCTCGAGCTTTGCTAAGTTGCTAACCCCAGCTGGCTCGCTTGGCTCGCTAGTGGGGATTCCACGCGACGTAGTACGTGGAGGGTCTCCATGCCAGCGACCTTTGTCTCATATCATGCAGCGCGTCCAATGTTTGCTCTTCCCACAAAAAAAAGTCCCATCTTTGAGGGCTAGATCCGGGGTGCAGGTTAGTACGCATTACAAGAGATATAAAAAGATAACAGCAAATCTGACGACTTTTTCTGTGATGGGTAAATAATCTACGTGGTATGTGAAGGTGGTCTCTCTGTGCCGAGAAAAGATGTCATCGGTCCTTGTTTGTCAGTGGAAAAATTGAGCCAAAAACGTGAAAGTTCAGCCGAAAGGATGTTCATGTTTTCGGTGGCGCAAAAACCGGATCAGGGGGGGCCACAGGCTCCGAGGGGAGGAAAAAGGGTCTGGAATGGACAATTGATGGCGTGGGATCTGGAGGTGGGGCAAATTCTTTTTTGCTGATCAAGGACATTGCGGCACGGACATTGGAGTTGAATCGTCTTAACATGTTACTGTAATATTAATGCAGAGCTGACATTTGCAGTTACACTCTGGTTTTACAAACACGATGATCTACCTATGAAAGGACCGATTTGTCTCTCGAGAACTCTAAGCCCAGGTTCTACCCTCCACTATCATTTGGAAACTGATCACAGCTCGCAGAGTGAGAAGTTGCGTTTTTGCGAGCTTACCTTGGGTATCAGTTGGTATGGAAAGTACCTGATGGAAGCTCAAGTGCCGTGGGTACCTGCTGTACTCCGGAGGTACGGAGTAGCTTAGAGTGCGCGGCACGACCCACAGATTCCCGTCTTTGCATTTGGCTGTGCGAATGGAATGGAAAATTTCGTCTTGTCAAGTCAGAGTTTGGGTTCCGCTGGCCTGTCAGCTTACCCCTGGTTCTTTTGCCTCCCACATACCTGCAGCAGGGGTTAGCCACTAATATGTAAGGGTGAATGACAGTACGGGTACAGTAGCTCCATTCACTGACGACGGAAAAAAAAGCATTCTCAACCGATAAAATTCAACGGCGAGAAAAAGTTTCAACGTGCATTTACTTATGGAGTATGAGGATAAAATACTTGAATTAATCTAGTATTCATTACATTGTACCGCATGCAATCTCGATTGTAATACTCATGAGGCTGGATGAGATTAAGGAAAGTCAACATGAGCTGACTGACAACTAACGTAAATTGAGACCAAAATGAAGTTTGTGGCGGGGAAGGGAAGGATAATCCATCACGTGACTCCAGGACATTTGGTTGGGCTGGGCTCCCTTGGCGAGCAAATCATCGAGGCCAACCCCCGTTTCAGTCCATCTGCTTCTATTCTTTGCAAACCTTTTGAGCCCTCCCGACCATCCCGCCAACCCTACTTACCTCCCTACTATACTTTGGGCCTTGTTATCTGTTGTAATTTCATCGAAACTACTCCTCATTCTTATTCGCGTCCCTGGTTTCTACAATTTCCATACAGGAAGTTCCCTCTAATCGCCATCATTGACAAACGAAACTGTCTGATCGTCGCCTTACGTTGGGCAATAGATCGGTCCATTCGAGTCGTGCAACTTTCGCACAGTCTACCTTACCTTACCGTAGCTCCCACGCCACAAAAATCCAACAGCCCGCCCAACCCACCATTTCCATCCAGCAACTCCTTCTTGTCGTCCCATTCAATCACCAAACAGTGGCCGATGTTCCTTCGCCGGCTGGGGCCTGCCAAATGTCTTCCAACTGAAATTTCCCAGGTCTCCGGCTCCGCCTTGTCCTGTTCAAGATGATGCGGCGTCCGCCTGGACCCGTTACCCACCAGCAGCGAAAGCTTTTGATTGCATTTGCGGCCATTTTGCTCCCATGGCTCGCCCTTGTTGACGCTCAGCAGCAGCAACAACAAGCAGCAGCAGCAGTACCGAGTTTCGATAGTCACGCCCTTCATGGCCACAAGCTCGACGCCCGTACGATCGATACCGACATTCACATCGGAAGCCCTCGACGCGGTGAAGAAAAGGCCAGTCGTAGCGATGAGGGCCCTCGACGCCGGCATGAGTCCCCCCGACAGCGGGGTGAAGAGATGGCGCAGCGCCACCCAAATGCCGCTGCCACCATCACTCGTGGCATTATCGAGACAGTAAAACGCAAGAACACAGACATAAACACACGCATACCCAACAAGCATGAAACCCTACTCATTCCTGATGAGCGCGCCCTTGCTACTGTAGCTCTGGACCAGCTGTCCGTTCGAGCACCAGAACCCTTCAGAGACGATCTCAGCTCCATCAAGGCTGGGCTCGCTACGCCGCATGTTGCGCGGTCTCTGGACGACTGGGAAGTTGAAGATTTTGTCATTATGGCGACCGTCGATGGAGACCTCTATGCCTGCGACCGTCACACCGGCCGTGAGATTTGGCATCACAAGATGGACAGCCCTATGGTCGAGGTCACTCTCCACCGGGCAAATGTGTCCGTTCTCGATTCCGACTACTCGGATATCGATCATTACCTCTGGATCGTCGAGCCTACGCAAGACGGCCAGCTCTACTTTTACATACCCAATCGGGGTCTGGTTCCTGCCGCTCTCACAATCAAGCAATTGGTCGATGAACCTTTCCAGGGCAAGAATCCAGACGTCTACTACGCTGGAGATAAAAACTCGGCCATGCTTACCCTTGACGTACGCACGGGGAAAACGGTCAAATACATTGGCTCCCGCAAGAATCACATTGAGACGAAAGATAGTTGTATTCGCAGGGACAACTTCATGGTAAGCCCTGACGGCGATGAAGAGTGTGGCAACAGCGGTACCATCACCATTGCTCGCACCGAGTACACCGTCAGCATCAGCAACTCTGAAGGGTTGCCAATTGCCACCATCCACTATTGGGAGTGGAAGCCTAATCACTACGACATGGATCTGGTCGGTCAGTACAGGTCGACCATGGATAACCAATACATTGCTACCGGTGCCAATGGCGTGGCTTATGGTTTCGACCACACTCGTGCACCCGGGAATCAGCAAAGGTTCCGACACACCTTCAGCTCTCCTGTCGCCCGTGTGTTTGACGTCCTGAGACCTCGTGGTGCCCCTGCCGGCAGCAGCCCAGACCTCAAGATACTGCCTCAGCCACCTATGCCTTTCAGCGATCAGGCTGATCTCGACAGACGGCGTAGCAAGGTCTATTTAAATCGGACCGAAACAGGCGGTTGGTACGCTTTGGGTGGCGTTTACTATCCGCTCACGGAGCAATCAAGTGAAGCGGTCGCCAGCAAGCACCGCGATGCCATTGAGGAGGATATTTGGGAACGTATGGACGACAACATCCTTGACAAGCTCCTGATCGGCACACACAGTCTCAGTGGGATGCCGCGTGATGGCCGTGGTGATGGCAAGACAGGATCAAACTTCCAGACACTTCCAGGTCATCAACCCGACCCTGTGCCCGATGAGCAGACGGCCAGCACATCCATTCTGCCACAATTTCCTCGCATCCCTTCGGGGAATACTACTGAAATGATTGAGAAGGTGCGCAGTTTACCTCTCACTGTCGCCGATCTCGCTGGTGCTCTTTTCACCAATCCGCTCTTCATCATACTCGGATTTTTCGCCTTGCTCTATAAGCAGGACGACATGAGGAAGCTGTACAAGGAGTGGAAGGCAACCAAGGTCGGGCCCGAGTCAGGCCGAAAGCCGATCGAGTTTCCACTTGCATCCTCAAAGCTTGAAAAGAAGGCTGCCGACAGTACCGGGATAGAAGTTTCGGACATGACAAAGGCCGATGAGAAACCTGCTTTGCCCATTGACTCAGCCAACTTGGCGGACCCCGCTGTCCCTCAATCCAACGCAGATCCGGCAGTGGCTTCGGGCGTCGTAACACCCAAAGCTCCGGAGCTCTCAACAAATCCGGAAACATCGGGCAGTGGAGATGAAAAATCAGCAACGACTGCCGACAGTGACAAGCAAGATGTCACAACCCAGGCGGGCCCTAGCGTCAGATTTGACATAATCCCTGAGTCTGGGACCAAGACTGGTGAGCCCTCTACTGGCGAATCTGTCGATGGAGCTGCCGCGAATGGCACCCCCAGCCCAGAGCCAGAAAAGAAAAAGAAGGCACACAGAGGAAGGCGAGGCGGCACTAAGCATCGGAAGAAGAAGCGTGAAGGATCTGTCTCTCGGGACGACGATCCTCCCCAGGCATCCGTCAGTGAGATTGTCGATAAAGCCAAGCAGCTCGGCGATGCACCCCGTCGAATTGAGCCTGATCTGCGTACCATCATCGACAATGTGCAGGACCTCACTGGTCCTATCTACAAGATGGGCAGTCTCGAGGTCAATGAGGACCAACAACTCGGCACAGGCAGTAACGGAACCGTCGTATTTGCCGGGAAGTGGGATGGCCGTGATGTGGCAGTGAAGAGGATGCTCATCCAGTTCTACGATATAGCTTCCCAGGAAACCAGGTTGCTGAGGGAGAGTGACGATCACCCGAATGGTAGGTTCAGATAATTCGCTTGGCGCCGGTGTGCACTGGTTTACTAACCCGTTCGGCAGTGATTCGATACTATGCGCAACAATCTCGCGACGCTTTCTTGTATATCGCCCTTGAGCTTTGCCAGGCATCTCTGGCCGAAGTGATTGAGAAGCCGGCGTACTTCAAGAATCTGGCTCAAGCTGGCGAAAAAGACCTCCCCAACGTACTATACCAGATCACCAACGGTCTCAGCCATTTGCATTCCCTCCGCATCGTTCACCGAGACCTCAAGCCTCAGAATATTCTCGTGAACATGGGCAAAGATGGAAAGCCACGTTTGCTAGTCTCAGACTTTGGCTTGTGCAAGAAACTTGAGGGAGGTCAAAGTTCGTTCGGCGCGACGACGGCACACGCTGCCGGTACCACCGGATGGAGGGCTCCTGAGTTACTTCTCGATGATGACGCCCGTGATAACACAGCGACTATGGTGGATGCGAGCATGTCTTCGGCTCACAGCGGCTCTGGGAGCGTGCAAGGATCAAGCGATGTTCCCAACAGACGAGCCACGCGTGCGATTGACATCTTCAGTCTTGGTCTGGTTTTCTTCTACGTCCTTACCAAGGGTTCGCACCCATATGATCGCGGTGACAGGTACATGAGAGAGGTCAACATTCGCAAGGGATCTTTTGACCTCTCTAGGCTCGAGGTCCTTGGAGACTACGCGATGGAGGCTAGGGACATTGTGGAACGCATGTTGAGTTTCGAGCCCAGCGAGAGGCCGACAGCTCGTGACGTGATGCGGCATCCATTCTTTTGGTCGGCCAAGAAGAGACTGGCGTTCCTTTGCGACGTATCGGATCATTTTGAAAAGGAACCACGTGATCCACCAAGCTGGCCCCTCCAGATATTGGAAGAGGCTGCACCCGACGTTATCACATCCGGGGATTTCCTTCGACAGTTACCTAGAGAGTTTGTCGATTCGTTAGGAAAGCAACGGAAGTACACGGGATCGAGAATGCTGGATCTGCTGAGGGCGCTCCGGAACAAGAAGAACCACTACGAGGATATGCCGGAGTCGTTGAAGAAGACGGTTGGACCCTTGCCAGAAGGGTACCTAAGTTTCTGGACACGGCGGTTTGACACGCTCCTCATCAACTGTTGGAGGATCGTCATTGACTGTGGATGGGACGAGACGGATCGATTCCGAGATTATTATGATCTCCCGGCGACTTGATCGTATTTGTAACGTGAATATTATGGCTGTCGAACTGTCAATTGAAAATGGTGTGCTAGGAAGGGGCAGAGCTGGCAAGCAACTCCTAAATAGCGGTCAGTATATATCTCTCGCTTGATTGGCTTGGTCGAGAAAAAAGCAACGTTTAGATGCCAATGTCAATCTTGTCAGTTTGCGCCAGCTTTTGTGACGATTGTCTCTCAGAAGACTTTTCATTGGGATCCGGATAAAAATGTCCGTAGTAGTTCTACGGAGTATACGGAGTATACGAGCAACTGCCAGTCTCAAGCAAGGATGGATCAACAGATTGCAGTCGGACCGCATAGATGGGGAAGAGGCGACCCCATAGTTCGGACGCCGACCCGTAAGGCGTTCGGCTAGAAACAGCCTCGACACTTGGCCGTCGTAGATTCGTAAGCCTGGCAACACGAGGCGGGGTGGTAGTGGAGGCCAATGCCCGGAGAGGAAGGGAAGGAAACAAAACTGCCAACGGCTCATTTGCAACAAGGAAGAGTGTTGGGTGCTAAATATTACTTATTTCCGGAAGGTGAAATAAAAGAATGCACGGAGGGATCAACTAACAATTTCTTTTTTCAGACTAAGAACTTTAGTGCTGTTTCGAGTCCGAGCCTGCCTCGTGTGCAGTCTCTTTCTATTCTATACCACTCGATCCCGCAGTCTTTTCTCTTGCTCACTCACGATGATTCTTGACATTATTGCCAACAGGGACTCTGGAAGCACTCACGCGGCGGGTTCGTATTATACAACATACAAGGGACAGTGAGATCGAACTGGGAATAGATACGCAAGAAAAAGAAGAAAAAAAAACTTGACAGATATGGGATCATCACAGCTCGACCTGGTCTCCTACTACGATGATTGGTTCTTCACGACGTTCCAATCCACCCCATCCTGCCCCGGGTTCGGCTTGGCCTACTGCCCGGCGCCGCAAAAGGCGTGCGCGAGGGACCCCACCACGGGCCGGCGGTACTGCTGCGACGGGGCCAGGAACAAGGACAGCGTGTGCTGGGCGCTCGCGACGGACTGCAAGTCGGACGGCAGCACGAGCAAGTGCGGTGGCGGCGGCAGCTCGTGGTGCTGCCTCGCGGGCACCGAGAAGTGCACGGAGACCAAGAACCAGATCAACATCTGCTGGAGCACTGGGTGGGACCCACTCAACAACGTCACCGAGGGGGACCTGGCAAAGGTCTACAGCAGCCTGAGCTCGGCGCAGCCGTCGGCCACCTCGCTCAGGTTCGACCTGGGCTCCATCATCAGGGCCACGGCCACGGCGACGCCGGACGTCAACTCGGGCAGGGCCCTCGACGACCCGGCGCTCGCCACCACCACAGGGCCCAGCGGCCCTCTGCGACCCACCGGCCCGCCCGACGGCTTCGGGTTCAGGAACGGGGTGACGAACCAAAACGAGCTCAGCGGGGGCGCGATCGCGGGCATCGTCGTGGGGGTGCTGGCCGGCGTGGCCATGATCGTGGCCGGCGCGCTCTGGTTCGTCAGGCAGGAACGGAAAAAACAGCTCGAGGAGCACGTGTGCTCACCAGAGGCCGGGGCGGTGACGGCGGCGGCGGCGCTGGTGCCGGCAAAGGACGAGACCAGGGTCGACGCGGGGACGTCGAGCGGATCGGAGCACGGGCCGGCCGAGATGGAATCGGCGCAGATGCACCACGTCACGCCGGACCGGGGGACGAGCGGCGAGGGACACGATTCCATTCCGCTCAGGGCCATCGGGCGGGATAGCTTACGGTTTCAAGGAGGGGCGGCGGCGGCGGCGGCGCATGAGCTGCCGCCGGAGAACCAGCAGCCTGCCGAACTGCCTGGGGATTCGATACCAAGGGTGATGCACGAGATGCCGGCTGAGGACCAGGCCAAGAAGTCGTTATCTTGATTCAGCATGGCCGGGAATGAGTTGGCCGATCGGAGTGACATTTTGGGTGGCGTACTTGTTTTTGAGCGGGTTTTCAAATTTACCTAGCTTACTTATTCTTAGCTAGGCACCTAATCTTTGCTGCAGGGTTTTGACATGCGTGATTTCTGTATAAGACGGGCTGGTATGATGTGAAGAGTGGGCTAATGCAAGGCTGGAAGGAATATGAAAAAGGGGGGGAAACCCCTCGGGGACTGGAGCGTGTCTACTCAGACACCAGCTGCAGGCTTTGGATGGCATGGAAGAGGTATGTACGAGTTGATACCGTACCTGCATAAGGCAATCTTTGGTTTCCCCCCACTTCCCTGAACATGCGTGCAGCCGCAAACAACGAGACGTCATCCGCCATTTATTTCTATTTCCATTTCCACCTTGGGCCTATACCTACCTTACCTAGGTATGTTACCTTGGCTAGACACGAAGACAAGCAACCAAAAACACCCTCTCACTTTGCTTTCGCAAACTTGTTCCACAATGGGTCTTCCATCAGCCGGTCCAAACAGCTCTCCTCGACACCAACCAGCACCTCCCATCCGCCATCCGGCAGGATCGGGAAAACAACCTGCAGTCCATTGATGACTCCTACGTGCGGTGACCTCACAGCTTCGACCCTGCCCAGCCTGGGTCCCCATTCCAGTCCGTACAGCTCAAAGCCTACCCAGCTCGTCTGGATGCAGTGGAAGCCGGGGACGTCGAGGAACGCAGTGGGCACGAGCCGGTTGACGTCCTCGAGCTTGGAAGCCAGCGTCATGACGTCGTCGGTGTGGTCTTTGGTCGCCCGCGCCACCGCCTTCCTGACGAGCACGGCCAGGTCCGCCACGCTCGTCTTGGCCGGGTCCAGCATGTCCCGCACGCTGGCCGACGCGGCGACGTACTCGAGGAAGCAGCCCAGCGTGGCGGGGTGCACGGCCGGTTCGGTCCTTTGGCGTCCGTCGATGGCGACGTTGAAGACCGAGACCGGGTCGCCCTCGAGCTTGTCGAGCATGTGTCCGTGCTGCACCGACATGACGGTCCGCCAGAGCAGCGCCGACAGTGCGTCGTTGGTCGACACCCAGTCCTGGCCGCCGATGTCCTGAAGCGCCTTTGTCTTGGGGTCTGCCTCGGCCTTGAGCTCCTTGAGCGCCTCCGGGGAGAAGTAAAAGACCTTGCCGCGGTGCGCATCCGACAGCATCTTGGGCGGCATCCCTGGAGGGGTAAACGGCAGCACCGTGTATTCGGGGTGGTCCTCGTGACGTCCGGCATTCTTGCCGCTAGGCTTCATGATCTGTTCGCGGTCCGTCCACATGGCCGAGTCAAAGACGAGCGGCTCGGCAATCTCCATCCCCTCGGCCTTCCTGACCTCTTCGGCCCAGATCCGCATCCACTGGTGGAAGGTGGTGCCGTCGCCAAACACATGCAATATGCACCAGGTCAGAACCAGCCCGCCCTCGATGAAATTCGCCTGCAGCAGGGAGATGGGCAGACGCTCGCCGGGCTGCGGCCACACCCCGCGCCGCATGACGACGTCGGCCTGGAATGCGGAAACAGGGAATCCCTTCTCCCGAAGCTGGGCGTGCGTTTGGCCAAACGTCTTCCTCAGGTCCTTGACGGTGATCTTGTCGATCTCGTCGTCGGCCGGCATCTCGACCGGCTTGAAGACGCCCTCCTGACCGGCGTCCGGATCCGGCATGGCCTCACAGCGGAGGATCCCCATTCGCTCCTTGGTGGCGCTGTAGCCCTTTTGCAGGGCCTCTGCCACCGCTTCGAGGTCGTAGTCCTCTGGGAGGGCAAAGTTGAAGACATAACGCAGGTACCCCTTGGGGCCGATGTGCTCTATCTGTGTCAAGCTAGGGACCTCTGGGAAGCTGGTGACCGAAGCCATTTTATTTATGTTTTCTTTTTTTTTTCTTTTTTTTTCTTTTTTCCTTTTTGTCTTAATGCCTGTGGTTACACAACACAAAAAGAGAGAAATGAAAACACACGTCTTGTTGGATAAGCGTGCGGATCAATATTTGCTGCATGTCAGGCTGAAAGGCAGTCTACCTAGGTACCTATAGGGAAAACTATCGACCTATAGGGAAAACCATCAACTCTCGGGTAAACGGCAAAGGCCCCATTTCCCGAATCGAATCAGCCGTGTTCCACCATGATACTATCTGGGTAGGTGTTATTAAGACCTCCCTGCACCAATACCAACGTTTCCCCTCAATCCCCACGCAAGGCCCACTGGTGTTGGTGAGTGACTTTGGAGATTGGAGATCCATCTCAGGGCTGTTCCGTTGGTGGACCCCTTTTTAGACGATTAGCATGTGAGTCTAGACACGACCATTTCCCAGTGTTGAATATATACGCAAGTCATAACGACTATCTGCTGAATATTTTCCCTTTACCACGTGTTTTGACGCAGTCATGTTTCATCTGCAAAACTTGATCTTTAGCAGTTCGGGTACTAATGCAAGGGCAGGCAACCACCAGACCACATTTCTCAATCTCGCCTCATGTCACCAAGCCTTATCTTCTTGGCACCAAAAAAAAGAGACCCACAAACACAGGTTCAACTCGGGGAACTTTGAACCCTGGGCATTTTTGTGGGCTGCTGGTTAGTCTGGAATCCATCATTCATTCACCCTCCACCAATCATTGCAAGTGTGATTCTGCGGTTGAGAGTCTCGCGTGGCCTCGGCAAAGGATGTGATTCCAATGCAAGTGATGTATGTACTGTACAGGTACCACGGCCCAATTCCCTGTCGAGTGGCAAGCTCCTGTCATCCTGCATCCAGGTTATGGGATTTACCGGTACGGCTTGGGCCACAGGAGGGAATGTTCCGATGGCCTTGTGGTTTTTCTTTGATTATGTCGTGCCGATCACCCCAGTCAAGCATGGTGTCGGGCATACTTATGTAGCACGCTTTGCATTTTTTTTTGTTTTTCTTTTGTGTGGTTCCGGGGAGGGGACCTCAAGTTCCTGGTCTACCTAGTTCTAGAACTAGTTCTAGGTCTAGTCTTCTTGTCCTGGCGTGACCTGGCGTGACCTTTTTGGTCCATTTCTGCAATCGGCAGTACAATAGGCAAGCAAGATACAAAAGAAAGAAAAAGAGAGAGAGAGAAAGAGAAAGAGAGAGAGAACCGTCCAAGACAGCTCAAGACGACTATGGACCCGATAATACAAGCCGTCTTTGGTCCGGCGCCGGATGGACTCGATCTCGGCGAAAACCGAGGATCGGCCGATTCGGCGGCAGTGTCAGTTCTGCTGGTGTTGGCTGTCTGCGCCGTCGTGGCACGCTTCATCTGCCGCTTCTACGCCCGCAATGCGTTTTTATCCGACGACTGGGCCATTCTGGTTGCACTGGCATTCGTCGCGGGGGCTGTTGGGCTGACCATAGCAGGTAAAGTTCTCCCAACGCAAGCACTAATTAGACTAGATCAGCAGTTTTGTCTAACAGCAAGAGCTCCACGTTTTATATAGGTGCCTCTAGAGGTGCAGGCAGCCATGTCTGGGCTTTGACCATCGACCAGATTCAACAGATTTACCAAGTGCTCTACATCTATACGTTCATCTATGGCGGCGCATGCGGTTCCGTCAAGTTGAGCATCCTCTTCTTCTACATGCGCGTCTTTGGGACCCGAGACCTGGTCACCAGCAGACTCTTCAAGGCCGCCATATACATGGGCATCTGCCTGTCCCTGCTGTACCCGATCACCATCTGGGTGACCATGGGCAACGTCTGCAAGCCCGTCACGCACTTTTGGACGCAGTTCACGGGCACGCCGGGCACCTGCATCGACATCAACACCTTCTTCCTGGCGCTGGCCATCATCAATATGCTCATCGACTTTTACGTCCTCCTGATCCCCATCCCGCAGATCCTGGCCCTCAACATGAGCACGCGCAAAAAGGGCGCCGTCCTGGGCCTGATGCTCATCGGCGGCTTCGTCTGCGTCGCCTCCATCCTCCGCTGCGTCTACCTGTCCGAACTGTCCCGCGCCGCCGACGTCACCTTCGCCATGGGGCCCGTCTTCATCTGGTCCGCCATCGAGCCCTGCTTCGCCATCGTCGGGGCCTGCCTGCCGCACCTCGCGCCGCTGCGCAGGACCGTGCGGGAGAGGCTGGGGTACTCGGGGGACAAGTCGTCGCGCCGCGGCGACGTCGGGGTGGCTGGGAGCAAGGGGAGCAGGAACACGCCGCTGAAAAGGGGTTCCAAGGGTGGGCACCGCCGACTCCACGACGACGACATTGGACTCACGGACATAAGCACGCTGGCCACGGCGGTCGCCACCACAAACGAGGGCGGCTCTGAGAGCGGCGACGATGCTGGTGGGGGTCGAGGCAAGGATAGTTCCATGCCGTCTGGGAAGAACGTCATCAGGGTGACGAGTTCGTTTTCACAACAGAGTGACACATATGATGGGAATAGAAGGACATAAAAAAGGGGGGAATATACGCCTGGTTTGGCAGGTTGGACTTTTTACTCGGCGCAAAGGGTGGGTTTGTATATGATGGGATTCTATTTTTTATGGTGACATTTTTTGGGGGGCACCGGTTGTTGGTCGGCTGTAAATCATCCACGACTTGTGTAAATAAACATTATAGGACAACAAAACGGAGGCTTGGGCAATCTGGCACTAATCTTTTTAAACATTTGTTCTAGAACAGAACAAGTTGTCTGAGAAATTGGTGGTCGCCAAGGTAGTCTAGGTACGCAAGAGAAACACCTCCAGCCAGCAAACTAGAGGAATCGAGAATTACTACCGTCGCTATGCGTTACCATGTTAGAGGTGCGCAAAAGAATGAATTAGAAGGTAAGATGCATTCACGACTGGCGCAGACAATATACTTTTACGGGATTCTCTCCGGCCTCTTTATCATGGAACTTTTCGACAGAGCTTAACAGTGGATTCTAAAAAAACAAGTCCAAGTCAACTCCTTTTTTTTACGGCCGACTGCTCTGCAATGCTTGAATGCCCCCCCAACCACACTTTTCAGGAGTCATGCATGTGCATGCACGCTTCTCGGCACCACATAATAAAGGAGGTGTGCCTCCCCAAGAGGTGATGAGAACGCGACCACCCGAAAGAAAAGTAAGCACTAAACTCGAAATGGTTTTTAGAATAATGACTTGATTTCGGGATTTATTTCTTCCTTTAATCCCGTACCAACCAAAAACAAAAGTGAATGTGAGGTTTGGGCCGATGCATTTTCTCAAGGTCGTTTATGGACTTGGAGCACAACACACCATAGCGACCGGGTGGGTAGTGTACTTAAAAGGGTTATACAGTGAAACAATTTAAAAGTCATTGACGTATCTGCATAGCGTTATCAAGCTATCAGAGGGTCAGGGAGTGATAAAAGGACCAGGATATTGTCGAGAGAGCAATTGGTCTGATGAGAGTTTCATTTTGGCGAAAGAGTAATCTTTGTTTCTATTTTCACCAGAGGCCAAGACAGTGTCTTGAAGTGCGCTAAATGCTTTCTGAATTAGGCACTTTCTGACATATTTCAACAGCCCCTATCCTTGCGTCTCGATGCAGTGACCTTTTTCAACCCATACCATGTAACAATCCAGACCACAGTCGACGGCGGTGAACAAAAAAAACAAAAAAAGTGTATCAATGGTGTTTGTAAGCAAACCAGGATGTTTGCAACTTTGTCACGCCGCCTGACTGTGACGGCATTTGGCTCAAAGTAACGTCAAACGTGCATATTGTTCCGGTGGTTTGATATTCCGACACTGCTATGCTGCTTGGCCGCTAGTTCTAGTCAAGGAATTGGCGTCTTGGCCAAACCCGAACATGGCAGAGATTATCAATAGCCATCATGGTCTTGTCACTTGCAATTAATAATTGCATACGTTTTGTTTGTTTCTAGGCATGCTATAAAACGTATTCTAATACCAAGACATATATACATAGGTATTTATTTATTCTTCTTCTTATGAATTGGCTGCAGCAAAGTGACTCGCTTATACACATCAATCATCAACCACGACGACACAACTCGTGAGGGTTACATCCTCAAGCTACCGCCAGCATGGCATACTCCACAACATCATTAACATACTCCACGACATCATTAACAGAATCATTAACGGCGTTATCAACAACATCTTTCCAGCTCGAGCCTCTGAGCATCCCACCCACAAGTTACAGCAGCAACACCACCCGTCAAAGAGGTAGTGCACACCCGAGTACCGCCCCTGCTCCGCTCGATCCGATACTCGAGGCGTCCCGGCAGGCCGACAGCCAGGTCCCCGAAGGCGGCTATGGCTGGGTCGTGGCGGGATGCTGCTTCGTGCTCTCTTTCTGGATCGTCGGCATCACGTACAGTTGGGGCGTGATGCAGGCCGTCCTCACCGCCCGGGGCCTTGCCTCCCCCTCGACGCTGTCCTTTGCCGGCTCCCTCGCCCCCAGCCTGATCTCCGCCATGGCCGTCATCAACGCCCAGGTCTTTAGGAAGATCGGCGCGAGATTGATGGCAGCCAGCGGCATATTCCTGCTCGGCCTGGGCATGATCCTCGCAGGGTTCGCCATCGACAACGTCCCGGGCCTGTTCTTGACCAACGGCGTCATTGTCGGCCTGGGCATGGGCATGTGCTTCTCCACCTCGGCCATCATGCCCGCGCAGTACTTTAGCCGCAGGCGTGGGCTCGCCAACGGCATCGTCTTTTCCGGTGGGGGCTTCGGCGGCGCCGCGCTGAGCGTCGTTTCGGACAAGCTCATCCGGCGCGTGGGTCCGGCGTGGACGTACTGCACCATCGGCCTCTGCATCCTGGCCACCGGGCTCCCGGCCGCGTTTCTCATCAGGGAGCGAGCCGAGGCCAAGACGGCCAGGAAAAGCGGCGCGGGATCCCGTGGGATGGTGGAGTGGGCGCTCTTCAAGGACCCGGCGTTTGTGTTTCTCTTTGCCGCCAGCGCCATCGGTACCTTCCCCCTGCTGGTCCCGCCTTTTTTCATCCCGCTCTACGCGCAGCAGGGTCTCGGGCTGGCGACGGCCACCGGTGCTGCCCTGCTTGCCGGCTTCAACCTGACCTCGGCGGTCGGTAGGATCGCGTCCGGGATCCTCTGCGACAAGTTCGGTGCCGTCAACACCCTGTTCACCAGCTTCGTCATCGGCGCCATCAGCATGTTGGTGCTGTGGCCGGCGTCGACCAGCTTGGGTCCGCTGGCGGTGTTTGTGGTCGTCAACGGGGTGGCCAACGGTGCCTTTTTCTCAACGATGCCCACCGTGGCTGGGAACGTCTTTGGGTCGGCGAGGGTGGGTGTCGCCATGGGCATGCTCGTCACTGGCTGGGGTGGAGGATATTTGCTGGTGAGTCACTGACGTCTTGCCCTTGTCTTGTGCACGTTGCCGTCTTGGAAATTGCTGGCTGACAGTATTTCTTTCCTCTCCAGGGCGCCCCCATCGCTGGTAACCTCCTCGACGCTTATGGCGGCTCCGAAAATGGCCTCCAGGCCTACAGACCAGCCATGTTCTATGCCGGATCCCTGACACTCGCGTCCGGTACATTTACGGCTTTGATGCGCTACCGGCTGACAAAGGCATGGCTGGCCAAGATATAACTTGATTAGCTCTAGATTCTTTTTGAAAAAAATACTGCTAGAACTAAACGTGAACATAATCTACGTCACCGAGCCAATCGCCTCGTGAGCTGTTGGTGTACCCGAGAAAAGCCATTATTCATGCTGATCGTGTTTCGCCGTTTGTGTGCCATGTATTGGTAATTCGTCAATGCTTTATTCTCTGCGCGCATCCTGCCCACAATTTTTGCTGGTTCAACACGATAATATATCCTGTTACGGGTTTACTCCCTTACGGTGAGTGATCCTGTGGCTTTCCGTGTTGGCTAAAAAAAATATTAATCTCTTGGCAAGGCCTTCGTATCCTAAAGGACCATGCTAGGATGGGCTCGTAGCCCCATTTAGGTGGTAAAATCTCTAAGACTGTCCAATACAGAGTGACGAAGGGCCATTTTCACAGGCTCACCTAGTTCAGCTGATGACCCCATGGAATCCTGCTTACATGCTTTGCATCCAATCGACACGGGAATGATACGAGATGTGGCTCATTGAGGATTTCCAACACAATGCTAGCTATGTTATCATGCTCAAGTGTCTTTTGGTATGGGGTTTCTTTTATATATAAAGAGTACAAATGTCGCAGTTATGGAAGGTATTTTTTTTCTTTTTCTTTGCAGGCACTCGCTACTACAAGCTTCCAGCCCAAACAGACACTCGCTCAACTTTACCAATACCTAATCCCATTAGTTATATTCGTTTTAATCTACCCCAGCCAAAATGAAGTCCTTCGGTATCCTTTCAACCCTCTTCCTCACCGCCGCTGCTGCACCTCTGGCCCCCCGCCAAGAAGCAATCCAAACGACCAACTTCTCCGCAGCTACCGTGCAAGGCGGACCCGGCGCCTCGTACGTCAACTTGCGCAACCTTTCCTAGCTAGCTAATGATTTTGAAACAAAAAAAAATGTACTAACAAAAAAACCGGCCGCTTCACCCCACAATGCAGCATCACCTTTGACGTCGCCTTCCCCTCGGGCCCCAGCACCACCTGCAGCTACAGCGACGCCACCTCTGGCGCGGCGCTGCCGGACGTCTCTCCGTACCTCGCGTGCGCCGACGACCGCGTCTCGTGGCAGTTCCGCCACATCATGTCCCGCCCCGGCTCCGACGGCTTCTACCTGCTCGTCGTGCGGTATAGCGACGGGCCCAACTCGCGCGCCGGGTCCAAGGAGTGGCAGGCCTCCGAGTTCCCCGTCGTCGTGGGCGAGGACGGCGTCCAGGAGACGGTTTATAGCGGGTCGGCGGATTTCCCACTTGCCAATGCTTGAGTTTGTTTTAGGGGGGGCGGTTTGCGGGGGGGGGATCTTTTGTATATAGTTGGTTTGTTGGTTTCGTTGTATACAAGTTTTGCAAACCCTTGAATAGTCAATTTCTATAATTTGGCTTGACTTTGACAAGGCCCAGACCTAGGACATAGCCTTACCATTCGACTGTGCATGAAGCTTGTGCATGCTGACAACTACCAAGGGTTATTTCAGGTCTCGAACCAGGCTGCACTGCTTGGCTAACATGCACCCATGGCATAGTGAGACGAGACACTGCAGATGCACAAGACCAGCTCGGCGTTTGGCTCGGAGAACTCTCTTGCACCTCCGTGCCCTGTGTAAATCGACAGCACAAGATATTTTTGACTATTTATTTAATCGTAAAGCTTTTCTCATACCGGTTCTGTATTTTGACAGCACAGCCAGACGCCAAGCATCCACCTTTACTTGTGCAAACCTATATCTAACTTGCACCCTAAACTAAACTACTTTCCACACCCACACAACCAACCCACCGTCTTCAACATGCCCATCGACCACGTCGGCATCCAGGTCGCCGAGGCAGAACTCGCCGCCACGGTCGCCTTTTACACGGCCGCACTTGCCCCCCTCGGCTACAAGGAGATGATGCGCTTCCCTACGGGCGCAGGTACCACGGCCGTCGGGCTCGGCAGCGGCGCCCACGCAGACTTTTGGATCACCGGGATGGCCGAAAAGGCCAACATCAACACGCATGTCGGATTTCGCGGCGGTGAGTGCATCTCATTCTAGATTTGACCGTCTTTGACTAGCGTAGTCTATTCATCCCTGATCAAAGGAGGCAACTCTTGAGGGACCAAATACTGACATGAAAGTATTGATCTTGTCGCCTAGACCGAGCTCAGGTGGATGCTTTCCATGCTGCTGCGGTCAAGGCCGGTGGCAAGGATAACGGGGCCCCGGGACCGAGACCACACTACGGATCTGCCTACTATGGAGCCTTCGTGATTGACCCTGCTGGAAATAATGCAGAGGTTGTTTGTCACGAAGCCCCTGCCAACTAGGCCTTTGTTCATGTAGGGGAAAAAAAAAGAAAACGGCGCTGGGTGGGGAAGCCTGGGCTGCCGAGGCGATGGAACAAAGACCAATGATAACAACATTCATTGATGGCTTTTGAGAGCGTCCGAAAGTCCAACGGGTGAAACTTTTGGTCGTGGATCTTATCGATGCAAACTAGATAGTCTAAAACTAAACTTCAAGGAAGTTACAGCCTTTCTCTCATCACCGAGCCACTCAGAGCAAGCTTTTTCTTTTTGACTGTTTTTGGCACTTTCATGTTCCAAGTCGGCTGAGCGTATAATCATCGTACAGCAAATCAATATTATACTATATGTACTTTTTCTCTGTACAGTATCAGAAAAAAAAAGAAAGAGATCCATTCAACTGCTGCTATGCTCGTCCAAACCTAACAAATGTTCGACATAACCCCTTTTCATCTAATCACTCGGCAACGCCTTCCAGACCATCAAATTGCCATCTTTTTCCGCAAGCCTTTGGCCGTTCCTCCCTCGGGAAGCTCGTACATCGCAGTGACCTCTTTAACCACCTCCCCGATCAACTCGAACTTGAGCGGCAAATCGCTTTTTCCTCATGGCTTCCTGTTCCAGACACCGCTGAAGCCCGCGCTAAGAAAAAAAAAGGTACGGAGAGGGATTCGCTGTTGAGGTTCTAGCCGGCGAGGGGCTGGCGGGTCCTTACGGCGACGAACCGCCAAGAGCGAGAGGGTTGGTTCCGGGATCCTTAACCTGCCCGTGGCGGGGTTTCGGTTCCTGGTCCGAGAATCGCCGGAACAACAGAAGACGAAGCCCTAGGACCGGAGTTGTCGTCTCCGCCAGACGCGACCTCGCTCCCCAATTCCTCCTCCTCATGGAAAAAGTGGTAAGTTTACCGCCGGAACGCCAGCGCCGGATCACACGTCGGAGGCCCGGTCATATACCGACCCAAGGAAGCTTGGTTGACTGGACGCTTGCTAGCGCGCTCTGCGGGTTGGTTATTGTCTCTGTACATTTACGGTTGGAGGGGGCTTTAGCTTGCCCAGCCGAAGGCTTTGAGGAAGAGGATTTGTTTGACATGATTGAATGATTAGGAGAGGCAAGAAATCGATACTGGCAACAATACATTTGAAGCTATTCACGTTTGTTCTTACTCTTTCGCCAAAACAGCATACCAGACGCTGTTGTCGCAGTTCTTTGTTTGAATGGAAGGAAACCAGCCCCAGATCAAAAACGCGGGGAACGAGAAAGAGGGGGGTTTTCACCGCCATAATTTAAACTTGCCCGGGGGATCATTTGCAGAATAATTTGTATCTAGGCACTTCCAAACCCAAATTCTGCTCATTTCACCAAAAGCAGGTATTCACAATAGGCCCGACGAGATCATGCTCCCAAGGTCTGCTCAGAAGTATTAGTACGTAAGGCAGGCGGCGACATGCCTTGTAATCATTTAGTTCTAGCTAGACTAAATTAATATGTGTAGCCCCTTATCCAACCTCACGTTGGTGCGTGAATATTAAAAGCTTATAGAATTGCTTCTCAAAGAGCAATCAATTATTTTTACGTCATTGATCCGATGCATCAAAGAAAAACCCCGCCCCCATAGACTAAACTCCATCTCGATGCGCTTGCTGTCGATCGTGGGGCTCGGCTGAACCACGGTACTACAGCAATGATTTCCCACTCCATCCTCAATTTCTGCAACCAACCGTATTGGCTGACCTTTGCTCAGTCTGACGGCACAATTGCGTACGCCACAGTTCAATTACCATGGGAAGCACCAGAGTGATCTACTGGTTTCGTACCGACTTACGACTCCACGACTCCCCGGCCTTGCAGGCGGCTTTGGATCTTGATCCGGCTGTTTTGTGGCCTATTTTCACCTGGGATCCGCATTATGTATACCGGTCAAGAGGCGGCCTTAATCGCTGGCAGTATTTGTAAGTATCAGATAAGAAACGGGATGACCGAGCTACCTACCGTAGACGTAGTGTTTCCTCGTGCGTATCAGGACTGATACAACGCAACGACCATAGACTGGACTGCCAGAATGACCTTTCGGCTTCCATAACCAATCTTAATCCAAGATCCAAGCTCTTTGTTCTTCGAGAGGCTCCACAGTCCCTCTTCCCTAAGCTCTTCAAGGCTTGGAAGGTGACGCATCTTGTCTTTGAGAAGGATACAGACGCCTATGCACGTCAGCGCGATGAGGTCGTCAAGAAAGCTGCCCGGGCTGCTGGGGTCAAGGTCATAACGCGATATGGCCGAACCCTATGGGACAGCGATGCCATTGTCAAGGCCAACGGGGGAGAACCGACCATGTCCATGGCACGGCTGCGAACTGCCGGTGCCAAGGTTGGCTCGATACCGCGGCCCATTCCGGCGCCCAAGTCTTTGCCGGATCCCGGTGAGATGCCACTAGACTTCAATCTCGACTTGCCAGACATTGGCCCGGACTACAACGCCAAGTGGCGCAGTGAGGGCAAAGAGAAGGCATATGGAGCAATTGCAGGTCCGAATGGCGACTTTGCAATCGAAACACTAGAGGAGCTGGGATATCCTGCAGCAACAACACATTACAAGGGTGGTGAAAGCCTTGCGCTGAGGGAGCTTGATGCCATAATTGAGAACCAAGAGTACACGGCAACCTTCCGCAAACCGCAAACCAGCCCGGCGGCCTTCGAACCTCAGTCTACCACTTTGCTGTCACCAGCGATGCATTTCGGTTCCTTGTCGGTACGTCTGTTCTACCACCGAGTGCAGGATACTGTGGATGCCTACAATCGCGCCAAGAAGAAGGGGGCATCTCTACCGCCGGAAAGCCTGACAGGCCAACTGCTCTTCCGAGACATGTATTTCGCCGCGCAGGCTGCAATAGGGCCAAGTTTCAGCCAGACCGCGGGGAATGCGCACTGCAGATTCATCCCATGGCACTTGCCCTCGCAGGTTGAAGATGATGCAGTATCTGGCCAAGTTCTCAGAAAGTTTGAGTACGAGGTAGACTCCGAGCAGGCTGAGAGCTGGTTTCGACGTTGGGAGGCAGGACAAACAGGCTTTCCCTGGATCGATGCGCTGATGAGACAGTTGCGGGTAGAGGGATGGATACACCATCTCGGGCGCCATAGCGTGGCGTGTTTTTTGACCCGTGGAGGGTGCTATGTGTCATGGGAGCGCGGACTCGATGTGTTCGAGGAGCTGCTATTGGACCACGAGCCGGCATGCAACGCAGGCAACTGGCAATGGCTGAGCTGCACAGCCTTTTTCTCGCAGTATTTTCGATGCTATAGTCCCATATCTTTCGGCAAGAAATGGGATCCAGATGGGGCCTTTGTTCGCAAATGGGTTCCAGAGCTCGCGTCGCTGGATAAAAAGTACATCTATGAACCTTGGAAGGCGCCCGATGCAGAACTTCGGAGAGCGGGTGTCGTCATGGTCAGCGGTCAAGACTTTGAGGCCAAGATGGAGCAAAGTAAGCAAAAGTCTGGGGCAGTTCGTGTCAAGGAAGAGGGGGATGTTGGGGTAGGGGGAACAAGTGGAACATACTTCACACCCATGTTCGACTTTGACGAACGGAGGCGCGTTGTGAGTATTGCCCCATTCTCAGCTTAAGCTGTGCTTCTTGGTTTTTTTTTTCTGCTTGTGCGACTCGAGTGTCTTGACACACGCGACCCCAAGGAGCTGCTGAACCTCTGAGCGTACATGTCAGCTTTGAAGTCATGCTTGTGTGATGTATGGAACGGGCTAACCCAAAATTATGTCTCTGTCGCAGTGCATGCGGCTGATGAAGCAGGCCTATGATGTTGGCCTCAAAGGTGATGATAGTCGTGTGCTTGACGGGTCCTGGCGAGCTCTTTTTCCAGAAGATGACAAGCCTGACATTGAAATGTTGGACGGTGATGCAAAGCACCACGAGAGCGATGAAGGGGAGTTTGCTGATGATGCAGAGCCAAAGATCAAACGCGAGGATTCGGGTGAAAGTAGTGGATTGGCAAGGGCAGTGAGGGCCTCCAAACGGGAAAAAAAGCCAGCAAAGGGCCAATCGACACTGGATGGCCACTTTTTGACCAAGAGACAAAAAACAGATCAAAAGTGAAGGATTGCAAAATGCATGCCCCTTACTTGGGTCGGCAGTACCTACCTAATTGGAAATGTTTGCTCTTCGCTACCGGGCCGTCGGTTGGGCTGTAATAATGTACGGTAATTACTAGGGACGGCAGGCAATCAAAGCAAGACCAAGCGCCCACGAAGGCAGGCAGTTGCAAAAAGGAAGGAGCATCGTGCATCAGTCTAGTCTACTACTACCTTAAGGTACCTACTTTCCCTAGGTAACGACGTGGGTTGAATGCCTGCCATTTTCGAATCAATTGGATGTTAGTACAGTAAGGTACCTACCTACCCAAGGTATGGATGGTATGGGCCAACATTTGCATCGACATTTGCAGGAACCCCGCCTTCTCCAATTTCAGAAATCAGCAGAGGTCAATAAATTCACAAAAAGAAATGGAACCTGCAAAAGCACCTCTCCACAAATTTCAATTGCACGTGAATTATATTAGTACCTAGCAACAAATCAAATCCCTATTCTCAAAAGGAGCATCCTCCAGGCCAGGGCCTTGGCATCCCGCAATGATGATTCTGTTAAGTAAAAGAAACCTTCGCCGGCCTTGTTGTGGGACATTTCAAAAGCTAAACTAGGCAACTAACCAGAGATTCCACGAGGCAGTCGGGCACTTTAGCGGTGGATGCAATCGCCACCTCCGCTTCCCCAGAGTTGCGTCCTGGTACGTGGTAAAGTGGTAATGCGTATCCTTCCCCAAAGTTTTCCCCAGGTCCAGTGCCTGTCGTTATGTTGTGAATCTTGGGGAAATCAATGCTATTACGTATAGCTCCGAAGAACCACGACAGGAAAAGGCAATCAATGTCGATTACCCGAGCGGCACCTTTACAAAAGTAGACGAAAGCTCCTATGCGGGTCTTTTGCAGAATAAGGCAAGGTGTGCAATGGAGACAGCCCGCAGAAGTTACTATAAACTAAGGTACCTACTTAGGGCAACGGGTAGCAGTCACATAATGCCGATCGGAGGCAGCCAAAGATCCAATCGGACAGAAAGAAGGCAGATGCGCCAGTCAGTACTGTAATATTGCCTTGAATTATGGATCAAGGACGGTTTTGTGAAATTTACTGTGTAGTAAAAACATGCATTTGCTGACGCTTTAGCGGCATTGCATGGCGCTAGCGAATTGACGTTGACAGCCCTTTTATCCACATGCTTTTTTTCCCCTTCTTCAGAAACAAACAAATCTCTTTCCATCTCGGACTCTTGGTTAAGATAGGTACCTAATTACTTACCTACCTACCAAGGTGGGTAGGTACGTACTTCCTTGTCTTGGTGTGATACCGACTCACCGAGTCGAGATATCGGAAAACGGCAACGGCCAAAAAATAACCTTGTTTGCTTCTTAATTCGTTACAGACCATGGGGGCCCCAAAGGCCCCTTTGCCAAAGTAAAGTTCAGCTCAACTGATTACTTTCCCCTTTTTTTCACGAAAGGTGAGGTCTCGGTTCGCGTGATGCAACCCCGGGGGTTTTGCGTCCAATGTCCGGAACCTGTCAAGGGGTCCCTGCCGTTGTACCCGACGATAAAAGATTAGGTGGGGCGTTCTTTTTGCGATAATACTACCTGGACAAGCTGGAGCCCTGGCAAGCCTGGCTGCCTGGGACTGCTAAAGCAACTCTGTTTTTTTTGACTGGGGTCCAGGGTCAAGTCAGATTCTGACAAGCCAACAGGCGCCTCCAGACCCGGGGGAGCACGCGAGCTGCAGCGCCGTCAAGATGGACCTGCCTTTTATTCCCTAGTTGAATCGTATGTCAAGATGTCAGGTATAGTAGTATCGTATATTTCGGTGGTTTACGCCCAGTGGGTATAGCACCCAAAAACAGCCAACCCGACGACGACATTTTAATTGACACAACAACATGCACAGCTAAAAACAGCCCACCCCAACCAACGACCAACAAACTACTGTACACCTTTTACCTACCTGAACGAGCGCTAAATCGAATGCCCACTTATCCACCCCACTTCACTTTGTTCGCCAGACTTTCCAATATTGTTGTTGGTCCAAGAATACTCGCTTTACCAATAGAGCTGACAAAGGTTTCTGGCTAATTCACCGTTATCAGTGGGCTGGGGATCATGCATCATTTCCAAATCATCGCCAAGTATTTGTTTTCTCCCTGAACCAGGCTCTCAGGCTGAATAATGGGGAAAATAGAGGGTCCGGTTCAAACGAAGCGTCGCCACTATGGAAGAAGTTCGTAACGCAGCTGACAAACTACCTAGTATCTTGAACAAAACTATGTACAGTCCTTTTTGCTTGGCTAACATACAAAACCAACTGTACTCCGTACGGAGTACTCACCTTGCTCGCCAAGGAAAGGCGATATGGCTTTGCAGCTTATCCGTCCCACAGAAGCTCTTTACTGGTTGGGTTTGGTTGGAGATTGCACACGATAGCAGAGGATCCGACAAGACGTGCCCGAATTGGCCACCGAGAAGAGGGACATGGCGCACCCGACTGGCACAGCAAAAGGCTAGAGGTCTGGGGTAGCAGGGAAGGGGGCCAATGGTGAGACGATGACAGGCTGACGGGGGGTTTTTTCTTTCTCTTTCTTTTCTTCTTCTTTTTTTTTAATTTTTAACTATTTTTTCAATTCTCTTCTCATATCTCGAGCTTATTTCCCCAATATTCATTGGTGGTAACCAATTGGCTGCGCGACAATAGTCCTCCCAAGCCATCGACACAAAGGTGGTTTTCCAGCTTGAGCAGGAACAAGAAACAGCCAATTTGGACTTGACTCCACAATGTCTTGGTCTCTTTCGCGACCTGCCCAACCTGGGGTAGCCCACGGGTGGCTGTCCTCCCCAACATGGCCCACCATTAGATCTTGGCACTGCCGGCGGGAATGAGGTCCAATCGAATGGGGATGTCGAGCAGGGAAGAGGGACCGAGGCGACAGGGCACCTGATAAACAACCCTGTCTTCCCCGAGGACTGGACCAGTGGGACCGCAAGGGATGTCATGAAGGACTGTATCGATGGGTGGGTTATATATGCAGCCAAGCCCTCGGCACTCTGGGCAAGAGATACCACCAGCCGGTACGGGCAAAAAGCGGCGGACGGCGGCCTGCATTGCTGGGGGGTCGGCTTCAGCGAATTGCTGCGAGCTCAATCACTCACTCACTCATTCACTACCTGTCGCCACCTAGCCGCGGTCTCGCATTTTCATTTTCCAATCCATCTGGGTTTGGTCTGTTCGTTAGACAGGATCGTCACCAGGGGTGGCAATCCTTTTCTCTTGCTTCGATTATGGCCTGGCCTCTCGGATACGATCCAGTTTCCTATCTCTCGGACACGCCGTTGACAAGACAAAGATGTTGATATCTTTTCTTGCTCCAAGCTCTCTAGCCAGTGGGATGACTTTCTCAATGGCCTGCGAGTTGGGCGGCTTTGCACACCATCCTCGTTTGACAAGACGGCAAGACGGGCATGGCATTGGCGTTTGCTGGGCAGATGGTCGACTCAAGGCGTAAGCGGGGGGTCCGCAGAAAGCATGGAAGCCGCGGAAAGGCTTCCATGCATTAGCAAATAGAAGCATTGTACGGTTCACACGCCGCTTGCACTAACTAACATGATGACACCATCCACCCACCCATAGATACGCGCGCCTCGATGGCCCTTGACGATTGACCTGGTTTATTTGGGAGCTGGTACTGTTTATCTAGCGGCTCGTTGGTTCGCAGTTGGGTGGTATGCCTAGCTAGCTACCCTCCTTCTTCTGTCGTCGCCAGTCCCAGGGGAGGCCTTATCCCAGAGATTCCATTGAAGCCCCCCTTCCTCCCACAAGTCCAGGCGTCTTGGCGACAGCAGCATTATGCCATTTTTTCCCATTGATGCCCCCCAAAAGGCCCCTTTCCTCGCCCCATCACCCAGCTCGGAGGGTTGCCCCAAAAACGGACTGCCAAGAAGGCTTGTGGTGCGTCCAGGGTTGGGTCCCCAGATGGCAAGCATTTGGGACTGATAACTGGCCTTCCCATTTTCCCCCTTCCGCCTCCATCGCCACGGTGCATGGGATAGACAGGGTCATCTCGCATGCACAGTAAAACGGTTTGTTTCTCGAGTGCTTCTACCCCCCCCCCCCCCCCCCGGTAACCCGCGATCGACGGGACTTAATAAGACCTCTTCTCTCCCCGTTCCGTCTCCTCTTTCCTGGTCTCTCTTCCCTTTCTTTTCTACTCACCCGCTCGCCACCCCCTCGTCCTTCCTTTTTGGCATCGCAGCCTTATCCCTAGTGGACTGCGACAACCCCCGGCTCATTTGTTTGTGCCCTTCATTTCCTTCTCTCTCTTCTCAAGTCGAGGAAGCAACAAAAAGAGACAACCCCAAGGCTCGGAGAGGACATGACGTCCAAAGTCGATATGGCGGACGAGAAGGGTGCCGTCGGTGCCGGTACCCTTCCGACTTACGGTGGATCTCCTGAAGCGTCTCACCAGAACGTTGTTCTGGAACGCGAGGAGAACTTTTACACCCGCAACGGTCTCAACCTCGAGTCCTTCAAGTGCCGTAGCTACGGCCATGGCCTCGTTGAGCTTGACCGCTCCATGAAGAAGCGCCACTTGCACATGATTGCCATTGGTACGTTCATACGGCGCAATCAAAGTTAGTTCGAAGCAGACAAACTAACCTTGACTGTTTCTGCTCAATAGGTGGTTCGATCGGTGCTGGTTTCTTCGTCGGTTCCGGTGCTGCCTTCGCCAAGGGTGGTCCCGGCGCCGTGCTCATCGACTTCGCCATCATCGGTGTCATGATGTTCAACGTCGTCTACGCTCTTGGTGAACTCGCTGTCATGTATCCTGTCTCTGGTGGTTTCTACACTTACTCGGTCCGCTTCATTGATCCTTCATGGGGTTTCGCCATGGGCTGGAACTACGTTTTCCAGGTGAGTTTGTCGCTCCATTATTTGCATATAGCAATCGCGAGTCTCTTATTCAAAGTGACACTCGGCTAACTAACCCCTCGCATCAATAGTGGGCTGTCGTTCTTCCTCTCGAGCTTACTGTTTGCGGTCTCACATTGAACTACTGGGAGGGAACAAAATCAGTCCCCCTGTGGGTCTGGATTATTATCTGGTGGGCTGCTATCGTCTTGATCAACATCTTCGGTACCCTTGGTTACGCTGAGGAAGAATTCTGGTCCTCGTGCTTGAAGCTTTCGGCTATCGGTAAGCTTCAACAAATCCCATGAACAGGTCTGTGTGGTGTGGTATACAGGGACTGACCGAGCATCATCGCTTCGCAGTCATCTTCATGATTATCGCATTCGTTCTGGTCCTCGGTGGCGGCCCCAAGGGATACAAGTACGACTCATACTGGGGCGCAAGGCATTGGTACGAGCCCGGTGCGTTCCAGAACGGATTCAAGGGCTTCTGCGCTGTCTTCGTCACTGCTGCTTTCTCCTTCTCCGGCACTGAGCTCGTTGGTCTCGCCGCCGCCGAGTCTGCCAACCCCGCCAAGGCCCTTCCCGGTGCCATCAAGCAGGTGTTCTGGCGTATCACCCTCTTCTACATCCTGGGTCTGTTCTTCGTCGGACTCCTGGTCTCTTCTACCGACGAGAGGCTGCTGAGCTCCAACCCCTACGCCGAGGGTACTTCTCCCTTCGTTATTGCCGCCCAGGACGCCGGTCTTTTCGGATTCGACCACTTTATGAACGTTATTATCCTGGTTTCCGTCCTGTCCATCGGCGTTTCTTGCGTGTACGGAGGCTCGCGTACCCTCACCGCTCTTGCCCAGCAGGGCTACGCCCCCAAGCTCTTCACCTACGTTGACAAGTCCGGTCGTCCCATGGCCTCCGTTGTTGTTATTATCGCTTGCGGTGCCCTCGCTTTCCTTAACTTGGACGCGGGTGCCGAGGAGGTTTTCAACTGGCTCCTTTCGCTTTCCGGTCTGGCTGCCCTTTTCACCTGGGGCTCCATCTGCTTGGCCCACATCCGTTTCCGTCAGGCCTGGAAGGCCCAGGGCCACACTCTCGACGAGATTCCTTTCCAGGCTGCTCTCGGTGTCACCGGCTCCTGGATCGGCCTTGGTCTTTGCGGCCTCGTCTTGATTGCCACTGTAAGCATTCCATCCCATCTCATAACTTTTCCACCAAGAATAACTTACTAACAAATTGCTATCAGTTCTACTCGGCTCTCTTCCCCTACAACCAGCCTGGTGTCGGTACCGCCGAGTCCTTCTTCCGGGAGTGGCTGTCGGTTCCCGTCATCCTGTTCTTCTGGCTCTGTGGTTACCTCTGGAAGCGTGAGGGTGGTCTCAAGCTGTCGCAAATCGACGTTGACACTGGACGTCGTGAGCACGACTGGGACATGATCAACGCCTATAAGGCTGAGGTTGCTGCCATGCCCGCATGGAAGCGTTTTGCTAACAAGATCTTCTAGATGCGGGTTTGCTTGTTTCTATTCTCTCATGTGGATTGCTCGAACCTCTCTTTTGATTATCCCTATGTGGTCAAGGGGAAGGGGGTTGGGGATTTCCGGTCCCTTATGGCAACTCGACTCACTTTAATGCAATCAAGTTAGCGGCCCCTTTTCTTCGGAAGAACTTTGGGGCTGTGGCTTTCTTGCTTTCTAGATAATAATTTTCTCGCGGGCTCTCCATGCACCAAAGATATCCTCTATTTTCTAGTCTGGACTAAATATACTCAATACCAAATCTTTCTTTCCAGCAAAAAATATGACAGTACCTTGGTCCTAAATCATGTTTGTATATATTTGTGAAGCCCGAAAAAAAGTGAAGCATAAAGAACTTTAGCTTGGTAAGGATCTCGTTCTCGTTTCCCAGATTGGCTCTCGCTTCAAGTTGGAGAGGCAAGAGTCGACCTTTTTCGACTACTGGTTTCTGAGCGAGAGCAATTCCACCATCGCTTACAAGTCTTACTCGAGATTGGCCAGTGTACCACGAATCACTCAACTTATGTACCTGTAGGTAAGGTAAGGTAGGTACCTAGACTACGCCCATGCCCAAAGGACATGACTTGGCGAAGTGTCTACTGATATTATGCTGTCGTAGGTGCCACGAATATAATTGATAGAATCAGCGATATCCGTTTCTTCCTACCGACACCAAAACCAGGTAGCCATGTTATAGTCTTTACCAGGCTGTGTCTGATGGATTTTTGGATTGATCGAGTAATGAATAGACTAAGATTATCGTGTTTCTATACATCATCTTCTTTTTTCTTTCTTTTTTTAGCATTGGGGAAGTGTATAGGCGGCTTCATTTGACCAATCTATTTGGTCAACGTCTAGGCTCGTGCCATAACTCGGTCGTACCTTGACTTGTATTTATACCCCAACATGCCTAATCGGCGTCAGCGGTAAATATTTTTATAGCCAAAAGTTGACACTGATTGCAAATTTTCTCATCGTGCTTTTTTTTTATCCCTCAAAACTGGAGTATACAAGGGGCATGTTGTTTCGTAATTAGAGGCAGTTATTGGGGGCTTCGAACTCTTTAATATTCCGCCCCACGTTCCTTTTAACTTATGGACTCATTTGCACTACAAGCTAAAATACATATCATATTTACTTTCTTTCGCCCATACCAACCCCTCTCAACTTATGCATTCACCCAACAGACAAGATACGATTCAAGGATGTATTTGTCCACCGCCTTCAAGGCCTTGACCTCTTGGCCCTGAGCGCCTCGGTACTCGGCGCTCCAACAACACCGAACCAGGCCGGCGGCGTCGTTGGCGGAAACATCCAGGCCGCCACCTGGAAGGCCGATCCAGCTACCGCCGAACAGGCGGAGGATATGAAGATTTGTGAGAGCTGAAACCCAGGGGCTGAAATGAAAGCAGCGGACCGCCCCAAGCTGAGCAAGTTGAAAAAATATGCTACCATTGTCTGTAGACGTACGACAGGTTGGTCGACATACACTACAACATGAAGAATCACAAGAAAAAAAAGCTTATGTGGAATGGAGAGCTGACCACACGGGAAAGCCTTTGGATAAAGTCGCCGACCGGGCTTATACGGGCAAGCCTATTAGATATTATGTGTATGACGAAGAATCGCATCATCTCCACTTGGTAGAGATCCTATAGTCCTCTGAATGAATATCCCGGCGGAATTTAAAATCTATTTCCAATGGCGGATAAATGACTTTTCTATTATCATAGAAAATATTAAACCATGTTTAGTTTATTTCATGAATAAATTCCCGGCTAGTAAAGTAGGCAGCCAACAAACCATCACACCGTATTGGAGTTTTCCAATTCAGTCAACAGAATAAGGAGCAAATCTACCCATTGCTATAGGTGCGCAGTTGGCTCAATCACCTGTTGTGCAGGACCCATCCTACTCCATTCAACAGGGTTCTATAACTTGAAAGTTGTGGTTTAAAAGCTATTGTAATAGTAAAAGATAGTCATGAGGCCTGAAGGCGCGGGCTCGCATAAATAAACGAATGGCAGGAACCCTTGGAATTTACCTTGGGATCGACGACAGATGGTATCCTCCCAAGTCTCCCAGGCCGTAACAACCACACTCGTTGGCATTTGGAAAAAATAAAGTATGGACGGTTTTATTTCGCCAATATAATCAAGTACCTAGGTAGGTAGGTAACAAGGTCTAGGTTAGTACTCGAACTCGGTCGTCCCGTAGCCCCGGTTACAAATGCCAGGATGGATAACTCGGCGGGACCGGCAGGGTTTCTTTTACAACAAGTAAAAAAAAAGAATAAAAAGGAGTTTCTTTTTAAACATCTTTCAATTACGCATTTATCTTGCCCTTCCAATTGGAGTATAGAGCGGCTTGTTATTTCGCAATTATATCATGTTCCTCGCAGGTTCGTACTTCATCGTCCTTCGCCAAACTCCTTTTAGGCTTTCCATTTATTTGCACTTAAGAGAATTTTCCCCTTTACCTCTTTAAGCTGTATCAAACCGGCCTCATCTGGTCAAAAATTCAATTATCCACTGCCCTTCAGATTTTCACCGTTATCGCCTTGAGCGTTTCGGCATTCGGCGCTCCGGCACCCAACCCTCTAACGACGCCCAATCTGCCGGGCAGCAGCAGCATCAGCAGCCTGCAGGTCGAGAACAACAATTTGCAGGCCAAGCAAAGAAACCTGCAGGTCGGCACCACCGATGTCGATTCAGCTGCCGCTGTAAGGGCGGAGCATTTCAAATGCGAGGGGTGTAAGCGTTTGGAAACGTCCGCCACCAGGAAATCCGCGGCAAATCGTTGGACAACGTGCGGGGCCTGTAAAAGGCTGTTCGAGGCAGAAAAAAGACGAATTTCGAACGCCAAATTAAGCGATCGGGACAAATTTTGGTACGGTTGCCGGTATTTCATGGACTCGAAGGTCTTCCCGATGGCGTATGACAAGACGAATCCTAAGGATAAAGCTTATTTGGATTGGAGATGGAATAAAAAGGGCCGCACGTATGAATGGGGCAGCTCTAAAGTTTCGACGCAGCCGAAGTGGTGCCATTATGCCATTCGTTGTATCGACATGTGCATTGATTAACTCCCGGCTGGTCGAATAGCTTACCAACCCCGATTATGTTGTTTTACGACACTAGAGCCAATCTCTGGGTGGACGTGGAAGCTAGGCTAGAGTAAGGGGAATGATGTATTTAAAGCTGTTGTTGAATGGATTCAGGGGGCCTGCAAAATAGGTTGAACCAACGGTGCACCTATACCAAGTGGGTATATTTGTCCCTTATTTTGTTGATTGTTTGGAAATGGTTACAAAGATGGTATACATGTAGGTAACATGGTCTTGTATGGAGGTCCAACAACCACGCAGCTAGATACAGGAGATACATACGCAACGAAGTCAGGTAGTTATTCCGACAGTTATCTTGCATAAAGGCTAGGAGTCAAGACATGGTCATGAGGCCCAAACTCGGGGGGTGGGGGCTGCCGCATAAGCAGACAAACAAAACCTTTATGCCATACTGTGGTCCTTGCATTCTCCCAAAGGGTAGTCGACGACAGATGGCAGTATACAGGTGTACCAGCGCGTAAAAGCCAAGCTTTAGCACTGGACAAGGTATAGGCGGCTTTATTGTGCCATGTGATCAAAGTTTGGGCAACCCATAACCGTGTTCATATCCACCATGCATAAATCGGTGTCGCCGGTATATCTTTTTAAAACAGCCAATCCAAGAAATTGAATTTCTTTTCCTGTGCGTCTTGGAGGGTATCGTTGTCCCTCTTCGGTCTGTAAGAGATAAGACAAGAGGAATATAGCACTTCGTAAGGTGGTTATTTACAGTTGCGTTGTCATTGTTGGAATGATTATAGTAGCTGTACTAAGCGGAAATACTTGTCTCCAAGAGATCACCGGATCTGCACATGAGCAAGCACGGGAATCGCCGAATCTTTGCGCACCTCAGGATAGGAAGATCTAGATCTCGGGTCCATGGCATTCGGGGTGCACGAGGGGGGCAGAGTCTCAGCATATAAGGCAAGGTCTCGTTCCCTCACTGTGATGCCATCTGTAAGCACAAGATAGAGTGCTACAAACAAACTTTACACTTCAAGCGCTTAAATACCTTTTGCCAAATACCTTTCAAGCTCTAGACTTTCTTTTACACCCGGAATCATAGCTTTACTTCTTTCAGTCATATTAAACTGCCCAGCTTTTATCAATACAAAACGGGCCAAAGATGCAATTCTCGGTCCTTCGAGTTTTCACCGTTCTCGCCTTGAGCACCTCGGTGCTCGGCGCACCCACGAGCTCCCACGGAAGCAGTATCGCGCAGGCCGAGATGGGCAATGCACAGGCCGCCGCCACCGCAGAGTCTTCGGCTCCTGGTCCACACGATCCTGCTGAAGCTTGCGTCCCTTGCAAGGAGGGGGAGAAGGCCCAATGCGAAGCGGCTGGTCCCAAGAGCCCAAACGCCTGGAAAAAGCTCTGTTACAATTGTCGCTATCACACTCTCGACAAGTGCTTTTATATGGTGTATGACACTAGAATTCCCAAGGACAGGGATTACTGGGCTTGGAGAACTGAAAAGGTAAAGGGAAAGAGTTGGGACCATGTCGCTAATTACAACCATCCGTTTTACACCACGCACGGGAAAACTTTCATGTGCTGCGGAACAGAAGGGTTGTCAATGTTTGGCGGGCGTGAGCTTCCTGAAAGGCCGGCAGGAGAAGTGCGATTGAATCCATAAGGCTTCAACAATGCAAATAACCCAGCTGTCGCGATCCAATACTGATTCATTGGCAAGCACGGCAATCCCCCCATTTTTATGCACATGTATAAAGGAACAAGCAGATCCCGGATCCCAGATCTATTGCACAACGGCGTGAACGAGCCGTAGAGCCTAAACTATACCTAAACAAAGCCAAACGCCTCTTATCTCACCGAGTCGCGATTGGTGCCTAAATAGAAGATAGATAGACCGTTTTTTTAAATGTCCAGATGGAAATACAGCTGCCTATGTATTGGAGTCCCATGAGTTTATGTAGTGCCACGGACAGCCTTTGGTTAGTTCTTGTGGTTTGAGACCAAGGGTGCTGTGCAATGATTCAGTATGGGTAGACGAATGTTTTTTTAAATGGCTTGAAAAGGTAAAACTAGGTATGTTCGGTTGGCGATGCTGATAGAGAACGGTTGACTTGTTGTCTACCTGAATCACCACCTATATTTGACCGTTTAAATAATAAATTGTAAATTTAATCACACATTTTTGAGGCAATTTATAAATGACCGCGAGTAATCAAGCATGGTTTCTGGCCTATTTTAGAGCTTGCAATTACCTAGTCTGCTAGAAATCGCAAGCATTACGCAAATATAGTAAATGATCATGTTTGCGTTGGAAAGATACAGATATCTTCGATTCAGCTATAGTTAAAATTAAATTTCGGGCGCCCCGTTACTATATTTGGGTGCGATTTATACTAGGATGCTTGAATTGGCGTCGCCGGCATACTTTTTATATTAGCAAGTTGAACCAAATTAAAAGACAATATAATCCTTTCTCTCTCTACAAGCAAGAATTTGAAAGAAAGAGGTTATCAGTGAACATTCGGTGGTAACTTGAAGACCGTATCAACGAAATCACATTTTCCTACTAGAGCAGTATTGTTAATTTTGTTAATTTGACAAACGGCCTACAAGATGCGATTCCCCACCACCTTTTATATTTTGACGGCTCTTGCCTTGAGCGCCTCGGTACTCGGGGCTCCACCGACGCCAAGAGCGCACGACGGCGACGTCGGCGCCATCAGCAGAAGCAACAGCATGCCGGCCGCCGGAGAAGACGAGAAGGAGCCTGGCGTCTTGTCAAAAGCAATGACCCAAGCGCATTTTCACTGGCGGTTTTATTGTCGCGACAAACTTAGCGGGAAGAGAATATACGACACGGACATGAGCAAGAAGGACAAAGAATATATAAATTGGGCAAGAAATAGACCTGGTTACTGTGGTAGGTACAACAAGTATCGCAACACGTATACCACGGGGGATTTCAACCGTCTTGTCCCCGGGGTTCGCAGAGACGACACATACAAATTGGATGGCAGGGAGCCTTTGTAGTTATTTCTTTTTCCTATGGGAGTATATGTGCTATGAGACTATCTAGAAAAGGGTCGACAAATGTTTCTTGGTATGATACAAAAAACTCACCTGGTCGCTTAGACATCCCACAAACTCTTTTAGTGGTCCTGACGGGGCCAACATGGCCTTTGAAAGACCCAATTGCAGCATCCTTTGGCCATGAAACCCCCGGAGAGTCGTCTCCTACTCTGAGCGTCCCAAGAGACTAAAACTAAACACTTGTTCTATTAGAACTGGACGTAGAGGGCTGGCTAGCTGGCGGTGTTAGAACGCCGGTTGCCTCCCATCTGTCTGCCGCGGGTATCATGACCGGATTCCTAATCTATTCTTCTGCCTCTATTTGCCTGTTTTCTCCAGACTGTTTTTACTGATTGCATCCTCGAGCCTTTGACGTTCACTCACGTCAGCCATGACGACTTTGGCTATAACTTGTTTGTTTTTTTCTTCTTTTCACCGATCCAACTTGCAAACAAAATGTCATTGGGTCTTCTCCCTGATGCTTGCGCCAGAATCGTTGCCGGTGCCCTCGTTGCTCGGGCGTTTGCCGTTGGGTGCTTGCTGGCGCAGTGGCTCGTCCTGGCGGTTGGGGCTGTCCTGCAGATAGATGCCAAAGACCCTGGACTCGAGGTCGCCCTTGTCGTGGTCGGGGTTCTTCTTTGCGTCTCGCCTGCGGGACCAGACTCGCTTGGCCCACTTCCAGCTCTCGGCGCCGGCGAAGAAGAGGACCAGCTCGACGATTACAATGACCCACTCCCAGGTGATACCTTCGTGCTTGAACACCTCGCGGTTCACCACGGGGATGTACATGGTTGGGAAAATGGTGACGAAGCCGACGACGATGGCCCAGAAAAGGAAGCGGTTTTTCCACACGTCGCGGATCCAGCGCGTTAGGAAGGGCCCTCCCGAGGACCTGAGGTTGAAAAAGGAACGGCGCGGGTGGACAACCTGCCAGGCCAGGAACAGGGCGAACCATGTCAGGCAGGCGAACGTGGTGGCCCTGGCGCGGAAGACCAACTCGCACTGGGGGGAGTAGTGGGTGTTGCAGTTGTCGCCCAGTTCTCCGTTGCCGAACCCGTAGACGACGACGACGAAGGCGGAGAGACAGCATGCCGACATCCAGAGGCCGTAGACTGTCATGTCCAGAAGAAGCTCGGTGGTGAAGACACCGATTTTGAGCTGTGTATAAAGATTAGTATATGTTCAAGACGCGTGCGGGCAGGCACAAAAACTCACATTCTGTGGTGGCCGGGTAAGAATGTCGGGAGAGGCAAGCTCAAAACCAAGACCCATATCAGGCAAGCCCGAGGTCACCATGATGACCCAGAGAACTTCGACGGGTGCGAGGGGGAAAACCGATATGCCGGTGTGGTCCTTGAAAACGAGACCGACGAGGAGGGTACAAGCCTGGGCAATGTTTTCAGCCAACACGTGGAGGATGAACTTTTGGATGTTGTCAAACATGCGGCGTCCTGGTAAGATGAGAGTAGGCGTCAGCAAGGGAATGTTCTCACGTTGGAATACAGAATCATGCGTGTAGGGAGGTTAAAAGGCCTGCCCAAGGTCATCTTACCTTCTTCAACGGCATTGAGAATTGATGCAAAGTTATCGTCAGTCAGGACAATATCTGCGGCCTCCTTGGCCACATCAGAACCGGCTTGACCCATGGCAATACCGACGTCGGCCGACTTGAGCGAAGGGCTGTCGTTGACGCCGTCTCCGGTCATGGCAACAAACTTTCCACGACGGTGAAGGGCGCTGATCATCCTGACCTTGGTGTTTGGTGCACACCTTGCCACGACCAGGGGAAGGTTGGCCAGGGAGTCTACCTCGTCATCGGTAAGCTTGTCGAACTCGGACGCGGCCATGACCATGGTCTTGGCCGTGCGCTCGGGAACTTCGGCCATGCGAGTCCTGGGCAGGATGCCGACCTCGATGGCGATGGCGCGGGCGGTCTCGGGGTGATCGCCGGTGAGCATGTGAACGGAGATCCCGGCCTGTTGGCACAGCCGGACGCTCTCAGCGGATTCGGGCCGTGGGGGGTCGTACAGGCCGATCAGTCCACGGAAGGTCAGGTGCGCCTCGAACTCATTGCGCTCGGGCTGCTCCTTTTCGGTGATCTCGCGGACGTTCTCGCGGTTCGCAAAAGCAAGGACACGAAGGCCCATACGTGCCATGGCCTCCATGTTCTTCATGATGTCGGCCACGTGGTCGTCGGTGATGGGCACGATGTTTGTCTCTCCGCCCTGTTCACCTCCGATGGCGATGGTCTCGCAGGATGAGATTACACGCTCGACGGCGCCCTTGGTGAAGACGTGCAGGTCGTGGCTGGCTACGTGCTGGAAGATTACCGACATCTTCTTGGTGTCCGAGTCGAAGGGGAACTCGGTCACCTGGCGCCACTCGGGCTTGTCACCACCCGCGAGGCGCAACCGGTTCCAGTTGAACCTGGAAGCGTACACCTGGATGGCAATCTCTGTGGGATCACCACGGGCGTGCCATTCGTCTCCCGTCTTGTGTACATTGGCTAGGTTGGCTAGCGATGCAATGTTGAGGTATGTCCGCAGGGTCGGGTCTTCGGTTGCCTTGGCAGGATCGAAGGTGGCGCTCTCCGTGTCCTTTTGGCCGGTTGAGATTTCTCGGGGCTCCTTCGAGTTCAAGCTGAGGTCACCGACGGTTGGGTTGAAAGGTTCACTGGTGGTGCCAACACTGTAGGTTCCTCGGCCTGGCACCCAGGACTTTCGAACCACCATTTTCCCCTGGGTCAGAGTGCCTGTCTTGTCGGAGCAAATGTCTTAAAAAATGGGGTTTGTTAGCAGACCAGTACGGCACGCGTTTCTTTTCTGCAGGTGGACAAGACTTACTCGTAACTCCACCCAGCGCCTCCAGGCTCTTGAGGTTGCGAACAATAACGTGACGCTGCACCATGCGCTTCGTGCCGGCGGCCATCGTAATGGTGAGAACCACCACCAGGGACGCGGGCAACATGCTGACGCCGGTAGCGACGGCGTAGATGATGACCTCCTGCCGGGGCCTGAAAAAGTTCGCCGCCAGTACGATGATGGTGCAGACGATGGCGACAAAGAACAAGAGCACGGCGAGCTGGGAGAGCTTGCGCTGCAGCGGGGTGCCGACGTTGACGCCGAGGAAGCGGCCGACCATGTCGGAAAAGGTGAGCGTCCAGGCCTGGGCGTGGCGGAGCGGCGATGCGCTGCCGTCCTCCTTGCGTTTTACTGGCCGGCGTTTGGACTTTTTGTCGCGCAGCGCCGCGGCGATTATGCCAATCTCGGTGGCCAGACCGGTGGCGAAGACGATGCCTCGGGCGCGTCCCTTGGTCACGGTGGAGGAGCTGTAGGCGACGTTGAGGCGGTCGCCGGGACCGGTTTCGTCGTCAAACACCTGGTCGACCTCCTTGCGGACGGGTAGAGACTCTCCCGTGAGAAGAGCCTCGTCGGTTTCGAAGTTGACAGCTTCAATGAGTCTGGTATGGTGGATTTATGTAATTTGTCAGCGGTTATGAAAATAGTAACTCCTCCATTGGAGAAAATAGATGATGGCTCGGGCAAGAAAGACCCAAGACTTGTAAACTCACCTGGTGTCGGCAGGAATGGTATCACCGGTCTTGAGCTCAACCATGTCACCAGGAACGATCTCAGCGGTAGGAATGGTGATGTTGGCTCCATCACGGATCACACGAGCCGTGGGCGAACTCAGAGACCGAAGCGAGTCTAGCGTCTTTGCCGCCTTGAACTCCTGCCAGAACCCGACGACGATGTTGAGCAAGATGACCGCACCGATGACGGCGCCTTCTATCCATGATTCGATACCAAAACTGGCAGCCATGGATAGGAGCAAGACCTGCCGAACAACGAATGAGCAATTCCAACATACTTATCAAAGGGGGAGGGCTGCTCCCAACACAGTCAAGTAAACGGGGGGAACTACTAGAGTCATGGCGTTGGCGATTTGCGCAATAAAGATCTTGATGGGCGAGACCCCCTCGCCCTCGCCAAAGTCGTTGTTGCCGTACTGCTCCAGGCGTCTGCGGGCCTCTTCCGGACTGAGGCCATCTTCGGCGTCGCCCTTGATCTCCTCAAGGAACTGCGCGACTGTGAGAGCGTGGATCGGACGGGACAGCGGTTCGTTGGACTGGCCCGAGACCCGGACGACAGCCTCGTCGGGCTTTTTCTTGCCCATTCTGGAAATCGTCTCTTTTTTTGTTTGTTTGTTTCAACCTTGTCTCTTTTCTGTTGGCTTTCCAGGTGGAAGTAGGCGAAACAAGACAGAGGATGATAGAAAGAAGACGAAAAAGGACAACCTGAGCAAAACAAAAAAAAAAAAAAAAAAAGATCACTGGGAAAGGGGGTTTTTGTCATATTTCCTCCTCCTGTCAGGAAGAACGAAAGCAGGGATGATTCGCATATTACGTAGTTATGTACTACCGGTGTGCGAGCAGCCAGGCCGGCAAAGACAAACGAATATCTTCTGTACAGCATCCTTTTCTGGCAACCTCTGGTCTTGGCAGACCCATTACGTTGGGTATCTTATTTAAGGGTGCACTGTGCCTACCCATTGTCCAACTGTTTGGGGTATCAAATGTACTACTGTACTTACTAATCGGTAGATGATTAGCACAATTGTAGTAAAGGGGAACCGCTGGAGGATTTTACTTTGTAAAAAAAAAAATAGAAAAGTGGCGCGAAGTGGAAGCTTGTCACTGTTCGTCTTCAACATTCTCGGCGCCCAGAATATATGGGTTAATCGTGCAGAATCTATTGGCTTTCCCTACAAGGCCAAGGGAATAGGCCCTTGGCATGTGAGAAAACGTTTGACGGCCAAGCGGCAAGTGGGGAAAAAAAGAATGGAGGTACACCTACCTAATCGATCGCCAATTGTGAGCACTAGGTGAAGGACCTTTAAATGTACGTACGGTATTATAGGTTGATACGATAGGCTGATGGCAAGGCACGCCCAGGGACGAGTAAACTATCCAGCAAGATCGTGAACAAGATAAAGCGACGTCATATAATGACGTTGGTCCAATTGTAGTGTGTCACACAGCTTTTTTGCGCTTTATTATTATTATTTTATTCAATTGCAACTCCCCACTGGTTCCGTCTTAGCCGGTCAAGTTGGTGTTCTGGCCTGGCAAAAGGACTGGAGCAATCTGTTGGGTGTAAGCCCGATTTGTTTCTAAGACAGACTATCAGCATCCCGCCGTTCCGGCTCCAAGCGTTACCATTGGCTGTATCCGGATGGCCGGAGTTAAGGTGTGGATAAGTATTGAAAGGCAAGGTCCGGCTGCAAGCGTTTCTATTGGCTGCATCCGGGTAACCGGAGTTTACTGTATGCGTGGATAAACAAGACAAGGTCTACTGTGTGCTGTAATACTCCAAGACTATCTATCTCCTCTTATTATTATGGTATTATTTTTCTCACATTAATTGTAGGAATGTGAAAGCTTGCAAGGCTTGTCTCCGGGTCAGTCTTGGTCCCTTGGCCAATGCTTGGTTTTGTTTTGGAGCATCTAGTTGTACTCCGTAGTGTCTAGTTCGCCACCCCAGACGCATATGTAGCTTGGTAGGTATTTTGGTACTGCTTTTTGTTGAGGGCGACTTTGAACATCATTAAACACGTTGATGTACGGTACATATGTAATCACCGAAAGCACAAAGAATGAAAATATAGTGCCACAATCCTAGGTTGCATGAGAAATAAGCACAGGACACCCATAAGGAAGCAATCTACCAAGCTACTATGTATGGGGCGCAACAGACAAACACCGACCAAAATAATTATTATTTTTTCTTTTCTTTTCTTTTAAAAAAAAAGATCCAATCCCAAAAGCCTCAGTGAATCTGCTTGTTCGTCTCCCTGGGGCTTTCCCCTGAACTGCTCGATGCAATGACGTCCATGTCCGTCGTCCTGCTCCCCGTCGTCCCGACAGCCACGTTACCGTCTCCCTCCTTGGCCGCCTGCATCGCTGCGACATCGTCACCGTCCTGCTCGAGGGTCCTGTCGCGCGCCGGCGCGTCCGGGTCCATGGTCACGCGCGGGGCGTAGGGGTGCTTGCCCTCGTCGCGCCGTTGCGGCGGGATCAGGACGTTGAACCAGCGTGGTGCCACGAAGCCCAGCAGCGCGAGCGCGAGGACCACGTGCCCCGTGAAGAAGCCAAAGATGTGCAGCGGGTCGACCTTTTTGGTGTGGAAGGTCGGGTAGCTGAAGCCGTAGACGATGGCAAGGATGGGGCCCGACACGTAGCGTAGCATCGGAGCCCAGAACATGGGGATCGACCAGTTCTTGCCCTGCGCCACGATGACGTTTAGGTCCTTGGTAAGTTGGTGGCCCTGTTGGGAGGGTTTTGAGAGTCATGTCAGTCTATTTCTTTTTTTTTCTGCCCCTTTCTTTTGGTTTGGGTAAAAAACCACATTCTCGATGGTCAGGGGGGGGGGATTAAACAGGTTGTTTGGATTCCTCTTACCGAGTAAAAAGCAACGTAATAAAAGCGCTGCAGGAACACATTCTTTCCAAACTTGGTCGGCACGGGCGTGTCTGGAACTTTGCCCATAAACACGGCAGCCGCAGCAAAGACGATGTAGATGCCAAAGCCCACGCCGGCACCAATCTCGGCCCTCGACGCGATCCCCGCCGCGACGCCGGACACGAGCCCGCCAAAGTACCCAATGTTGTAGAGGTAAAATGACCTCGCGCCTACCTGGCCTGCGACGTCCCTCCAGCGGTACAGCGACGTCGACGTGGTGCACTCGGCGAACACGACAAAGACGAGCGCCACGTCGCTGATCCACCTGTCGACGCCGTCCAGGAGGTAGTAGCCAAACTCGGTGCAGTACGGCAGCGAGAGCAGGAACGAGAGGATGGTCAGCGAGGACACGACGGCGGGCCGCGGCAGCTTGACGCCCGAGTCCATGACCAGGGTGACCACGGCGTCGAGCATCGCAAACGCAGAGCTGAAGCCCAGGACCATTAGGGTGAAGAAGAGCGCGATGGCCCAAAAGTTGGCGCCCGGCATCTGCTCCACCGCCGCCGGGAGGGTCAGGAAGCCAATGGTGAATCCGCCAATGGGCTCTGCACCGGGCTCCGGGAACATCCTCAGGAACCCCACGACGCCAAACACGGCAAAGGCCGCCGTGCATTCGAATACCATGTTGCTCAGGATGATGAGGAACGAGTCCATAACCGCGTTGGAGTGCTTCCTGTTGTAGCTCGCGTACGAGGTGAAGTATCCAAAGCCAACTCCGGTCGAGAAGAAGACTTGCCCGCACGCCGTCTGCCACACCGACCCCTTGGCCAGCTCCTCACCTCGCCACGTCGCAAAGTATAACTTGACGCCCTCGCCCGCGTTTTCCAACGAGACGGAGCGCCCGATGAGGATGATGGTCATGACGATGGGCAAACCCATGGTCCAGTACACCACGCGGCCCGTAAGTCCAACACCGCGGAAGATGCACAGCCAGACGAGGAACCAGGTAAAGGCGCACCAGCCCACCGTCTCGCCCACCATGCCCATGGCCGGGTATTGCGTGTAACTCTCGATGGCCGTTCCGTCGGTGGTGAGGTTGCCGGCGGTGGGTGCTGGGTTCGCGACTACCCTGTCAAAGAAGCCCGAGGGGTCGTCGGCCCATGGGAGGGGGTTGTGGAAGCTGTAGCGGAAGTAGGTCATGATCCAGGCCAGGTTCACGACGAAGTAGGGGCCGACGATGAAGCCAATGTACAGCAGGCTGAAGCCGGTGCCCTTGAGCCGGTGGTTGATGTTGTTGAAGGCCACGACGCTGCCGCCGCGGTAGGCCTGGCCGATGCTGATCTCGAGCGTAAGAACGGGGATGGCGATGAGGAAGATGCACATTAAGTACGGGATGAACCACTGCAGGCCGTAGTTGTTGTAGACGGTCGATGGGTACCGCAGCAGGTTTCCCATGCCCGCGCACCCGCCCATCGACGCGAGAAGAAAGGCGGCACGGGACGGCCATACGTCGCGCCCATCGTCGGCCTTGTCCGCTGGTGGCGCGAACCAGTGCCCGACTTTCCGGAGCATGCCCATGGTTGGGATTATTGCAATGGTTTCTTTTTTTTCTTCTTTTGTTTGACTCAGATCTTCAGACTCTCCCCGCTGATATCTCCCAAGTCTGAGTGCGTCAGAGGTAAAAGCCACGGGGGCGGGATGTTGCGTGAGACCTCGCCCTAATCACTCACTATCTGCCGACTTTTTACTGACACTCTTCTTTTTTTCTTCTTCTTTTTTCTCCTCTCAAAAGTGAGATGGCCAAGCTTAAAACAAACTGCATTTAATCGGGCGTGAACCCGCTAAAGAAAATATTGCTTATTGGCTTGAGGATGCTAATACCAACAGGACCCGACTGTCCTTTTTATTCGGAGCCACGACCAACTTTGTGGGCAGACCCTGATGAAGGCCAAGACATTTCTTTTTCCGCTTACGACGTACCTTCGGCCAAGCATTTCCAAAATTGGGAGAGACTGGGAATCCATTGTTAATCCCACATTCCCTCTGACCAGGTCTTCTTGTTGATAGGTCAAGTTGCCCCAGCAAATGTAGAAAGTATTTACCGCAAGGTCCTGCAGGTCAGCCAAACATAATTAACCAATCTTGCCAATCAAGAAAATAAAAACCAAAGACCATGAAAAAAGAAATCTCTGATCATCCCCGCGAGTGTACCCTGCGAAGCTACATCATCGGCCGGGATCCGTGTGGGTTCCTCACCGGGCTCGGCGCCAGTCGCGAGCCTCCGCCAAGATGTATGGATGCCTTGGCGCATGGGGGGTTATCCAGAGCGTGGGGCCTGAAGCCGCATGGTGATGGGCCGGGTTTCCGGCCACGAATCCACGCGGCACAGCCTGTGCCTTTTTACCATCCTCGGTGACGATATCGGGACTTGTGGCTGGTATGGCGTGATTTGGACTCGGGGGGCGGCGTCTGATAAGCTTCTCTTTTATACAAATGCGCGTGTACGTCATGAAAATAGCTTTTGGGATCGGCTAAACCGTTGTTGGCTTTTGTCTTTTTTTTTTGCCGCGCAAACCAGAGGCGCCGAAGCTTGATTGAGATAATGTGTCGAGTGGAACTTTATGTCCGGAAGAGTCTACGATGGTATACAACGCCACAGGTCGCGGCCTTCCCATATGGTGGACTCGGGAGGGTGGGGCTACGGATATACGGCTATACGAAGATCAAAAGTCGAGTATGTCTGGACCCGGGGCTCCGGTTCCCCTGACGGCGATGGGGGACGACGCATTGAGATCGTGGCAAAGGGTGACGTGGGGTGCGTAGTCCTTAGTATAACGTTGCAACGTGGCAAGTCTCCGTATAGCTTATAACCAGGTGAAAACATGATTTCGCGTCTCTTGGTGACTTGGTATTGCGCACGACTATCTGGGGTCTGATGTAGGTATGTGGGCACCAACAAAAAGCTCTATTTCATATACCCTGGATAGAATCTTTCACCGGTACCAGTCCGACGGATATACCTTATGTCAAGAGTCAAGGAAAGATACAAAGACGCAGAGCTGCAGCCTTGTTCTCAAATTTGTTGGACGCAAGCAGAAATCATGAAATATATAACAACGTACCCCATTGGACACAACAGTCCATCGATTTCCCAGCCCGTTTCCCTCGATTGTTGAATAAGGCAACTAACAGAACTTTGGGGGGCACATGCAGCCCAGCGCAAAGTTGTCTGATATACCGGTGCCAATGATAGGTGTACGAAGTAGTGCAAAGCCCACCTTTTGACGTTGTCAAGATTCTGGTGGAGTCCATAGGTTCGAAGTTCAAAAGCAACAAAGAACCGAATGACATTTGTTCGAGGTCTAAAGAGGCCTTCCATCCCCAAAGAGAAGACCTAACCCGGAAACCAACATTGAATTGTAGGTTTTAGTTATGGCCATACTTTGGTATCCAAGCAAATCACGCAAAGTCAGTCCTAAAGGAGAAATAACATCCACATACCACTTAGGGACCTCCATCAATTGCGGGCTGTTCCGGTGAAGCTAGACGCTGTCGGCGGGGGCGGCCTTCTTGGCGACGACACCATCCTGACTACGTCGCCACTCGAGCTCGCCAACGGCAACCGCGGTGGAAAAGGACTGCATGAGCCGGTCCCACGAACCCTACTCGGGAATGGTGCTCATGGCAGAAGTGTCCTTGACTCCGTCGCTGTTCTTGGGCGGTGCAATGACGACCTCCAGCATGCCCTTGGTCAGGCTGGCGTTACCCAGACCTTTGATTGCAGCGAGAACCATGAAGCGGTCACCGGGGTAGGCGCTCAGGAGCGCCAGCTTGCTGCGAAGCTCCTGTATGGGATCTTTATAGGTTTCAAGGTTGTCGAAGTCGGTGACCTTCAGGTCGCAGACCTGCTTGACGAGCGTCGAGGTGAAGTTGCTGCGGTCCGCCTCGGCTCGCATGACCTGCATCACGGCACTATAATACTTGTAGGGCTCCGTCTGGTCTCGCAAAGACTTGGCGACCCTCTCTTTCAGGAGTTTCTTCACCTTCTTGAGCGAGAACTTGAGGGCTGTTCCGGCCGAATCCTTGTCGGTATCCCACTGGAGGCGCGCCGCCACGTCCTCCGCCGGAGGCCTCACAAGCTCCTCGAAGCGCTGGGTCACGAAGTGGTGGCGAGAACCCAGGGTGACCATAAGAGATGTGTGCCATTTGTCGATGTTCTGCGGGCCCTCGAGCTTGATCACGGTGTTGGAAGCCTCTTGTGATTCATCGGAATCTTCGGTGTCTTTGGGCTCCTTGGATGTCTTGTCCTTCTTTTTATCTTTTATATCCTTCTTCGTCTTCTTCTTTTTGGAGATTCCAGAGCCGATAGTCTTGCCAGTGTTGAGAATCGTGGCAGCGGGAGGAGAGGAAAACCTCATCTTGGTGTTCTTGGAGGGTGAACAAGGCGAAATTACCGACGAGGATCTGAAAGAGGCCGACTCCACGCGTGCCTGAAAGCTCTTGTCTGCACTGTAGCGCTCGATCGCCTTGACGTATATGGCGGGGAGCGGCACTGGCGACTGCGGGTAGCGAGGGCGAGGAGGATTGTCCAAGGCTAGGGTGACAGTGACTTTCTCCTGGGAAAGCTGGTGCTGAGCTTGCGGAGACATTTTGAGCCCATATTTGCCAGAATAGGAACATGAGCCGGAAGGTGGTGTCCCCAAATATATGAAAGATCAAGGAGAGAGCGGTTGTTGTTGTTGTTGGAAGGGTGTCAAATGCGGTTGGGGGAAAGATGTAAGGTGGGGTTTGGGGGGAGGTAGTTGAGACTTGCTGGGGATTTTGTGCACAATCGTAATGGTAGCGGCAAAGGAATCAGTGGAAATTGGAAGTGATGTCGAGTTGAGCCAAATCTGAAAATTAATGGCCTAGCCAAGGTAAGGTACCTGCTAAGGTACAGACAAGACTGCTGCTAATGGTTAATTGGAGAATGACATTCAGTCAGGAGTGGCCCCTGACTGAAGATGAGTGGGTGCAAAATGGGGAGTGACTCCACTAATAGAAAGAAAAGAATATTTATCAATTTAAGTCTATAACTTGTTTAAAGTTTACGACTGCTTTGTGTCTCTGAATTCGTCACAATCAACCCCCTCTTTAAGCTGCACTTGAAGCATTCCGCGGGTTGGCCTTCACCCAAAACGGCCTCTTCTCCCGAATGATGCGGATATGCTCAGCTCCGTTGGCCGTCTTCCAGTCGGGCGCCCTGTCTGAAAGTTGAAAGTCAAAGTTCCAGAGCAGAGCAACAAAGGCCATGCCAACCTCGTGACGAACAAAATTGTTGAGGGGTGAGACATGAATAGGTTAGCAGGCATAAAATAATCAAGAGCCATGATAGTTGGGACAAGTCGTTTATCTAGCGCTGGCCAATGCAGTCAAGGCTCCCTTTGGAAAATGGATGGAATACACGTCTTTTATCCGACTCGTACTTGACTGGTCGCTCGCTGGCCATCCAGGGCTCAGGGACAAAGGCGTCTGGGTCATTGAAGTTGTTTGCCCAGTGACCAGCGGTATAGTGAGGTATCCCACACGAGGTTTACAGAAACTAAGTCGGTACAAAATGAAGATAAAACAAAATATCAAAGCACTTACACCCCCAGGCAGCCAGTAATTATCCGCCCACGCGCCTTCCTCTAGCAAGATGCGCGGTATGGTGGTGGCAAAGGGAGTATCCAGCCGGAGGGCTTCCAGCACGACAGCCTCCATATACGCTATCTTTTCCACATTAGCAGCCGTAAAGTCGGCCGGGCCCTTGAACATGCCAGACTCGCGAATATCCCGACACAAGCGCTCATAGCAGCGCGGGTTGCTGAGCAGATTCCACAGCATGGCCGTCATGAGGATCGGGGTGGCCTTGGCTCCCGACAGGACCAAAATGGCCGCCACGTTGAGCGCCTCGTGGCGACTGATGGGATCATTAAGTAGTGTTCTGCATGCCACGGTAAACGGTGGCCATGATGTCTTTGCGCTTCTCGCCGTGGACTGTCTCGAGCCAGCGCGAGGCCGACACGCCGGACATTTCCCGCAGGGAGTTCCACAGGTGCATCCACGGCAGCAATGCGACGTTCGAGAATATGCCGTGTCACAATTGATCGACTATTTTAGCCTTTGGTTAAAGGTTCCCGAAACCACCCTTGCGGCCATCAACAGCGCCACCCACCTCCACGTATAGGCCGTTACAAACATCTACACTATTCGGGGCAAGCGCGTCATCCTACTTGGGCCGTGTTTCGCAGCAATGCCTTCACCGCTTGCGAGCAACATATACTTCCCGGCCCTTGAATCCAGCAGCTTTCCAATGCCGTTGCATCCGAAATCGCCACACCTGCCGAGCGCGGAAGTTATATCTCCTTCATTGCCGCGGCCCCCATACTAGCCACGACCCTAAGCCCTATTATCGGTGGGCTGTTGGCCCAGCTCGCAGGCTGGCAGTCGGTCTTTTGGATTTCGACTGTCGTTGCCGCCGTCTTATTTTTCCCAATGGCCGTCGTCTTCCCCGAGCCCCGCTGGTCATGCTCTTCCAAACCTCGTATAACCACTAACTCGGAGATAGTACAGAATGTAGCCAAGCTAGATCCCGTCGAGAAAATATAGCTAGGTAGTCGAATTGAAAGCAATCTAGTTTCTACAACAAGTGTACGACCCGGATCACCGAGTTCTAGATGCGAGAGAGATAGAAAGGAGGAGCCGACCACACTCAAGCCCTCCTGGTCCGCGACGGCTCGCTATATGGATGATTCTAGAAATGACAAAACAGTTGCAGCAATAGGTGATCACGCTGGAACTTCTTTTCTTTTTGGCTGATTACTTATTTATGCATGGCTGATTTCCCTTGCGCGGCGCACCCCACATATCCTCCCGCTCCAGGAAACCACAGATTCAACACTACTAAACCACCACTTGAAAGACGTGTTCCGTATTCCAATAGCATGGTCGAAGAGCAAACGCTGTACATGTAACATTCGAGACTGAAGATATTGGCGTGTTACGAGCAGAGTTGGAGCCTGCAATAAATATGTTTTCAACTTTTGAAGAAACATCTACATACATATGCCCTTATCGTTCTCACAAACCGCCACCCCTCTCCCTTTTTAATGGTTCTTCCCACACCAGTACAGATTGGAGTTGACACGCTCGTACCCTATGGACACCTCACCGCCCCAGTTGGACCACCCGGCCCTGTACGCCCCGCACGTGTGGCTGACGCCGCCGCCCTGGAGCTCCTCGCCTATCAGGTCCTCGGTGCACTCGTACGTGGTCGAGCGGCTCGTGTTGCAAAAGTAGACCACAACGTTGCCGTACTTGGAGTAGAAGTCGTCCCCCGCGCGCAGGTCCGCCCCCGACCCGCAGGCCCATTTGAGCGTGCGGATGACGGTGTCGGCGTCGTTCCTGTCGAGGTCGTAGTCCGCGCACGTCACGCTCCAGCTGTTCTGCCGCGCGTCGAGGGGGGCAGACGAGTTCGACGGTGCGGCTGTGGTCGGGGTGTCGAGGGGCAGGGCGACGGCTGCCGGGGAGAGGTTGGCGCCGGCGCCGGGCTTCTCGACCCGGGTGTGGTGGGCAACCCCGTCGTCGTCGATGGTGACTCTGTACATGCCCTCGGGGATGCCGACGGGGATGGTGAAGCCTCGTTCGCGCGAAGCGCCCGGGACGTTGAAGCGCTTCATGAGGGGGACTTGGGCTTCCTCTCGCGTCGGTATGACGAGAGCGAGGACGGCGGGGGAGAGGAGGACTGAAAGGAGGATAGAGGGATGCATTTCTTGTTCAACTTTAGGGGTCGGAGTAGATATTTTGATCGAGTTTGAGACTGAACAAGCGTCAAGGGAAGTTTTGCTCTCAGTGATAGGTCTTCTTGTGTGGATTTGTCTGGAATGGTGGACTATTCGAGTTGAAGATGATCGCCGGCGTCAGGGCAGCCTATTTATGCATATCTCCATGATCCCGCTCTGGGTTCCAACCTCCTACAACTGAGAAAAGCGCAAGAGGCCATTGCAAAAGTACAAGAAAATTTTGAACGAGGCTCTGATCTGCGAACAAACAATGCAGCAAGGCTTTGTCCAGCGGTCTGGCTCTAAGCGCAGGTACAAAACAGTATACATGATCTGGCTTGGTCTGCATGCAGACAGATAAAGTGTTTCTGCGGGCGAACTGACAGGGAATTTTACTTCTCCAGCAGCCCGGCGGACTAGCTCAAGCCTCTGCCGAAGCATTGCCGATTATCGAGGCAACAACCCCGAGTATCCATGCGCGACGAGGCTGGTGTTAGTGCAAAATCGAACTAAGCGGAGCAAGCCACTTTTCTTTCCTATCTCTTGCAAGCCAAAAAGGCTGTGACAGACGTACAAGGGGAAGACTTCTGATCAGCATGAACAAGACAAGTTGGCTACAGTATAAAGATGGTCCAGCCAATTCTTCACGGCAAGCTCCGAGGCGCGTGCATGTTCTAGTCTTTGCCAGCCCCCGCTGTTCCTCTGTAGACAAAGCTCCCCAACCGACGATGCATGCGCAAACACACCAATGCCGACCATCAGGGCGAACTGGCGTCGATTCTTGAAATCTGGGTCGGTCGTGTAGGCTGGAGGGCTCGCAGCTTACAACTCAAAGCTGCCAGTGTTCAAGACGAACACTATACTACCTAGAAAGGGTTCCTAAACAACCCCCAAACTATGTGAGTAAATGACATTAATGTCATGATATCGCTGTCCGATATCTTTCTGTCGTAATGTTCAAAAAATGATGTTTGTTATCGATTATGCAGGCCTTTTGGACAAATAGAGTCAAGGCGGATCTGGTATGAAATACAGAGATTGGTTAGTCCCCTACGATATATAAGGTACCCTCTTGAAGCTGTTGCACAAATGACGCACCATCTGCATGAACATACACATTGTTTAAGAACTAGTCTAATATCACCGGCTTAATCTTTAGCCTATATTTATTTACCCAGGGGAAAAAATCTCCAAACAGCAAAGCCTGAGTTGATCCAGGCATAGAAAGCAGTCAATTACATCGTACTCAACTCACAACAGACTCTCGAGAAACAGTATTAACAAATCTGCTTTGATTCCTGTTGGTTTTGTCCAAGCTGCGAGCCTGTAGTAGTTGCACAAGGCACCTACATACCTTGTGTTATCACGCTAGCGCGATCTCGGCCGTGTGTTCCACCGAGCGGCTCTGCCCCACGGGGAATTTGGCCCCGATCTCGGGGCGTGAGGGGATTGAGACGCGGGGCAGCGGCCTTCAACATCCGAGGGTGCGATGAATGCTCGAAAACTTTGTCCAAAAGATCTGCATTGTCTTTTCTTTACACGAGTCAAAAATTCCATGTAAACTTTTTCTTGCGACGGCTGACTCGACCAGAGCCTTCAGGTGCTAATAGATCGTTCCCTCACCTCATCACCATCTCCCTCCGGAATCATTCACTCTGCGACAAGTGAAACGCTGTGCTTGACATCATGAAGCTCCTTTACCCAACCTCCCTCAAGCTCGACGTCCAGAGCCTCGAGGGCTTCGGCGTCGCCCTCCAACCCTACGATGTCACGACCCCCATTCCAGAGGAGCACATCGACGCCGACGTGCTGGTGACGTGGACCAACACCGCCGACAACCTCAAGGACGCTGCTGGGCGGATGAAGAACCTCAAGTGGATCCAGTCGCTGGCCGCCGGCCCCAATGACGTCCTCAACGCCGGCTTCGACCCGACCAAGATCAAGATCACCACCGGCTCCGGCTGCCACGACCACACCGTCGCCGAGCACGCCCTCGGCCTTCTCCTTAACGCCGCTCGCCGCTTCTACGAGATGCGCGACTACCAGCTGCAGCGCAAGTGGCCCGCCCACCTGGGCGGCGCCCAGCCCGACCGTCCCGCTGACAAGTTCACCTCCCTCCGCGGAGCCAACGTCCTCGTCTGGGGCTTCGGCAACATCGCCAAGACGCTGACGCCCGTGCTGATCGCGCTCGGGGCCAACGTCAAGGGCGTGGCGAGGACCGCCGGCGTGCGCAACGGCGTCGAGGTGTTTGGCGAGGACAAGCTGGACGAGCTGCTGCCCAAGACTGACGCGCTGGTAATGATCCTGCCCGGGTCAGATTCGACGCGGAACGTGTTCAACGCTCAGAGGATCAAGCAGCTGCCCAAGCACGCGTGGCTCGTCAACGTCGGCAGGGGCACCTCGGTGGATGAGAAGGCTCTGGACGCCGCGCTCCGGAACGGAGAGCTCGGTGGCGCCGCTCTCGACGTGTTCGAGACGGAGCCGCTGCCCGAGTCATCGCCGCTCTGGGACGCGCCCAACGTCATTGTCAGCCCGCACGCCGCCGGTGGGAGGCCGCAGGGTGCCGAGGACCTGATCGCCTACAACTTGAGGAGGTTTAGGGCCGGCCAGGACCTGAGGAATATCCTATGACGCCAGACGAGCCAAACAGCCAAGCTGTGATATGAAAGGTCTGAAAGCTGCGGTAGATGGGTGGTCAGTGTATTATAACCTTATTAGTGGTACTGTTGATAGGAATTGAGTGGATCAACGGATCTGACAACCCTGCAGATGCGATGACAAAGGAGCACCCCAACGACGCTTTGGAATATTTGATCTCGACCAACAACCTCCGTGTACGTGTAAAAAGGTTGAGTTTAACGCAATAAACAAAAAATTGCCAGGGAAAACCACGTTTAAAATTACGTTGGAAAGCATAATAAACGTAAGGTACAACGCACGGTTTAAACACGTGATCTACCTACTCGCATGTCTGCCTGTGAACCAACAGGTACTGCAACATAGGTGCTCATCTTTGATAATTTGTGTAAACATCTGAGCTGTCTTTGGGTTTGGTATATGACGAGCGATTATCCTTACAGGACTGTGCATCCTGACAATAACCTGCTATAAATAAATCGCATGACGAATAGGTACCTGGTAGTTGACAACATTTTCAATGTGCTCTAGAGTACCATCCAGGTACAGATATGTGTCAGATTGAATTTTTAGATGCTGCCCTGCGCTTTGAATAGACTGCCGCACATGTGAACGATGTAGAACCCACTCACTGAACAAGGGGACCCTGCCCACCATCTTCAGTGGAACAACGTGCCTTGGTGCACTGCACTGCCAGAGGGTCTAGAGTCTAGACGCGCCACTTCCGACATCCCTGACAGCCAGACCATCTTCAGGGATGTCCGCTGATGTGCAGCAAGGTGAGCCGATTCTCACGACGACCCTGGCCATGGCATGTTCTAAACACGAAACTAATAATTCTCCTTCCAAAAGAATCGCACTTTTCCAAAGCTGGTCTTTCAATTGGCATCTATCTGAACAATAGCCCTGTGCAAAAGACCTTTCTTTCTCGCAAATCCGGTATACGCTCGCTCGGTGGCTGCATCACCTAGGTACCTAGCTAGCACTCAACTAGGCCCGACCGTTAGAGCGACTGTTCTCGTAACCGAGTCCCTGAATTCGACTACGTCTGCAGCACCCGGATCTGCGCTCCCTCTCTTCCTCCGACCTCACACGATAGACACGACAGACATTAAGATACGATGGCAAGGAGACAACATTTGGCCTTGATGGTCGCACTCTCGATTGTCACATTTCTGAGTCTCACCTACATGTTCTCTGGCAACGGCCCCCGTACCGACCGCTTGCCACTTGCCTTCCAAAAGCCCTCGGCTCCTTCGACTCCCTCACCAGAAAAGGCGCCAAGCGATGCGTCCGATGCCAGCAAAGCCGATTTGGGCGCGATATCACAAGATATTTTGAAAGGAGGATCAATAGCGCCGAAGCTGGAAAACGCAACAGCAAAGTACGGAATCCTCTACATCCCAAGTCCCTCAGCATACCCTTGAGGGAGCGTTTTAACTTGACTCGCCCGGAAATCTACGAGAAACACACCCCGCTAACGTGCAATCTATCTGTTGTGCTACAGAGCCGAACTCGGCCGCGCTTCATGGAGGCTCTTCCACACGATGATGGCCCGGTTCCCCGAGAAGCCGTCGGCGGACGACAGCCTCGCGCTCAAGACGTACATCCAGCTCTTTGCGCGCCTGTACCCGTGCGGCGACTGCGCGTCGCACTTCCAGCAGCTCTTGAAAAAGTACCCGCCGCAGGTGTCGTCGAGGAACGCCGCCGCCGGCTGGGCCTGCTTCGTGCACAACCAGGTCAACCAGAGGCTCAAGAAGCCCGAGTTTGACTGCGTCAAGATTGGCGACTTTTACGACTGCGGGTGTGGAGACGACAAGAAGAAGAAAGAGGGCGATGCGGGGGGAGACGAGAAGACGCTTCAAGTGCAAGAAAAGAAGAAGGAATGAGATTCTTGCGGTAGAGCTTATAAAAGACGGGCAAAACAGTGCTACAGAATACTTTTGATGCTAGTCAAACTACTGCCTTCCCTTCCGAGCACGGAGTTGGGTGGCCTGGTATCGTAGATGATTTTTGGGGACAGCACGGCGTTCTGCTTAATTGCTTCAGGTTATCTATATTCAAGTGATTGACGTATTATCAGATCCGATATAACCCATTTAAATTGCCAAGTAATTCTCTATTCAAGGCCCAGTCTTGTAGGAAAGTCTGATATCGCACTCAAATGGCTGATGCTATCACGTGACCAAGTTGTTTCTAAGAAGCCTATCCACCTTGCTGACTAAGGTCGTATCGTATCAACGCGTGTTCTGGGTTGCCTGAGCTCCAGCTCCGCCATCTTGGGGAAGCTCCAAACGTCACAACCCTCCGCCCTCCACTCCCAGCTATTATAACCCATTCAACGACGATTTCATCAGCACCCTACGAGGCCTCACTACCGATTGACGCCCGAGCCAAATCACCCGACCACCACACCGACCACATCAAGTTACCACAATGGAGTTTGGCAACTCAGGAATGCTCAACGAAGGCAAGCGGGACCATGGCCAGCAACCCATTTGCTCACGGCAAGCTAACATTACGCCGGATGTGTAGATGGTGTCCATATTGACATGGACAGGCTGAAGAAGGGAGAAGTCAAGTAAGTTACCCCTAGGCTCATATGGCCGTCACTCTGTTCAGTGAAGGAAAAGCCTCGCTAACCAACACCGCAGCCTAGGAACTTCGATGTAAGCCGCCTTTCCCCTCCCAAGTATTGCGCGGGGCCTCAGCCTCCATACCACAGAGTCTAACAGTTTGCGACAGTATGGCTGTCACGTTCAAGGATGGAGTCATTCTGGGTACGTCGCCTGCTCCTCGCTGCTCCTCACCGTTGCGGCGGGCATTGTCCATGTCATGCATGAGCTCCTGTCTAACATGATCACCACATTATCGATCTATAGGAGCCGATTCACGCACAACCACCGGCGCATACATCGCAAATCGAGTTACCGACAAGCTCACGAGGGTGGCTGACACCATTTGGTGCTGTCGATCCGGGTCGGCGGCCGACACGCAGGCCGTCGCTGACATTGTCCAATACCAGCTGGGCTTGTTCCACATGATGAACGGCAAGCCTCCAACAACACAGACCGCCGCGGCAATCTTCCAGGAGATCTGTTATTCAAACAAGGACCGGCTGTCGTAAGTAAACAGTGCGGCTTTTATATAGCCTGAGAGCAGACATGCATCGAAGCCATGCGTTGAAACACAGGCAGATGGCTTGATCCTGCTACTGAGGTCCTACTACCATCATTTGCTAACCTCAACATCGTTCCAACTCGTAGAGCAGGTCTTATCATTGCAGGCTGGGACGAGCGACACGGCGGCCAAGTCTACTCAATCCCCCTTGGTGGCTCCCTACACAAGCAAGCATATGCGATCGGTGGTTCGGGGTCGACCTACATCTACGGTTACTGTGACGCGAACTGGCGGGAGGGCATGGAGGAGGCGGACGCCGTTCAGTTTGTCAAGGGCGCGTTGGCGGAGGCCATCAAGTGGGATGGCAGCTCCGGCGGTGTCATCCGCATGGTCGTGTTGACAGCCAAGGGTGCCGATAGGCATCTGTACCTCCCGGACGAGGGCTACTCTGTCAAGCACTAGACCTGCGTTGGGAAACGGACTGACGAACGCGTTCTTTGTGGAGGGGGAGACCGAAGTTGGGAGGAATCCAGGCTTTGATGACCACTGGGCTTCCTCTTGTACAACATGACATTATGGTAGACTTGCGGGATGATCTTGCAGGGGCACATTTACTTTTTAATGAAGTCCAAAGATGATGGGTTGGGATGACAAGCTGATAGATCCGTTCACCCCCTCGAAAACACAGAGAGGTTCTCTTCCGTCCCCTGTGATGATCAGGTGATTTTGTGTGGATGCCCACGTGCCAAGAATTGTACCTAGCTTCCATTGCTAGTTGGGAAGACAATATAGGTAGACAAGGTAGGTACCGGAGTTCGGAGTAAAACATAGGCTGGGTTGGGTCTGGACCACGAGGTTGGGAATGAGGTGGGTGGCGTGAGAATCGGGCACCGATCTTGTGGGCGATGGTCGCGCGAGCCGCCCGCCAAAAACGCCGCCAGTTGGCATCAACGCAGGTTTGATCGGCGCAGTTGATTCTCTGTTAGTGCCGATTGCAGGGAAACAAAAACGCTGGGCTGGGCACACGAGGCGGTGAACCATATTGGTGCTAGGGCGGTTGCGCTACGGCATAGAGGGGGGAAGTGGAGGGGGTGTGCAATGGCGTACCGTACTTCCCTACGAGGGCTGAAAAAAAGGATGTGGTTTTTATTTGATCGAAGTCGGTTTTTAGACAAAGCTGTTCTACAAAAAAGTCTATATACCGGGAATCGTGGAATATGCCCTTTTGCAGTAAGCCGTGTTCCAGATTTGATGACTGAGCTAGGTGCGTGGTTGCCATGTCTAGCAAGCCGTCGTGACTTTGACGGCCCGTGATACGGAGTAATACTTCTTTTGATGTTTTGGATAGTCTTCCCTTTCAGTACTGCTAGAGAGACGCTGCATCGAATGTAGATGCAGTTCCATCTTCCTAGGAAATGCGCGGAGCCGGTATGGAGGTACCCATATATTGTCAAGTTGGCCAATGTGCGTGCGTGAGCGCGCTGTACAAATAGTATACATGTGCGAATATGCAACGTCCGGATTGGTTGTTGTGTAATGTCGCCCGACCGGGTTCCTTTTTTTTCTCCCTAGAGGGGTTCACTTTTGCAGCACCCACCCGCTTTTTTTGTATTTTCTGACTTGACAATAATATTTGACTTGTGAAACAGAAATGGTTGGAAACTGGCAGGGACATTGTATGTGAGGCTTTTTTTCTTTGGTTTTCCTTCTCAGGTATTTGTTGTCTCTCTTTTTTTTGGGTGCGGTTAGTATACATATTGATTCGCGGTGACTTTTGGCAGGACCGTTTAAAAGTGACTACAGTAGAATCCTTTTGAGTCCCAACTTTTTTTTCCTTTATGAAGCTTTCTTGGTGATTGCATCGCTAGCAAGAGACTGGTAAGGTACCAGGATCTTGAGGTATATCTTTGCCAAGAGCAAACACGAACCACGATCGCCACCCTACGGTCTCCTCCCGTCTTTTTCCTTCATGTTCTCCTTTTCTCTTCGGTCTGATTTCACCCAAATCTGAATACTTACAGAGATTCAGGGCTGATGATATATAAAATCTTAAAATGTGAACAGTTCTCCGCATATGTCAGAGCCTAGGAAACGCAAATCGTTTACACGCGTCCTGCAACTGACATCTGTAAATTTCACCTAGTCCAATATGCGGCAATCCTACCTACCTACTCGTGCGGTCGTGCCCCGACTTTGAGCCACTTTCCGCAGGTAGCGATTGACGCGATCCACCATATCGGACGGCCCCGCACCGCTGGGCTCCCTGACGTTTCCTCATCACACCGGCCGTCATCGCACCGCACACCAGCCAATCCCTCTTTCATATCGCCTGCGCGACTCCTTGTCTCTCACAATTGCCGTGTGCAATATTCATCATTTCCGTCTTGTTATCCTGCAAACCCCTGAGTCAAACCCCTTTTTTGATGTCAGGTCTACATTCCGGAATGTTGCACTGTAAAGCGGAAAGTCTATCGAAGTTGAAATCTAGCATGAACGATAAAAGGGGGAAAACAATAAGTTCCTTTGGGTGTGGAGAGGACGGTAATTATTAAAGAATGGAGTCTAGACTGGTTAATAGTTCGCTGTCTCTGGTCACTTTTGGCGCCTGGACTCTGCTCTGCTCCATCGACGTGCGTTATGTCATAATAGGCCTGACCTGGAAACGGGAATTGTTTTGCGTCCTGCCGTTCGTTCGTTTTGGTTTTTCTGCTTTCTCCATATCTCTCACGCATCCGTCCCTACTCCATATTATTAGTCTAGTCTAGTTCTAGTCCTACTCCTTTTCTCTCTTTTTTTCCCAACTTTCTTGGTATTTATCTGGAGCTTGTATCTTGCCACCTTCTCCAACCCACCGCCCTGTCCCCTCCGTGCGTTACGGTAGATCTTCCCTGCCGAGCGCTTCTATTTGTGGTTATTTGCCTCCTCCATGATTTCGCCATCTGTCTTCCATAATACCACCTGCAATTATTAGGGGTCCCTTTCCCCGCCCCGTACAAATCTGCAAGCATCCTACCAGGACCAACCAAGCATTTTTCGCACGAGTCAAGGCCCGGTTCCCCTCTACCCGACTGTATCTGGCGCGACACGACACAACTGTCCCGAATCGTCTCCTGTTTTTTTTCTCTTTCTTTCTCTTTGTCGATTTTCTTTCATCTTGATCTTTCGACTTACGAAAAAAAAGTTTCATCCGCTTTTTTTCCTTCCGTCACCAGGTTCCTTGAGACTCCTTACCGACAAAAGCAAAAAACGCATCCCGGACATTGAGCCAAGACAGCGACATATTGCCGACGCCGTGGGACAAAGAACAAAAAAAAGCCCCTTGTCTTGCGAATTCGCGGGGAACTGGAAGCTTGGCGGAACCTTTCGAATCTCTTTATCGGCGTCTACTTTTAGATTATATCAAAAGGGTAAGTAGCGAAAAACCTTATCCATGGATTTTGATCGCATCTGTCCCGTCAACACCCCCCTGGCTTCGTCATTGTCTACTTTGAGCACCCCCTTTTTCAATACCTACCTTATACATGCAAACACATACACACAAACATACACATACACACGGCGGGTGCGCGCGGACACACGCATGCAACATATTATTACCGCATCACCGGTGAGGTCGGCTGTCCAATCCAGGGCAGATCTTATCGTCCCCTCGGCTGATTGCCAAGTTTGTGCGCGTGCGCTGTGGTGTGCACGACACCGTCATCGAGCAGCTTGTTTGCACTTTGGTCTCGCATAAGGGAAAATCAAGTCGCCCGCCGCCCGTGGTACTTGGTCGCACCATCGTTTATCGGTCTAGTCTAGTCTAGTTTGGCTGGCGCTCGCTCGCAACTACACTACCTACCTTGTCTGCCTACCTTACCTACCTCGTACACTTGCTACAGTACCTACTACACCTCCATCTCCTTCCGTACCCACCCCCCCTGATGGGCGTAGAGCAAAAGACACACAAGCTTTCACCAGAAACCCCCTTCCCTTTCTGCTCCAAAATCGTGCGCTCCTCGGCATAGCCTTGTCTTGGTCAGGGGTCTTGTTTGTCCCTTGTCTGGGAAATTCCGTGCTAGTGATGGATCAGTCAGTCAACTTGACTTTTTTTGCACATACCTAGCAAGCCAGGACAGACAGACAGGTGACAGTGCAGGTTATTGTCAGAACGCATTAAAAATGCTCCGCCACCCTAGACTGGCTCGGGAAACATCGCAATTCATGTGTTGTTTGCTTGTTGATGTCGTAAAGTCCTGATTGTGGTGAAAGAAAAAAAGAAGCAAAAACAAAAACCCCGCGCCCAAAGGAGAGTTGGGTGCAAGATTGCGCAGAAGAAAGAAGAGAAGAAGAAAAAAGACGAGCATATACCTGCTCGCGGCCCTACATACCAGTATACGTTTGCTGATCCTCCTGCGTCAATTTTGATGCTACCCGCCCAAGTGGTGTCATTGTTTCTCAAATCAACTTTTCAAAGTCCGTAAAAAAAGAAAAAAAAAAAGAAAGTGCAACAAAGATCTTCTACAAGTGGGAGACGGGAAGAAAAGAAATCGGCACATAACCATACAATACCTACCTCACCTATCCCTACTCGCCTGATTGAATTTTACCCAGGACCGGGAGTATTTCGTGGATCCGGTATCCCAGTCTCCCGCGTTTCGTCGCTCAACGATAAGGAAGTCGATTGATTGCGCTGCAACGTCAACGCACCGACTTTACCAACCAACCAGCGGCGGGTCCAGTCGAGTCCACAGAGCAGACGGGACCAGGCCAGACACGGGCAGCACAGCCTACACTTCACTCCATTCATGCTGGACCACCGTTGAAACGACGCAACTTCCATCTTGAACCTGACAACCTGCCCAACCTAACCTACCCACCTTCACTGCACTACCTAACACCTTACATTACCTACAACCCCGACCTCTGCAAACCATGCTAACCTACCTACCCAATCCAACACTAGACTAACTTTTTCATCGTGTGCATGCAGTTTTGCATCATTGTTGCCACTTGTTTTCCTTGCCCATCGAAACTTTTCTTCTCCTCTTTGGTCGAATTGAAGAGCTGCGCGCTCGCCTTATTTGAGCCGGCCTGTCTGCGATCGTGCCCGCCGCTCTCCACCGCCGACCGGGCACAGCCAGAATAAACACACCAGACCATCTCAGACTGGCACAAAAATGGCCACAGTAATCGGCGATTTCGCCTCGGACCCCTCGAGGTTCCGTCACAATATGGTATTTCAACCGCAGCCGCCTCAACTATCGCAATCGCACTCCCACCATCACCATAAACAGCAGCATCAGCAATCTTACCGCTCTTCCAACCAATCCTGGGAGAGCGCTCACACCACATCTCCTGCCCCGCGACAAGAACCTCAGCCCACCGAAACCAGTCCATCAATACCGACGCCGTCATCATCCGTCGCGTCCTCGACCCCACGTAGCAACTATACAACGTCGGCACCAATAGCAAACCAACCTAGGCCATCATCGGCCGACCGCCAACTCCAGAAGCAACCTGCGCCACCCGACGACGACTCTGGCGCCTCGCGCTTCCCAACCCCTCCCGACTCCTCCTCTCCAAGCGTGTCTAACCTGGGCGGTGTCCACCCGCAAAAGCATGTCGGCACCGACCCGCCACGCCCGTACTCGCAACCCCACCCCGAGTATATGGACACATCGGCCGATGCTACAGATGCCGCTGTAGTTACTGCCCCATCTTCTGACCCCCCCTCCACGGCTGCCTCCGATGCGACTATCGTTCCGCCATTTTCAGACACGACCGCCGCTCCTGCAGCTGCCGCAGGGTCAACTGAGCAGTCTTCGGTCGCGTCCTCGTCTGCAAGCAGCAAGCCCGCACACTCAATCCCGTCCCCCGTCAGCGACAGCTTTCCTTCCCATTGGGCACCGAGCCCAGCACCCGACTCGCCGACGCGAACTGCCCAACCGCAGCAGACCACAGTCCGGATTCGTGATCTTTCACATATTCAATCTCTTGCACGTGCCGATCTCGTCACAGGCGGCAACAACAATGGACGCATTCTGAATGTCGACCCGCCACTTTCACAGATGAAATATGATATTAGCGAAATGCCGATCGGTGATGTTATCGAGATGGTGGCCGCGCTTCTTACCAAGATAACGACGACCAACGATCTGCAGCATGATGCTTTGAGCAGAAATGCAACGCATCAACGACAAGCGCAAGCGGCGCAGCAACAGCAGCAACAGGATGGTAACGGAGAGAGCAGCAGCAAAGGGGATGGAGTTATCACTGCCAACAGCAACAGCAGCGGCAACGGCAGCAGCCCGTACGCGAACAGTGTGCTGGCTTTCCACGGGAAGAACGTACCCGCTATCACCATACTTAGCTATCTGAGCCGCATCCATAAGTATTGCCCCACTACGTTTGAGGTTTTCTTGAGCTTGCTGGTCTACTTTGATCGGATGACAGAAAGAGTCAACGATCTGGTGGTACGGAGCGAGCAGGAGAGGAAGGAGGCCGAGGCCAAGACAAAGAACCAGGGAGACGTCGTTATGGGTAACGATGGTGGCGTCGCCCAAGAAGATGAAATGGACGAGGACCTCGCCGACAGCGACGATGAGGGAGAGGCTCCTACAAAAAATAACTCAACCAACGGCGATGCTGGCGTTGCCGGGTCTAGGGAGGCTCCGCGTGAGTCTGCGGCTTCAACACCGCCCCCGCCGGCTTTAAGCAGCACAGCGACTTATTTTGTCGTGGATAGCTATAACATCCACCGACTTATCATTGCGGGTGTGACGTGCGCGAGCAAGTTTTTCTCGGATGTGTTTTACACCAATTCGAGATATGCCAAGGTATGTTATTATATGTTCGTCCCTGTTGTCGTGCTAAGAGAAGAGAAGAAAAGAGCATGAATCTCACCAACATACGCTACAGGTCGGAGGTCTTCCGCTCGCCGAGCTCAACCACCTTGAGCTCCAGTTTCTTCTCCTGAATGATTTCCGCCTCGCCGTCCCAGTCGAGGACCTGGAGGCATATGCAACCATGCTTGTCGAGTTTTATGCTAGAGATGTGGTTGCCCAACGCTCTAGACCTTCTTCAGACTGATTTACGATCACGATAAAGGGTCACGGCTTGCTGTAGGGCTTAGGCCGGTACAACGCGTCCATGGGGCTACGGCTGCACGTTGACCCCTGCAAGACAAGCTAGTTTGGCCGTCACGATGTACGCCACTGCCGGGGCAAATGTGGCTTTGTCCCCTGGTTGGCGGTACAAATATCCATATCTAGTGAAGCGCAAAGACGCTAGCCAACTTGAGTGGAGCAAGGCGCATACCACATTATCACAGGGAATAGGCATGGTCTGCCAGTCCATGCGGCAGGCATAAACACATATCTATTCTCTGGTATCATTATTTTTTACTCAGAGACAAGCTCTCCCTTCGCCGAGGTGTATAGTTAAAGGGATGGCGAAGACAACATGAAACTAGAATTGGGGGGGGGGGGGGCAAATCGGTTGATCTCTGCAGTTTAGAGCGGAGGTGCAGCCTCTGGAAACTTATGGCTGATTCCCGTTTTTATTCGCATTTTGAGATTTTATGTTTAAACTGTCTTGTTTCTTTCTTCATTGTTGAGGAGTAGGGGAAACTAAAGGGTCGTTTTTATAATGCTGATGACCTGTTGGTTGTTTATAATTTTCTATTGGACTCTTTTTGTTCTTTGACGTTCCTGCGCTTTATGATAAAGGTGTGGCGTATTTATACAAACTACAAGGTGTTTTTGTTGGGAGTCATGAAGGGGTTTCACTCTGGGCTGCCCCCTCACTTGGTATTAACCCCACCACGGGGCATCGTGACGACCACCGGCAACTCTCTTGATTTGAAGATGGATCTAATCCATCTTCTACACGCCTCTACTATGCGCATCGGCTTCGTAGCACAGCGCCCGTAGGCAGCTCCTCCCGCTACCAGGCCCGGGCTCTTCCAACAGCGATCCGAGGCGCGTGAGGACGGCGTCAGCTACAGAACCTTGCACCTGGGTCGAGCCCGACCTCTTCCACCGCTCGACCTGGTGTCCCAGCCAGACACGGATGGGAGCCGTCGCGGGGAGGGCCAAGTCCGGGGTCACGAGGGCGTAGGCTGACAGGACCGTCTTCCACAGCCAGAGCTGGGGGTTACTGCCGCCGTCGCTGTGCTGTTGACCTGGGGAATGCAGCAGCCAGTGGAGGATTTGCAGGTTGCGGGTGGAGGTGGCGGTGGTGTTTATGTCGCCGCGGGTACGTCCCGCAATGGCGTGGACGAGCAGGTGCGCGGCTGCGGCGTACGCCTTGGGTGGGACGGAGTCGTTCATGTCCACGGCCGCTCTCTCGGGTGTGAAGTAGCGTGGTTGCAGGCGGGTCGGGTCGTCGGGCTGCCGGTGGAAGAGCGGGGTTTCCGGGTTGGAGAAAGGGGCGCTGCTGCTCTGCTGGACGCTGGATGGCCGTGCTTTGGATAAGAGGGATAATATGCTGTTTTTCCAAGGAAGAGATGAAGAATATGTGGCGTCAGTTTGCTAGGGAACAATTTTTTTCCAAGGACGAAAGAAGAAAAACGAGGGAGTTCCTCCCCGGAGGTACTCTATACACCCGCCTACCCAAAAAAGTGACTTACATCAAAGCCAGGTGCGGCAGCATCTGGGAAGAGGACTGGGACTCGGCCCCTTGTCTCATGATCGTACTCGCATCGACGACAGCAAAAAGGCCACGGAGGTGGGTAGCGGCAGCTTCTGCGCTGTCCATGGCTGCCTCGACAACGGCTAAACACAAGATGGCGCCCGCGTAGGTGTCGTTGTCATAGTTGTTCTCGTCGTAGTCAGCGCCGACGGTGGAGGCCGCGTGATGATGCTGCTGCTGCTTGAGGGTCTTCATCATCTCGACCTTGTGGTGCAGACACGTCTGCTCGAGCACCGAGTCCATGGAGCAGCTCTGCTGGAAGTAGCGGTGCAAGCACGCCCAGAGGACCATTGTGTGCACGTGCAACGGCTCTCTTGCTGCTGGCGTGCCGGCGCGGTGCTGGGCGGGCATCATCTCGGCGATGGCTTGGCGGTAGTTGTTGGAGTGCTGTAGGATTTCGTGGGAGTTGAAGGGGAGGTTGATACTGACGTGTCCCTCCCGGTCTGGATGCAGTGGTGTTGGCGCCGGTGGTGACTGCCAAGCAAGGGGGTGTGCTGGGAACAGCAAGGGATCGGGTGGTGTGTATGGTGTTGATGACCTGGAAGCAGGCGATGGAGTCGTTGGGTAGCTGTCGTCGTTGTAGTGACAGTCGGTCCCTTTGACTAGACATTTTGTACTGTGGTTTGGATATATGCTACTGTCAGAGGACTGGACATTTCTGGTCAAGGGGTTTGCTTGCAGTAAGTTTATTTTATTTATAATTACCATATCGGCTTGGACTCGTCACAGCGAATATGTCGTTTCTTGCAAGTCGAGCAGCCAGTCCGGCTCCGTTTATGTGCTGCCCGTTGTCTCGGGGGTTGCCCACTAGAACTAGATCCGGGGTCGTCCCCCTTTGGTTCCCCCATCTTTTTTGTGTACTGGATATTTGTCAAAGGAAACAAACCACACGGCAGTAAATACCTGCATCAGGTAAAAAAAAGAAAAAAAGAAAAAAAAAATCGAAGATAATTTAGTCGACATTCCCTATTGATAAATGTTTATGCGGCAGTTTTATACACTGCAGATAGAAAGCTTTTCCCCTCCGGATTTGTTATAAGTTCACATCGATTCCCGGGGGCCGGATCTAAGCCCCTGCGCCCCGGCGGAGATGACATATCGTCCCCCGGAGTTCAAGTCCCCATGACCACCGGGACTGACGGGATTGTTTTGACATCGCCACCACCAGGATCAGGCAGCCAGATGGAATCTTTGAGTCTTGATGCCTTGCTTCGCCTACGATAAGCTTCACTTTTGTGTTGCTTGCCCTCTTGTAATGCAGTCATGTTTGACGCGTTGCAAGGCGGATTCTAAGCGGGAGTTTTGCCATTGGGGCGGTCACGTTCAAGTGACCCCACAGATCTAAGCACAACGGCACTGTTGTGCTCGGCAAAGTAAGAATCTGGTCCTTTCGAATCTAGAAGGCCATGGTAAATGGGAGACATTGGCTGATTGAAAGGTGTAATATGCTGATACTTCTGAAATTTCTTATTTTATTTTATTTTATCTCTGTCGCCCATGTTGTATTTCTCTTGTAGCCCTGCGGCGATGCCACAATAAATGGCAGATGAAGGGATTGGAGCTGACGCATGCCACTGCCCCAGATTTTGGGGGCAGCAATGTGATACTGAAAAAAAAACCCTGATGTTCGTTTGATCACGATAAAAACAATGCAGAGGTTTACCGCAGCCTAGAGATGGTAAATTTTATCACATTGCGAAGCAGAAGTTTGGTTCAGAGGGGCGATGGTAGGCTTATTCGGTTGTCCAAGGTCAAACTCTTGTTGTTTGTTCATCATCGCAAAAGCAAAAGCTCAAGGATGAGAAAATCGAGTCAGGCACAGTTTATCGGCGACTTCTGACTGTGGCCATGTACGTTGCTTGCGCCGGCTGCAACCCTACGATCGCCATGTCCACTCCCCTTTTACTCCGGGACTTTGCCGTGGAGGCTTGTCAGCCATGATTGATTTGCGTATGAACTTTGGCGAGTTTCTTCGCTTTCGCATTCAGCCTGACCCGCCTGCCCACAAAATTGGTGCCGCATGATCATGACGATAACTCTCGAGTTACTTACTCACAGCCATATGGCCAAATACCCGCGACTGTAGTTCAGTGGCCTAGAACCATGATCGCGATCCGAGTTGCCCTTGGCATTATTCGCTTCGCACTGAGAGAGTTGCTCTCGCAATTTCAAGAACCGGTTCTGCTCCATAATCACCCTTGTACAACCGGAATTTCTCTCATTAGTAACATCCATCTGCGATCCATGCTCCCGTAATCATCCAGACCCTCTAATAGCAGGAGCACCTTCGAAAAGACCAGGCTTCGTGCCTCCCCAGCCGGTTGCCTCTCTGTCCTGTCTAGCCACATAAAGCACGGCGCGCGGCGAGATACTCATACTCAAATATTCCCCCTTGATGACCCTGCCGCCCCGGTCAGGGTTTTGGAAATGATATCACCCCTCCCAAGTTTTGATCAAGGTTCCTGGCTGCTGGTCAAAGATTACCCGAGCCGCGCGGCTGAAAAGATTGGTACGGTATGTCATTGACAGCAGGCTTCCCGCCAAGTGCCGTGCGTCAGTCTGTCTTCGAGCTTCCCGCGCGGAGGTGTGCGTGAGGCCGTCTCTCGGTTGTCAGCAAAGTCGACTCATACCCCGGACTTGGGGCGGGACTCGCCAATCATACACTGCAATACGCATTGGAGAGTTGTTGCTTATTTGTGCCCACGGACTGACCGATCCATTATTGTCAACCACTCTTTTTCTTGGTACGGTAAGGCTGGTGGCCTGAACAAAGCACAATGACGTCGCTATGAGACGTGGGGTCCCGATTCTAGATCTGTCAGACAAGGGCTGGCTGACTGGTCGTCAAAGTTGTTTTGCAGAATTGGGTTTATGCCTGATAGGACCTTAGCAAACGTCTCGACTTGGAATATTACAAAGACACATATTGGGGTCGTGAATAACTCCAGTGGTTACGCGGCAGTAGATGTATACGACGCAAAATAGATCAGAAACCGAGTAGGATCGACGGGTTGACGCGTATACTACATAAGGATGGTATCTGGCCTTCTAGAACTAGAACCTAGAATAGATCAAGTGCCCTGTCGTTTTGGACCTAATTTTGGAATTAAAGCTCATTCGATAATGTTACGAAAAAGGGGTGCTAAACCTAGTCATTGACGTCGTCCCCTGATCAGCAGTTTGCGCCAAGAGATCTTTATTTCACAATGCCAAAAAGGTTGTAAGCATGTTTGCTGGATTCGTCCTTGGCGAACCACATGATGTCTATTATCAGAGCCGCAAAGTATGTTTGGGCTGTTTAGAATTGTATAAGCAGTCCAGACCATATAATTGTTCACAAGATTTGCGCACTGGCCAGATGAACTGATGTTGCTAATCACGGGTGTATGTATTCCAACGGTAGAATTTTGACTGATATTGATAATGTCCATTTTAGTACGATTACGAGCTTGAGCAAATGTGCCCCTTTTTAAATTTTAATCTTGATTTGCCTGTCATTTCTTAATAGACATTCACACAAAGCCAGTTAAGAACAGCGATCAAGTATACTTGACGAAACAGTCTGGAATTATGCTAGCTGGCTCTTGACTCGGCCCCGGGAAGTTCTCATCTGCTTCCGGGGGTATCCTTAAGTTCGAAATGCCATCATAACAAATATATACCAACAAGTATAGATTCACATCTTTCAAATGAATATAAAAAGCCTGGTTGCACTTCCTTTGGTTGCTCGATATTCCATTCCAAATCAGACAATTCAGCAAGCTTAACAGTCACTACCTACTACTTCACTCATCTCACCAATCTTTTCATATCCAATCTTTTACCAAAACCGGTTTCTTAAGACATTAACACTACCACCAAGATGCAGTACCCCGTCATTTTCGCCATCACCATGCTCATCTCGCTCGGCCAGGCTGGCTCCGGTACTTCTTTCTCTCTTTCCTTGTTATCAACATTTGAATCTTTATAAAGCATGCTAATCATGCTTTGTTTAACAATGTAGCTCGCACCAACGAGGTGGCCAAGCAGCCCTTTGTTACCCGTAACATTGGAGACAACTGGGGTAAGTAAATCTCCCTATCTCTTTTGGCCGGATATGGATTCACAAACCAGGGCTTAACACATTTCAATTAAATAAACAGTCACCAAAGTCAAGAGGGATGATGTGGACGGCGACGACGAGGCCGATGTCGTCCCGAGAGGCCTCTTCCATGACAACGTTGGCCGCCAATGCGTGCACGACGCCGTGCCCGGCGTTTGCAACCTCCTTGGTCAATGCGAGCTTACGGGTGCAGAGGGCAAGGACAAGAACGGCAAAGCAATCAAGGTTCTCGATCCCAACTGCGTTCTTCACTAGAGTGACGACGCCATACTGAGGGGAATTTCGGCCTCCGCCCCCGGCCGCTCATGCGTGCACGAAGGCATACGGGGAGACAAGAATGAAAAGCCCAGGAAGGTTCTTGATGACAACTGTGTTATTAACTAAACGACGGGGGTGTGTGAAGCTTGTTGTGGCAGGCTGTTCCCTATTTCTTGCTGGTTCTGTTCGATGGATTATTAGCTCATCTAATTTAACGCTAAAAGAAACACTCACTATTTTCTTATTGTCTACTTGACAGATGATACTTTGGTAGTTCCAATCCTGGATTTTCCCACGTGGCAATGCGCAGCTGGTCCAGTAAACATGGGCACCAGCTGTAATAGCTGGAAGGCTATCTGTGCACATAACTCTTCCATGCAGCCAAAGGCCTCGTTTGTTTATATCCTCACGACTCACTTTGAAGGCCATGTAAAGGGGCAAAGGCACCACTGGTCTTGGGGTCCCAAGAATTCAAGCATGGGCCAAATCTCAACACCCTGAAACCACGACACGAAATCCCTCTCCATGCCATCTTTGTGAAATTCTGCCGCAATTCACCCCAGGTACCGCGGTGGTGGGTAAACGTGACTCTTTGACCAGGCTTAGTGGCGCGTCAGGTCGGGCCAGATGGTCTTGTTCCGCAACGGGCGCCGGCCGCGACGCACCACGTCTTCCCCTTTGGGTAGTGGCAGGTAATGCTCCTTGAGCTCACACAGCGTCTCGATGTCCTGGAACGTGGCGACCAGTGACCAGAGCCAAGAGCCCCTGAGCTGAGCTCGTCGTCGAGGCTGCACACCCCTGCCCCCCGCGGCAGACGGCGAGATGGCGGACGTTGTCGGAGAAGACGGGGATGACAAAGTGCGCAAACCGCGTGTGGAAGGGCGGTATCGAAAATTCACGGGGCGGATATCTGGTGTCCAGGCTTCCTAGGTAGGTTAAGGTATGTATATGGCTTGGAGCAACTGATATGGTCAAATAGCACCTAGACTTAGAACTAGACTATCTAGAACTAGAGATGACGCCCAAGTCGAATGATGCTACATACAAACTAATCTATCAATAAAATATGTGAACCGTTCGTCAACGAAGGTGACTCCCGAACGCTCAATAGTGCGTATAGTTGAGTTATGTATGCAATCAAAAAAGAAGCAAGACATACTCAAGACCTTCAAGAGAAGATATCGGACAAGATACATGATTCATAAAAAATTGCAAAAAGATATGAGCCGCTTGGTACGGGAATTGAGCCCGACGTGGGGGTCGAACCCACAGCCTTGAGATTAAGAGTCTCACGCTCTACCGATTGAGCTAGCCGGGCGACTCTTGAACTTGTTATGAGGATCTATTGCGCTGTGAGGTTTATACACCTCAGATTGAAGGCTTCTGTGTGTCGTCTGAGCCCTATGTAAAAGCGGGGTCAAGTGGCATGAGAATCCCACTCAAGCCATATGCGGAGCATGCATAATTGTCGGTAGTATGAGCCTGTGCGAGTCGTTGTTCGGGGGGTGGTTGAAAACTGGCGCATCACGTGCCAAGCATGTGACTTTTAAAGAATGTGGATTTTTAGGCGCAATCTCTGATGCCGATTGTGTCTCAACTTCAAATGTCGGCTTTGCTTGCTAATCAGAAGCGCTAAATGGAATTTGGTCGCAAGCTTATTGTATCAAGCAAGACTGCGCTTTGTTTGCGTCTACTCTTCGCATCCTAACTCCCGCCCTATGCCCCACGGGAGGCGAGCCCTAGGCTCAAATTGGCGTTCAATAACACACACTCTTCGCATCCTTAGGCGTCAAGCAGTGTACAGTATTCGTTTCCGGGACGAGACAATGCCAAACGCTCGCACTACTTGTTGGCCCGAGCGATTGTTAATCTGCTAATAGGGCTGGGATTGCTTTCGTCTTGCGCCTCAATTGGCCACAAATGACGAATGACTAATTTTCAACCCGATTACGGTTCTTCGCAATTGTTGAGACGCAGGTCAGGTCGGGGATATCGGTTTACGGTGTACCCAAAGCACCGAAGTTTGTTTTAAAACCCGGGGGACTTCGCAATTGTATGTGATTTGGTAATCCAAGAGACGGTCGAGGGATCCAAATGGAAGCCCGATAAAGGAAAACCGCGCTAAATGACGACTGGTGCCTGTCGGGTCGTCGCCTATGTACCAAATAGGATCGCCTACAACTCTTCAACCTTGCTTCGTCAGCGTCCGTTCGTTGCCGCCTTGGCAGCTAGGCTTGTTTGCATGCATTCCTACTTCGCTACTTCGGGTCTAACCATGCTTGATGATTTCAAAGCACTATCCCACCAATCGGCTGACAGACGGCGCCAAGTGAGTACCATGGACGTGGTATGGTCTATCTGTAATGATACGTACCTACCTACCTATCATAATCATATCGTCATGGGTATACACCCAAGTATATATGGGCATGCGATCGCTGGATCTGAAGACAAGAAGCGAAAGATTCACGACATGCACTCACAAGCTCTCAACTCATACTCACTCTCAAATTCTTGGCTGACACTGCCCAACTCGACAATCGAGACAAGTATACACACAAGCTACACTTGCAACTTTTAATATTTCCTAAAAAAAAACCTTTATCTTCCAGCATCATGTCTCCCGCCAAGCAAGGTCGCAAAATCGCCATTGTCGGCGCCACAGGATCAGTCGGCACCCCAACGCTCGAGGGCCTGATCGCCCAAGGCATCCACACCATCACTGTCATCACCCGCCCGGACAGCACCAACAAGATCCCTGATGCCGGCGTGGCCCGCATCGAGCGCGGCGTGGCCTCCGACACCGATTTTGCTGTCCGCGTCCTCAAGGACCAAGACGTGCTGCTGATGCAGCTCGGCGTGGCCGCCATGGGGGACCAGCCGCTGTGGATCGAGGCGGCGGCCAAGGCCGGCGTTCCGCTGGTGGTGCCGACCGAGTTCGGCAGCGACCCGGACCCGGAGTCGCGCATCGTCAAGGAGGTGCCCATGCTCGGCGGCAAGAAGCCGGTGCGCGACCTGATCGAGGAGCGCGGCATGGCTTGGTTCGCCGTCGTAAACAACCCGTGGTTCGACTGGTCGCTGCCCAGGGGGCTCTGGGGCTTCGACGTCACCGCCCGCACTGCCAGGCTGTACGACGGCGGGAGGACAAAGTTCCCCACCACAAACATCGGCACCGTCGGCAAGGCCACGGCGGGTCTGCTGTCGCTGCCCGATGCGGATCTGGCAAAGTTCCGCAACAAGCCCGTCTTTCTCAAGTCGTTCTACATCACGCAGAGGGATGTCTTGGCTAGCCTGCTAAAGGCGACGGGCACGGAGGAGAAGGACTGGAAGGTTGAGGAGGTCGACTCGGACAAGTTCATCGAGGAGGGGGTCAAGGCAGGTGGTGAGCTCGAGTTCATTTCTGCATTCTATGCCATGCACGTGACGGAGGGACGCGGAGGAGACTACAACCACAAGATTGGGGACAACATGGAGCTGCTGGGAGCGGTTGAGAAGGAGACGCTCGATGAGACTGTGGCAAGGGTTGTCAAGGGCATGTAGGCCCATACCAACAAACGGTGTTCTACCGAGCGGATGTTTGGTCTTTTGAGGAACTGATTGCAGATTGCTTTCGCTTTAAGTCTAATTTACTGAAATTTAGCAAGTTTTAATTCATTGTTCCAAGATATTGTCCCTTATTTTTTTCGATGTGGTGCTTACACGGGATAAACGCTTAATTGGCGTTTCTACAGTAAGTCAGGCTGAACCGTGTAAGTGAACAGTCGAGTCGACGGTACCGTAGACGGGTTTTGATGTTGCAACTTCTTAACAATAGTCTCGCTCTATCTAGTATCTAGTGCATGTCTAGGTCTAGTTCTAGTTCTAGATCTAGTCTAGCATCCTCAAACATCCGAGTGGATAGATGCATACCTAAGGTAAGGTAGGTAATGTCTCGGAAAAGAAAGTAAAAGGAACGAATGAGCACGTGAAACGCGGGGCAACAGTCAACACAGTTTAACGTTTATTCCTTGAACATCCGAGCGAAGCAATTACCTTGGTAGATAATCGGCACTCGGACGTAGTATCGGTACTACATGTTGTGCTTTTTTAAAACTTTACAATGATTAAATAACCCGTGACCACAGCCCCCAGACACACCAATGACCCAGATAGCTATGGCCACTGATGAAGAACTCATCATGACACCACCAGAGTCCCCGCCTGCTCCCCTGCGAAGGGGAAGCGTCATCGGTGGACGTCAAGGCGACAAGTTCCGCCTGACGGTCCTTGCCGATGGCCTGGTCCGCTATGAATGGGCGCCGGACAGCCGGTTTGAGGATAGGCCATCCTCCTTTGCCTACCGTCGCGACCGCGGAGGGTCCGAGGATTTTGTAGTCGAGGAGTCCGACGACGACGGCTGGATCGACATCGTCACCAAACGTTTCCGCATCACCTTTGACACGAACTGCATCTCTTTTGCGGCGCACAATTTCTTCTGTCTCGTCGCGGGCCACACTCGGAGCCTCTGGCGGTACGGGTACTACAAGCCCTGGGAGAGCCTGGGCGGCACCGCCCGCACGCTGGACCGCGTCGATGGTAGGACGGACTGGGGCACCGGCATCATGTCGCACAAGGGGTATGCTACCATCGACGACTCGACCACCATGCTTTTCGAGAAGGATGGCTTTGTTGCGCCCCGTCTCGCGGGTGAGGGGAGGGTAGATGGTTACCTGTTCGCCTATGGACATGACTACCGCGACGCCATCAAGGCCTTTTACCTCATCTCGGGCGAGACGCCCGTCATCCCGCGCTGGGCGCTGGGCAACTGGTGGAGCAGATACTACCCGTACAGCGACCGCGAGTACGTCGGTCTCATGGACGACTTTGACAAACACCGAGTCCCGCTGTCGGTCGCCGTCATCGACATGGACTGGCACCTGGTCGACGACCCGCGGGTTGTCGCGGATGGCCAGAACGGGTGGACTGGATATTCGTGGGACCGCAAGCTGTTTCCACATCCGCGCCGCTTCCTGGCAGAGCTTCACAAGCGTGGATTAAAGACGACTCTCAATGATCACCCGGCCGACGGTGTGCACAGATACGAAGATTTGTACGAGGACTTTTGCCACGCGGTTGGTCGGGATCCAGCATCAGGGGAGCCGGTAGCGTTTGACATAACAAGCCGCAAATACATGCGTGCATACTTTGAGATCCTGCTCAAACCTCTCGAGGAGGACGGCTGCGACTTCTGGTGGATAGACTGGCAACAGGGCGAATACACCAAACTGCCCGGCGTTGATCCCCTCTGGGTGCTCAACCACTTCCACTACCAGCACATCAAGAGCAGCAAAACGGCCCAGCCCCTGATCCTATCGCGGTATGCGGGGCCCGGCAGCCACCGGTACCCGATCGGGTTCTCCGGGGACAGCGTGGTTTCGTGGGACAGCCTGCGCTTCCAGCCCGCCTTTACAGCGACGGCGTCCAACATCGGCTACGGCTGGTGGAGCCACGACATTGGCGGCCACTACCTGGGCGCCAAGAGCGTCGAGCTCACCACGCGCTGGGTCCAGCTCGGCGTCTTCTCGCCCATCATGCGCCTGCACTCGTCCAACACGCGCTGGGTTTCCAAGGAGCCGTGGCTGCTGCCGACTGGCGGGCCGCAGGAGACGGTCTCGGAATTTTTGAGGCTGCGGCACCGGCTGCTGCCGTACCTGTACTCGATGAACGTGCGCGCCTCCGAGGAGGGCATGCCGCTCGTGCAGCCCATGTACTGGGAGTGCCCGACGCGCCACGAGGCGTACCGCGTCGAGAACCAGTTCCTGTTTGGCACGAGCATGATGGTGCTGCCCATCACGGACCCGCTTGACCCGACGTACCGGCTGGCTAAAACGAAGGGTTGGCTGCCTCCGGGTAGGTGGGTCGACTACTTCACCGGCAGGGTGTACGCTGGGGACCGCGAGGCGTGGATGAGCAGGCCCCTGAATCAGTATCCTGTGTTTGTCAGGGAGGGCTCGATTGTGGTGTTGGATGCTGCCGAAAAGCTCGAAAATAGTGCACAGTTGCCCAGCTCTCTCGAGATCGTGCTCGCCGTCGACCAAAACTCCGGAGATGCCTGCTTCGACCTCCACGAAGACGTACAGACCGAAGAAGGCGAAACAAAACGTTTGACTGTAAAGATCGAATGGACCGCAAAGACCAGCACCGTCACGATTACCAACGTCCCAGGGTCATCAAAGGAGTCCCACCCCACTCGGGAATGGAACCTGCTCTTCCTCGCCCAGCACGGCAGCAGGTGCACCTTGACCAACGCGCAAAATAACGCCCAGCTCCGCCGCCAGTCAGACGAGAGGGGTTCACGCTTCGCCTTGGGCAGCTTCCCGTCCGATGAGCCCATCGTGGTGACGCTGAGCGGCGGAGACGGGATGGTGAACAAGAACCCGATCGGCCACATAGAGAAGATGCTGGGCGATGCCGAGATCGAATACGCGCTCAAGGATACGATCTGGGCCACGTTGACGGTCGAGACGGGCAAGAAGACCTACCGGGCGCGTCCGAAGAATGAGCAGCTGCAGGGCGTGCAGGCCTTGGATATTGATGATAATCTGAGACATGCCATTGTGGAGTTGTTACTGGTAGACTATGAGGACCCGGAGTTGTCGGCGTGATTGATTGTCTTGTTGATGGCTCGTGACAAGCAAATGTGACATAACACATCATTGATAGTCGTAATAAAGTTTTCATGCCACGAATACATGCCGGAGATAGCACAGACCACAAAACGACTGAAGCTTCTGGAGGTCTCAAGAGGACTGCTTGATATCCCGGATATTCTGATTCACCAGTTTAGCTACTCGGATGATCGCAACTGGTGACGACCCGTATTTAAGATACATCATATTGGCAACATTTTAATATCTTGTGCACACACATAATGGTATTGTACATGCGTGGAGAGGCATGGGGTTCATCATCATGTCAAACAAGCTCTGGGTATAGCCATCTTACCTCATACAAATCAATGATTACACAACAAAGCTAGTGAGAGAATGTGGCGACTGCTGACAGAACATTCCACATTCTTCTACATAGATGTTACAAAGTCACAAATATATAATTTGCTTTGGAGTCAAAACCTGCCTGCTTACCCGCAGGTTCAGCTACATACTGCCAATATCAATACGATCCATGAGGTAAAGGCAACTTCGCTTACTCCAGACTTGGGAGATGTTCGAAACTTCAAGCTGCATGGCCCCAATATCGAAGCCTATCAAAGTGATGACGACACTTGCACTTGAAAGGAAACCAGTAACCAAGTTGCAATGCGACTCAGGACAGGGCTCTGTAGTTTCGAGAATGCTGCAGCGTGGCCCGGGGCCAGTCGACATGCGAGACGCCATCCTTATCGTTGGCATACTCGTGAAAGGCACCAAACACCAAAGATATAGAGATACCTGCAAGGCGTGCTCAGCAAGACACTCCGGCTGCATCCGAGGTCAGAACCAAAAGCAACATGCTACCTCCAGTGCGGTGGACTTTTCCGTGACTCCCATCACAGTGTCAGAGTGACCGAAGCTGACAAGGTTCGCTTCGACAGAGTCAGGTACCACTACTTCCATGCAGACCCCCTAGCATGATGGAAAGTCGTACCTTGGAGCGACGGCGGACCTTGAAAGGTGTCGATTCATGGGAGGAGCTGGTTATGGATCGTAGCCATACCGGCCGCCGGAGGTCATCGACAGTGCCCTGACTCGGCATGGATATTTTATATTCCCTCCCAGAATACCCTTCAATCTTGATCTAATTTTAGTAGCTTCTTCCGAGCTATTTCTGATCTTTTTGCATATCAATTACTTGTAGGCACAGTTAAGCACTCATGCATTTACCGTTATGCAAATTAGGTATGTTAGGTTGACCTCAATGCCAACTATTGACACAACTCATATACAAAACCATACTCCAACCTGGGCTCCTCAATAACCAAAAGACTATAAAGAAATGAAATAATCACAACCCAGTTCTCCTTCACCTCGAACATCAATCCTCGGCTCATATTTACTTTTCTTGCTCGGAAACTTCACAGCAGATTTCTTTTGTAACCTGCAATTTTTTCACTCGAACTATTTATTTATTCAATACGAAAATGCGGTCTTCTACGCTCATTCCCATTTTCGCCCTGACACTTGGCGTCTCTGCGGACATTCCTAAGTATCTGACCTGCGTGCGGGATTGCCGAAAAAACTGGGGAACGGCTGGCCATGAGCCCCTCTCTTTGGAAGCCAGAATACAATGCCACAATAATTGCTGCGAACATCTCCCGATTATTCCAGATTTTAAGGTTACGTACCGAGGGGCTATCGATATCCCTTCGGATTATAATATTGTTCACCGAGAGCAAAACAGTTACCTTCCGGGATCTATTATTGCGTGGCACGGTAACGAGCTAGCTATCATAACGGACGGGCAAAAATGATGCGCCTTCCTTATCCATCTCGACCTTCTTTATTTGCAGCCGGGCGCGCGTGGTGGCTGATTTGTATGCCTAATGTTTGGTCTGTTGAGGGGGGGTTCTTCATCTCGTCGGGTACCTACCCGTGTACATTATAACGGGAAGTTCCTTAAGCCTCTGGCTGCATTGGCATCCAGCTTCCAGATCAAATCTTCGTCTTCTTTGGTTTAGGCCAAGTAGGTAGACGAGGCTTAGCTTATATCAAACCAGTAACAGGCATACCTGTGAGGATCAGGCCCCGAGACCTGCCCTCAGAATCACGACTCGGCTCCACGCCGAGCCAGGGATCGGACAAAGGGTCCACTAACTCCGGATTTAAGCGCGTCTCTCCAGCGCGTCGTTGATTGTAATTTCTCTCTTCTCTTCAGTTTAGAATCTTCGTTAATAGCGCCTAATACACTGAGGTTCTCCAATGTACGCCTGGCCGTGACATTTTCCACAACTACAAACGCCCCATAGCGTTTTTTGCATTTAGAGAAGGGTACAAAGTGTATGCCGACTGTCTAGCGAGCTGCGAAAAATACTGGAGGAAAAGGGGCGAATTACAGAGTCGTGGGGGTTTTGTTGAAAATTCATTCTCCGGCATTTGCGTGGAGTATGTTACCGATGAAGAGTATGACGGCCAGACACCCTGGGAACAGTGTAGCAAGGATATTTTACGCGACTCCGAGCGAGGCATTGAGTATATTCCCCCCTTTCAACACCAGCTTGGATCTTCACATCTAGAACTAGAATTAGTCTAGACCTAGAAGCAGAGCTTCATTGGGCACACGACTCGACTTGTTAAATGTTTCATCTCTACATAGTAAATCATGGCGGAATATAAATCGACTTGACTCATACCTATTAAAAAACTCTTTAAAAGGCTTTCCTGGCTGCAGCAGGAGGGCTTGATAAGATGAGATGGGCCAATGGAGTAATTATATCTGCTCTATTGTGGCATCAAGCTTGACCTGGGATCAATTCCCAGATGTGTCGGTCCAATATTAATACAGGTCGGTGTGGTAAGTTGGGCTTACTCAACAACTGTGTCCCGCCAAAACCCAGGTAGTAAGCAACTATGAGATACATCACGTGACTGCACTGGGCCAGGGGCTATTCCAGGCGTGGCTCTCCACTTGGCAGCCCACACCACCCTCTTGCGCCTGCAAGACCATGCCTAATAAGGCTAAGCCCCCTCAGCAAAGCTCCTGTGGATTACTGTTGTTGCGTACCTGACTGAGCAAGCAGAGGTCGAATTTCCTGGCGCACTGCCGCACAGCAACAGCAGCGCGCAGCTCAATCCAAACACCATCGAGCGGCACTGGTCGAAGGAAGCAACCAATCAACCCTTTGTCGTAAAATGATGTGATGGGAGGGTGACGAACCGATTGGATGACTACTGGCAGGTTGTTTGCACGCATCAGAAGCTTTGTACTTTGTGGTTACCCATGGTGCATGCTTAATTTATTCCCGCCTTCTATCCGTCCGGGCCTTGTCCAGCAACTGGCCTCCATTGTCATCCATCTTAAGCTGATAGGTGCTCTTACTGTACAGTTTGTTCTTTGCGGCACAGCTACACTGGTCGCTACGAGGGCCTTTTGAACACTTTGCTAGAGTGACTTTTTTTTCTTACCTTTGGGGTCGGCAAGGCTGCTCAAGTGCCGAAAGTCCAATACATTGATTTTATTTTGACCTTACTACGGGTTTGTGCCTGACTGGCCTGACCCCCTTGTTCGCAAAGCATCCTGTAAATTCTGACTGTAATCAATCTGCTGATGTCGCGCAGCTGCCTATATATCGCTGCAGCATCCTTCCATTAGCAATCTCCACCCTCCTCTTTCTAATTATCATACTCATTTCCATTCCCATCTCATCACAATACCCTGACCCGGGGCTTTTCTTTTTCATTTTGCCTTTATCACAACGCCGTGCAGAAATCACTAACCTTTCTCTCAACTCAGTCGTTTAGCCACTAATTCTGGACAGCTAACCTACCTAGGTACCTTACTCATCAACCCACTAACCAACAGAACTCGCCATGAAGGGCGCGCTTGTGGTAACGGCAGCCCTCAGCATAGGAGCTGCATCTGCCCGCAGTATCCCTATTCAGGTCCGCAGCCCATACGGTACTGATGGCGGCGGCATCACAACAGTCGATGCCAACCAAGAGACCGACCATGACGCCCAAAACGGTTTGGAGAAGCGACTCTTGCCCCTTCTCCCTGTAATCGCAACAGTAGGCGCTCCGTTTCTCGGCAAGGCCGTGGACACGATTGTCGACAAGGTCAGCGGGGGGAGCAAGAAGAAGAAGGAGGAGGAGGAGAGGAAGAAGGCAGAGGCCGAGGCGGCGGCGGCGGCCGAGGCGGAGGCAAAGAAGAAGGCCGATGCGGAGGCGGCAGAGGCCAAGAAGAAGAAGGAGGCCGAGGACAAGAAGAAGAAGGAAGAGGAAGAGAAGAAGAAGAAGGCCGAGGCGGATAAGAAAAAGAAGGAGGAGGAGGAGAAGAAGAAGAAGGAGCAGAACCCTGCCATTGTGCCTGTGCCTGTGCCAGTTTCTCCAGTTCCGAACACCACCACTGGGGAGCCCGGCGTCGAAGGAGGTGTGCCCCCTACCCAGCTTCCTACCGAGGGTGCTGAGGGTGTTCCTGCTCCGGTTCCCGGCCAAACTGTTGATCCTTTGACTGGTCAAGTAATCGATCCATTGGCTGGCCAAACTGTTGATCCTTTGACTGGCCAAGTTGTTGATCCGATGACTGGTCAAGTTCTTGCTCCTGTCCCCGGCCAGGTTCCGGACCCTCTGACTGGCCAAATTCCCGACCCGTTGACCGGAGCCGTTGGGGGAACACTGGGAGGGGCGCTCGAAGGCGGGGCCGCTGCTTTGCCAGTTGAAGGGGCCGCTGGCCTGGATTTTGCACAGACTGTTCCCGGCGCTGCTACTGGTGCTGTGCCTGCTATTGGTACTGTTCCTCCTCCTGGTACTGTACCCGCAACAGGAGCCGTTCCTGCTACTGGAGCCGTCCCTGCGACTGGTGCCGCTCCCGCTGCTGGAACCATTCCTGTTACCGGGGATGTTCTTGTTACTGGACCTGTCCCTGCTACAGGCGCTCTTCCTGCTGGTGGTACCACAGGTCTGGAGGACCCTGCCACCGCCGGATTTGCCGGAGCTGGCCTTGACCAGGAGGACCCGTCGCTTCTCGCCGCCAACCCGCTCGCTCAAGGCGGCGCCGCACCTGCCCAGCTTCCTCTTGCTCCGAACCCCGCAGCCTTCCAGCCCGTGCCCATGGCCGCCGGTGGAGCCGCCGGCCTGGACGGGCTCGACATGTACGCGCAGCAGCCGAAAGCCCTCGGTGCCCCGCCGTATGCCGCCCCTCCGGCCGCGGCCATGCAGCCGGTCTACCGCCGCGACGTTGGCGTCGTTGCCGGCGGGCCGGACGACGCTGCGTTGGAGAAGCGCCTCCTGCCCGCGGCTGCCATGGCTGTCATCTCCTTGGCTCCCATGGTGGCGCCCGTCATCAGCACGGCTGGCGATCTCGTCGGCAAGCTCGCCAAGAAGATCAAGGGCAAGAAGGATCCTGAGCCGGCTGCCCAGCCAGTCGCTGATCCGGCCGTCGCACCGGTGCCGCAACCTGCTCCTCAGCCTGCTCCCCAGCCTGTTCAGCCAATGCCTCAGCCAGTTCCTCAGCCAGTTCCTCAGCCAGGTGGGCTGCCTGCCAACGATCCCTTGATGCAGGGTGCCGATGATCTTTACGACGACGAGTTTGAGGATGATTTCGATGATGGTTTTGGTCCTGTTCCCGGTGCTGGTGTTCCCGCAGCCGGTCTAGGTGCTGGCCTCGATGCTGGCCTCGGTGCCGATGCTGGTGCTGGTCGCGCAGGTGGCCTCGGTGCTGGTACTGGTGCCGGTGTGGGTGCCGACCCCTACGGTGCAGACCCCTACGGAGCTGACCCTTATGGTGCCGACCCTTATGCCGCCGGTGCTGGGTTTGACGATGGGTTTGAGGACGACCTCTACGGCGCCGCTCCGTCCCAAGGAATTTACCGCCGCGATACCAATGATGCTAACGTCCAGGATGGCACCGAATACTCTGACAGCGCTGAGGACGTGTTCTACGACGCACAAGAATCACTCACCGATGTGGACCCTGCTGACCAAAACGCCGAGGTCTACGAGGGTGCCGACACCAACCTCGAGGCCGGAGCGGATTCTCTGTACAGGCGTGACGACTTTTACGACGATGCCGACGCCGACGCCGACGAGGACGAGGACGAGGATGAGTACTCGAGCATGTTCAATGATGAAGAGCACCCTGATAACACTGACCCTTCTAGGCGCCCATCTACCCAGCGACCTCTGGTTTATGAGGATATAACTGATGACGAGGAGGTGGCCGAGATCATGGCGAGGTTTGTCCCGGCCCGTCGCGTCAAGCGCAGCTGGAGGGCATGATTTGGTTGGTTCTCCGTCACCGTCTTTATGTTTTCTTTTGTTTTTTTATCTACTTGTACATCTATATAGAATTTGGCTGTTTTGCAAGGAGTTCCGGATGATAAAAGGCGGGTAGCGATACAATTTGGGGGTATTTGCTTTGGTTTTGGTTTTGCTGTCATACATACTCTGTCGATGCATTTTACTTTTTGTTTTCACAAATTGATTATTTCCGAGATATTATTTGCGCCGCTTTCCTATGTTCTTGTATAATCTGTACCGACAGGCCGAGTCACAATTCCGAGACTTGATGCTTCAACTCTGCGACTAGACCAGTGTGGAGAATTCCAGACCGCACACATGCAGTCTCGCTTATTGTACTGTTTACAGTAAGCTGACAAGGCAGGCTCGAAAGATAGGCGGCCCTGGAATTAATTTCTGGGCGTGGAGACTGGTAGTCATGGTGAGTATTCACTCACATGGCCGACAGCTCGGCATGTAACATATTATCATGCCATCGCGGACGTATACGTGGTAAGTCTTGACAAGACATCGATCAGGGTTTTAAAAAAAAAAAAAAAAAAAAAAAAAAAAAAAAAAAGAGAAAAAAAGAGGCATGGTACCTTGCTGTAAAATACCGTTGCACTTATACAAGTGGGCTGATCTGGGGAAAACGGGTTGCCTCGGCCCCCGCATAATCGATTCTTGTGGATTTCCACACAAATTGGTCGAAAGGGGTCCAGCGTAAAGCGTATTCAACCAGTGGCAATTTGGCAGGTGCACAACAGTGCTGATTCGTCTTTTGCAACAAAAGTTTCCAACATGGCGAATGGGATCATTTCACGATTTGTGGGTTGATTAATGCATCTTTATTTGCTTTCTGCTGTCGTAAGCTGATGGATAACAAATGGCGGATTGAACGACCCAAAGAACGAATTGATCTTGTTAGAGTTTGGACGATTTGCCTGAAACCCCGCATCCGCATGTGAGGTTAGCGGTTGGTCTATGTAACCACAGTAGTACAGTGTAGGAGTAGCATGGCCGAGGTATGAACCCTTGAGGTCAGGCATGTCAGCAATCAACATAAGTTAAGGTGAGGTACCTACTGCGCATGTCTGCCAGATACATCGCATCTCCTCGTTCTGGACCGTCAACATTTGAACCCGCGAATATTGAAACATCAAAATCAATTGATCTCTCAAGTTAGGGAGGGAGAGAGAAAGAGATAAGCGAGATTGCTTGACAATAATCAAGCCTCGTGACCTTGTTGTCACTCGCTTCCAACTTTGAATCGCTGTTCGCTTCAGTTCAGCCATCATCATACCAGAGAGAGTAAACTTCGAAAAAAAAAACAAGAAAAAAAACACAGCAATCATGGCCGAATCATCAACAACACAACCCGTCATCATCGTTGGCGGCGGCCTCGCAGGCCTGGTCGCCGCCTTTGAGCTGACCCAGCGCGGCGTCCGCACCATCATCCTCGACCAGGAGTGTCGCGCGTCGCTGGGCGGGCAGGCCTTTTGGTCGCTCGGCGGCATATTCATGGTCGACTCGGCCGAGCAGCGCCGGATGGGCATCAAGGACAACAAGGAGCTGGCCATGCGCGACTGGCTCGGCAGCGCCGGCTTCGACCGCCCCAAGGAGGACTATTGGCCGCGGCGCTGGGCCGAGGCCTTTGTCGATTTCGCTGCCGACGGGATGGAGGACTACGTCAAGAAGCGCGGCCTGGGGTTCCTGATGAACGTAGGCTGGGCCGAGCGTGGCGACGGCACCGCGGAGGGCCACGGAAACTCGGTCCCGCGCTTCCACCTGACCTGGGGCACTGGGCCCGAGGTCGTGAGGGTGTTTCAGGAGCCGGTCGAGGCGGCTGAGAAGAAGGGTCTGGTCGAGTTCCGGTTCCGGCACTGCGTCGACGAGCTGATCATCGAGGACGGCAGGGCCGTTGGTGTCAAGGGCAGGGTGCTGGAGGAGGACAACAAGCCGCGGGGCGTCAAGTCCTCCCGCACGGTCGTCGACACCTTTGAGCTCCGCGGCGCCGCCGTCCTCGTATCTTCGGGTGGTATCGGCGGTAACGTAGAGGCCGTCAAAGCCGCCTGGCCGGTTGACAGGCTGGGGCCCAAGGTGCCAGAGCACTTTGTCGTGGGCGTGCCGGACCACGTGGACGGCCGCATGATTGGCATATCGGAGAGCGCAGGTGCCAACGTCATCAACCGCGATCGCATGTGGCACTACACCGAGGGCCTGGCCAACTGGAACCCGATCTGGCCGTCGCACGGCATCCGCGTGCTCCCCGCGCCTTCGTCGCTGTGGCTCGACGCCGAGGGCAACCGCCTACCGCCGTACCTGTTCCCCGGCAGCGACACCCTGGGCACGCTGAAGCACATTTGCTCGACGGGCTACGACTACACGTGGTTCGTCCTCACGCAGTCCATCATCGCGCGCGAGTTCGCCCTGTCGGGATCGGAGCAGAACCCAGACATCACGGGCAAGTCGGTGTGGCAATTCGTGAGGCACCGCATCCTTGGCGGCAAGGGGACTATCCCCGTGCAAAATTTCCAGAAGCATGGCGAGGACTTTGTGGTGCGCGACAACCTCCCGGACCTTGTGGACGGCATGAACGAGCTGGCGGCGCAGCGGGGCGGGCCGAGCCTGGAGCTCTCCAAGATCGAGGCGGTGATCAACGCGCGCGACGACCAGTTCGACAGCCCCTACAGCAAGGACGCGCAGGCGATGCTGGTGGCCAACGCGCGGCAGTACTGGCCCGACAAGCGCGGGCGTGTGGCGGCACCGCACCGGCTGCTGGACCCCAAGCACGGCCCGCTCATCGCCGTGCGCATGAACCTGCTCACGCGCAAGACCCTCGGCGGCATCGAGACGGATCTATCCAGCAACGTGATGCGCGCCGACGGGAGCCGCTTCCCCGGCCTGTACGCCGCCGGAGAGGTGGCTGGGTTCGGCGGCGGCGGAGTCCACGGCTACAACTCGCTCGAGGGGACGTTTGTGGGCGGATGCATCTTTTCGGGCAGGGCGGCTGGGATGGCCATGGCTGATGAGGTGTTGGGCACGACGGCGGGAGATCTCAAGGCGAGGATATAAAGTGTTTGATGGGATTGGATTCTCGTGTTTGTTGTTCTTTTGTCAAATACTTTACCATGATAGAAATGAAATGTTTGGATGTTAACAAGCAGGTAACTAATCTTGAAACTGGCGCTTTGCTATCATGCGTCTACGTCGCGTCATAGTTCAGAAGCACGGCAAGTAGGGCTATTCAGGGCTAGTCTAGTTTCGTGCCTGGCCTGGCCTGGGCGAACCTCAACTCTTCGTTGGTAAATGTTGTCAACAAGAAGTGATTATGATGCAAGCTGCATGTATTGGCGTGACCTAGATCGAATCGAATGCTTCGGCCCGACCTCGTCGAGCCGCCGATTGCGCTTCTTCCGTTGAGTAATCTTGCTGTGTCCCATGTTCATGTACTATCATGCTCTCCTCTTGGCCAGGTTGATCCAGCAACCTACTTTACCCTTGCGATGGCCTGTAGTAGGTAGCTCTGTTGCGATGCCACCCTTGGTCATATAAAGTGGACTTTGCGCTTCTCAGTGGATGAAGTGGCTATGCATGCTGATGGATCAAGTGACACTCCTTCTCTCGCGTAGCATTCATAATCCCCAACAGCTGCTGCGCTGCATGCGGTGAAATGACTCTATTCAAAATTTGCAAAACTGTATTCTGGCAAAAAAAAACCCCAAGCCCCATCCATTCTTCGAGAAGACCCACCGCCGAAGCGGCTGCGCCTTGGGGCAAAGACATCACCTTGCCAAGAGCATGAGATCGGATGTCCGATGCAGGATTTGATGTTATGAGATGCATCGCTACAGGAAGCTTTGGAAGTTAAGAAAACGTCGGGTAAAGTAGGCACCTACTGCAGGCTAGAAGGATAAGCGAAGAGAAAAAAAGAAAGAAAAAAAAAAGCTTGAATTATTGACAACCAAAAATCAGACTAATGTGGTGCTGTTTGTCTCAAAGTGGACGGAACAAGGAACAAAAGTCGAAAGCGGAATCGAGACCTTGGTAAAACATGATCCGATGACGTTTTTGGTGGGCTGCACTCTAATTGAGCGATGGCGGGGGCGCTAGGTAAGGCACATCTTGAATTTGCCCCGTCACTACCGGCAGTGCTGAGTGACATGGAGATCAATCGGTACGAAGTACGAACCGGGGGCTGGATTTCGTTGTTTGTCTACATGCCGCATCAGATTTACAAAGTACCCGAACTTGCTTTGCTTGTGTACGGCTTTGCCACGGGTATTATTTTAATACTACTGCAATAAGCCAACCAGCTATAGCCCAGAATATAGCCAATAACCTATATTTCAAGATTTATCTCCAAGCTAAATTGATCGCCAGCATCGCATCCCCATGACCAACCACATAGGAGCTTGGGACGCCATCAAAAGATTAAACCCGGTTGCGCGTGGAGACGTGGGCTGGCAGGCCGCGTACTCCCGCTAAAAAAAGACCGCTTAACTCAAGAGTCTAGCCTTCGAACCCCACCTGACACAGACAGAGCGTTGATTGATTGGCAACAGCTTGCTCACCATCGCGGCCGAATACCCGGGCCACCGAGAGAGCAAGGTCTGTGTTTAGAGGCCTATTTCCCACCTTTTTATTGGGACTCTTTTTTTTTCGTTTTTTGTTTTTTCGTTTTTTCTGGGACGGTTTCCATTGCGGTTCGGGGCGAGCCTAAGCCCAGCAATTTCTATGTAACCCCATTTTCCTCGACGCCATAATTAACGGTGAACATTGCATCTCCGGACTGTTTCTCCATTTACCACAGTGTTTTTGGTGTCTTTGCGCTGCTTATCTGCTGCCATTCGAGCTTACCCCTCCAATCTTGGCGCTTTTCGATTCGTCTTGGCACATCGCTTTGCCAGGGTCCTGCTCTGCCCGCCGTAGCGCTGCACGAATCGGTTCGGGCTGAATGCTCCGCACCTGTCCAAGTCGATTTGCGAAACACCCAATAGCTTTTAAAAAAAGGGAAAACAATGACATCAACCACTCCAAACCCCCCTCCACCCGGGGTCCACGACGCAAACCATATAGCTCCGAGGAGCGCTCTGCTCGAGTCGCAAGCTGCACCCAAGCCCGATGAAGCCCCCTCGGGCCACAGCGAGCAGAACCAAAAGAGCGCCGACAAGGACGATGCCGCCGAGCCGGAACCGCAGCATGCAGGGCGACCCTTACATACCGCCTCTGATCTGAAGCACAAGTTTGATGATAAGAAGAAGAGCTTGGTCGAGAAGAACAACCCCCCAGGCGGATTTGATAAAACACCCCTCCCCGACTTCCCCCCGGGCTTCACCGTCAAGTTTACCTTCCACAGGGCGTGGAACCTACCGATCGCCGACATACCGACCGCCGCCGCCGACCCCTTTGTGCACGCGACCCTGAACGCCGACGTACCGAAGCGCCACAAGGAGGATCCGAACTTGAGGCACCGCACCCGCACAGAGCGCAAAACCCTCGAGCCGGCGTGGGAGGAAGAATGGGTCGTCGCCAACATCCCCAGGACGGGCTTCCGTCTCAAGTGCCGCCTGTACGATGAGGACTATCCAGACTCAGACGACAGGCTGGGCAACGTCACGTACGTCTCGCCCATGATTGACGAGAACTGGGAGGGTTTGAAGAGGCATACTTTTGAGGTCAAGAAACGCTCCGGGAGCAAGCGCGCGTACTTTATCAAAGCTGCCGAGTCCTTCTTTAACAAGGATTCCCACATGACGCCTTTTCTGGAGTTGAGCATTGAAGTTCTGGGCCACTCTTCCGCGCCGGGGGCGCAGATGTACACCATCTCGCCGACCAAGTTCATTCAGCACTTCAGCCCTATGATTGGGCGCCTGACGGGAGTCAAGGTCAACCGTGAGGAAAGCGACGAGCGCAAGTCTCAGGATCGCCCAGAATCTGAGAGCAAGAAGGCGCAGAGATACGAGTAAGTGTTCCGTGTTTCGTTTCGTTATATCCCTGGTTACAGACCGGCTGACCCAAGTCCCTCACTAGCTTCCAAGCAATCGAGATGCAACTAGAGGGCCCGGTTCCACCAGAGATGTATCACAGATATGTCGAGTTCAAGCGCTTTGTGGGACCAATGTTCTCGTCGGCAGGTCTACGGGGGCGCGTTCTCAACAAGGTGCTTCACAAACAGCACCGTCGTGTATACAACTACGACTCGACGACAAAGTATGGTAACTTTGAGCCTTGTTCAAACGAGGCTTCTCTCCAGTTCCTTCAGCTGGCACATTTCGACGAAGGCGGCCGTGTCTTCACATACGTGCTCACGCTAGATGGACTGTTGCGTTTCACCGAGACGGGCAAAGAGTTTGGTATCGACATGTTGTCCAAGCACACCATGCACTCAGACGTCGAGACATATATTGCATGCTCGGGAGAGTTTTTCATTCGCAGAAAACAGCACAAATTTGATCTCTTCAAATCACATAAACGATCACACTCGGGTACCCAGAACGGCGATCAGACGACCAAGGAGGACAGTGATCAACAGAAGTCTCAGGATCAACGGCGAGCCGAGGAGCAAGAACAGAGGCACGTGGGTGGTGAGGAAGAACCTGTCAAGAATTGGGAGATCCCAGGGAGGGAAGCTTCTTCGAGTGCCGAGGACGGTGAGGACAAGGAAAAGGGTGACGAAAAGGAAAACAAGTACAAAGAGCAAGCCGAGGAACAGAAGCCAAAGAGGTCAAGCGAGAGCAACTCGCCACCTCGCGATCCTCACAAGTATGAACTCATTATCGACAACGACTCTGGCACCTACCGCCCTGACAAATCGATCCTCCCACTCCTACACCAATTTCTTGAGCGCAACTTCCCGGACCTCGAAATCCGTGCCATGCACTGCGACGACGACGAGCTCAAGAAGCTCAAGGCGGATCAGCACGAGGCCAAGAAGAAGACGGGCCCGCGCGTGCACATGGTGTTGAACCGAAGCCCGAGCTCGTCGAGCATCAGCTCCTCAGACGAGAGCGACCTCTCCAGCCTGGACCAAAGCCTCGAGCACGAAAGCGCAAAGAAGAGCAAGCGTGAGAGGGCATGGGATGCGCTCAACGACCCCAAGGGCGGGTTCCGGGAGCTCAAGGGGAGCCTCGCCAGGCGGCCCAAGGATGCTGCTCCCGAGGAGGCGGGCAAGGCGGAAGAGGTCAAGGCGTGAGCGTGGTGCTGGCCGCCCCTATTACTAATGTCTACTTTACTAAAGTTTGCTTGGATGAACTTGCTGTCGGGCCACTTTTCTTTGCTTTCCTTGGAGCTTGTTGCTGCTGCACGCTTTATTAGTAATGTTAAATCTTTATTCGAGAGCTTTTGCTGAGATACCTAGCTACTAAGATACCTTCTTCGAGACACTTCCAAGTTACTTGTATTCTCATTGACCTGAAGTTCTTTTCTTCTCGTTCAAAGTTTAACGGCGTCGGTCCAAGTACTTGGGAGAGTAAATCTAGCAGTCCAGTCCTTTGTCCTATCGCATTCTCACGAGCATGTTAGGCTTGTTCAACAAAGAGAGGGGTTGGTTTACAAAGTATGATTCGGTATATTTACTCACGTCATTCGTCTCACTTTTGTACCCTCAGCCTCTCTCTCTCTCTCTCTCTCTCTCTCTCTCTCTCTCTCTCTCTCTCTCTCTCTCGCAACATGGAACCCTGACTGTTCCCCCGAGACAGCTCAATCTGTCGGAGTAACAAAAACCTAGGAAACCAACATTTCGCAGTGCCATTTCCGATACACAAGCCTCGGATGGTCTTGTCCGGGTCAAACCAACTGCAGCCTGGGCCTCTTACAAACCAGATAAGCCCCTGAGGCTCGTCAAGGTGCAGAAAACCACCTGTAATGGGGATGCCTCGCAAAAGGGTGGATTGTAAGTCAAGGCGTGAGATTCAAAGAATCCACCTAGGCAAACGCGTGGGCGTTGCCCCCGGGATCTATCATACAAAAAGAGAGAGAGAAAAAAAAACTTGTAACTAATGGGTTACCGGTGCGCAACTTGGTAGCGCCACCTCATTTCTTTGGTTTCAATCGTTCCCGAATTGTCCCACGCCTGATTGTTCGAATACATGGGTTGAACTTCAAAATAAGTGTGAGGATTGATGACAACCTATGCTCGCCATTTCGCAATTTTCGTCTAGCCTCAGACTAACCATTTTGCCGTCCAGGATTTCGACGACTCCCCCGGGATTGTGAACTTGCTGCGCTTTTTTATAAGAGATCACCGTATGTCTGGTGTCGTCCACCTTCTCCATTACTCTGCGATAGTGGCAGCCAACAATTGGTTTTTTCTTCTCTTCTGGTCATCGCTCCTGCCAACACTGCATTTGCCATGCTGGCAATAAACATTGACCCGAAGAAAAGTCCGAGTTGCATGTTGGCTGGCGACTGGCTTAATAATTTGACAAGTTTGGAACTTCGGCTGTGATACAAAGATGAAAAGAAAAGAAAAATGTAACAGGGGAGAGTAAACGCGGCCACTGAATAACTTTGTATGAGAGTCAGATATTGATTTGGCTGGTACAAATTTCAATTAGTATAACAATTCATTCTCAGGTCTACATAGTATGTATTTTTTTCTTATTTTGATAACAATGAGTAGTGAACATCTAAATCCCACTCTCTCAAGCTTTCCTAACGGCGAAGACAGCCAAGGTATATGATATGTTCGGCTTTTTAACCGAATGGCTTTTGTAAGGATCCTGTTTCCAAAAAATATAACTCGGTATCAAGTCGGAGGGGGGGGGGAAAGAATATCCAGGCACACAATCTTACCTATCAAGTTTAGAAAGAACTTTCTTTTTCTTTTACTGTTGCAGCACCTGTTGTATCTAACCCCTATGACAAAATAGAGCATCGCCTCCTAGTCTTGGGTTGCTGGTGGGTTGCTGAATATCATCTCGTAACTACATTTCTCAAATTGTAGCTCGTTTGAAATAATATGTCATTGTACCTTTCTGTCGAGCCACTGGAGTGGTCACATTTTCAGGTATGCAGGTCATTGTCCCATTCTGGTATAACGCTTAATCGTTCGCCATGCCATGCGACAGACTGACTAGAACTAACTCTAGTGCACATCCGGCCTGACTCACATTAAACAGATAAACCCCAGTCTCGGGGTAAATGCGAGAGCCGATTTCCCCCCACTTAAAGGTTTTGGTGCAGGTGAACTCCGAGCTCCGAGAAGCGTCTTTGTTTCGAAAGCCGGGGACAGGCCTATATAAGACAAGACAGAGAAAGATCTCTGCCCCTTGGAGCCAGGCCTTTCCTTTCCCAAGTTTATCTTTTTTCTCCCTATTTTTACATTCAAAAGAAGAAGAAAAACTGGATTTGACAGAAAGTGGCAAAAACAAGAATATTAAAAACAAAACCCAAAAGTAGAACCGAGCAGACGAAACATGACAGCCGTCAACCTGGACGCTGAAGCCCTTGCCTCCTGGGTCACCAACGCGCAGTTCTGGGACGACGCCATCGGTGCCGACGGCAACGTCTACTGGCGCAAGCTGCAGGAGCCGTCGCTGCGGCGGCTAGTGTCGGCCCGGATCGAGGCGGCCAAGGCGACGGTGGATGGCGGCCGCGCGCTCGACATCAGCACCGGCAACGGGCTGTGCGCGCGCTGGCTGGTCGACGAGGGCATTACGTCGGTCCGCGCCGTCGACGGCAGCTCGGGCATGATCGAGGTCGCGAAAGCTAGGATGGCCGAGGCTAAGCCCCGGTACGACGGAATCGAGCTTGGGCTGCTGGACGTGGCTGACCGTGCGGCCTTTGCGCGCGAGATTGAGACGGCCGCAAAGGTAACCCGTCCTCCATCTCTCTCTCGTTCTCTCTCTCATTCTCTCTCTCGATTTCGGTTTGAGAATTTGTCTGGCCTTGTGATATGTTTTGTCTTGCATGCCTTCCCCTGGAAGGACGTGATCAACGGTTGTTTGTGCTAACCCTATGGCGTGAGTGAAAACAGTTCGGCGGTTACGACGTCATCTTGATGAACATGGCCATCATGGACGTGCCGACTCTTGAACCGCTTGTCGAGGCGCTGCCGAAGCTGCTAAAGAAGGACGGAATGTTAGCAAACTCTGCCCAGCATTGCCTTCCCCCTTTTGTTTCTATCAGTGATATCAAACCTGCTATACCCGTGACCATGATCAACCGACTGACAAATTCTCCACTCCCGTCCCGCGCCGAACAAAAGATTCTTCGGCTCGGTCCTACACCCCGTGTTTCTGACCTCGGGCGCGGCCCGAGACATCAAGCTGACGTGGATTGAGGGCGAGCTGGTCGTCGAGCGGGCGCGCATTGTCAAGGACTACATGTCCATCCCGCCCTACCGGGGACTCGCCATACCCGGCCAGCCGGCTAAGCAGGTAATGCAGAGACTCTTCTTTTTTTCTGTGTTTTGTTTGTCTTGCCCGCATTATACTGCTTGCCCTCGTCTATCTTTCAAGATATGAACGTGGCACAATGTAGAGAAAATACTAACAGTGAGCCTTGTTATGAAAAAAAAAGATTTACTACCACCGCACTTTCCAAGACTTGTTTGCTCCATTCTTCCGGGCCGGCCTCGTTTTGGATAGATTGGATGAGCTGGCCTTTTCGGAAGAAGATGGCGACCCCGACAGGATTGAGTCAACCCTCAACTTCACGCAGATACCGATCATGATGTCGTTCCGCGTGCGACGGGGAGATTAAATGTGGTAGGGCTTGTTCTCAAGCCGCAAGGGCGTTTTGAACACAGATTGGTAGGAACTCCATGCTTTTCATCGATAAAACTATGCACGCTGCACTTGTTAGACTGGATATCATATCTTGTATGATATACCCATAGAGGAAAAAACACTGAAGTGCTCCATATCCTTCCTACTCCTTTTTACTCAGTGATGACATCTGAAAGACTACTTGTGTCAAAAGTATTGGCCTAGAAATTCCCTGATTGGGGGTACAATCCATCTTCTCCCAGGTATTACCACCGGCACCTCGGGCTCAATTAGAGTCGCTGCGTTGAGGGGTGGAATCTGATCCAGCAAGTCTTCAATCACTGCAGCCACTGGTGGCTGGAGACCCAGCCCCTCAAACACCTTGTCCACGCAATTGTCCATGAGTTTTTGGACTCGGTCTTCCATGTGCCAGGGCCCGTTCCAACTCGCAGAAAATGTTAGTCTGTTTTCATGGACCATCACACTCATGACTATGTCTCGAGAGAGTACGAATCGGGTGATGACGGGCCGTTCAATGTGAATGGTACCAATGTTGGTCCGCATTATTTGGTCGATGTTGTTCATGCCAGGCAAAAACACCAGCATAGGGCTTTGGTCGCTCCTTTCCAAGAACGACACTATGTCCGAGTCGGTATCATTGGCATCCTCAAGTGGTTCAGGCCTAATTTGGAGTTCGCGCTCGGCTCGTGCTTCGGCTTCAGCTTCAGCTTCAGCTTCGGCGTAGAACTTCTTGACTTGTTGCATGACGACCAGAAACTCGTTCTGATCTGCTTGAGAACGAGTGGTGCTTTGGCTGTTGAACAGAAGTGTTCCCACTCTTCCAAGCCCGCCGTTTAGAGACACGACCCCTGGAAGTGGCCCGTTCTGCCAGTCGGGGACGAGGACTGGTAGATCTCTTGAAGAGCGCACATCGACCACGAGACGTTTTTTTGAAAGTCTGTGATGAACTGATGCTGGGTCTTGAACTCTTCGAGGATTAAAAGGTCTGCTATCACAGGTAATGTGGCTTATGTATCGAATGGCTGTTGCATCTGAGCCTTGGAGTAGGTACTGGTGCTAACGAGGTTAGATTAATACGGTCAGCATATTCATCTGGTACAATTGTTGGGTAGAGAAAGCATCATAGACAGCTTTACCTGCCAATCCCGAGATACCAATATAGCGGCTGCGTGAAAGGCTTGAGACACTGTTCTGCCTAGCGCCGATAGATTCGTCACCAGTAATGCAGTGTCAATATCGGTCAGCTCGATATACCGGTTGGCGGGAATGATCGATTCCGGTCCCAGGCGCATTTCGGACAGCAAACTGAAATGGGAGGGAAATTCCGAAGCTACGAAACCAGGAGGCATAGGAGCATCAGGTTGCTTGCCGTGACCGAGCGGTTTTCGTGTGTGGCTGCTATCCAAAACAGGAGGATTGCTGGTACGCAGAGGACTAAAGTGGATTTCTCGACTCTCTTAGTTGAGAACCTCTGGTATAGGCCTTCTGAGGTCATTGGCGGCGAACATGACCAGAGCATTGAGAAGCCCGAGGGCGCCGTTATTGTCGATCAGCCAGGCGGGCGATCTCAGAATCAATTGAGTCTCTAGCATTTCGCCGTGGGGATCTGACTCTGGGATGAGCACGGAGAGTTGGCAAGTGTCCATCGACTCTTCTGCTCTCATCATGGACTGCTCGTCAGGGCCGCTTCTAAATGTCGCGGCCACCCAGTCAGGTATCGTCGAAAGAGGCGCACTGCCGATGCGAACACAATACCTTCGGAGCGTGTCTGTGTTGGGGTCTCGGCTGACTGTGGCTGCAATTCCTTGATGACAGAAGCGGAGCTTGATCCAGGCTCTCTCCATCGCAACCTTGAGGCGCGCCTCGAGAGCGTTTTCGAATAGAGCACCCCGGAATAGACTACGCCTCAACTTGATTATGCACGAGGCCGTGATCATCTAGGCTTCACGGCCCGTCCAGCTCCAGTTTTCCGATATGTTGTAGTAGGTTGCTTCCATACTGTTGAGCTCGCAGCTGGCTACGACGCCATTTTGACGTGGTTGATTGATCTCCATTGGCTCCATTGGCTCCATTGGCTCCATTGGCTCCATTGGCTGTAAATCTGCTGAAGAATGGAAGGCAAAAATAGTTTGTGTCAGGGCCAAATGACTTTAATTATATGTTATAATCTGGGCAATAGCTAGAATAATGATTGATGTTGATCAAGTGAGCCAAGGTACCCAATAGGTACTGAAGAAATGCATGTCCAATGTGAACGCAGCCGGTGGGGTTTCATCATTGACGTCGTGACTTTCTTCCAAATGCCCCGCCAAACCAGGGGGAAGAAGGCGCGGTGGAGCTGTGTGTATGTGTAGGTATAGTACATGGCAAGTCCGCACTAGCTCAATAAGGAAACTCCGACAGATGTGCGCCTGGGGAAACTTCGTATATTGTTCTTGGCGTCTCTACAAATATATTTTCCTGTCCGCGTCCTGAAAAAATTTCTTCTCTCGGTTTCGGCGCAGTATAGTCTACTCCGATGCAAGACAATCTCGTCTATCAAAGTCATAAAGCCTGATTTTGTTTGCTGTGACAAAAGAGAAAAACAATCCCAAGCATCGATTAATTGATCCCCTACTACCCCGCACCTTCAGAGGTACCTATCCACCCCCACCAAAAACCTCACCACTACCAGCATCCAAGTCGACTTACTCTAATCCAAACTTTCCCAACTTGGGTTTCAACAGCCACGACAGACACATTATCTGTGAATTACCAATCACCCCACAACCATGGCTTCCAAGACCGAAAAAGACCAGGAACAAATCGCCATAGCCAAAGGGCTGGAGAACATCCCCTGGTGCGATGACTATGAAAAGATGATCTCGGGTGTCTTGTAAGTCGAAACTGTAACAAATCAAGCCGCCGACGCTAACTCGATAAAACTCAAAGGTACGACGCTTTCGTACCAGAGCTGGTCCAGGGTCGCTTTAGGGCTCGTCGATTCATGCATAATTACAACCACTACTTCCCCGAAGATGCAACCCCTGAATCGCTGCAAAAGGGCCGTGAAGAGCTCCTCCGGGGGATCATGGGCAAAGTCGGCAAGGATGCCTTCATCGAGCCCCCGGTCAACATTGACTATGGCTGCAACGTTATCATCGGCGACAACTTTTACTCAAACTTCAAGTAAGTCCGCTTGTCTCATGACATACTCCTAATTGACGTGGAGGTTATACTAGACTAGTTCTATCTAGTTACTGACATGTGACTGCTACACCAACAACACAGCCTCGTAATTCTCGACTGCGGCATCGTCAACATTGGCAACCGAGTCATGTTTGGACCCTTTGTTTCCATCTTCACCGCCACCCACGAGACCGAGGTACAGTCGCGCCGGGACGGGATTGAGTACGCCCTGCCTGTCACGATTGGAGATGACTGCTGGATCGGCGGGAATGTCACCATCTTGCCTGGCGTAACGATCGGCAAGGGCACCACCATCGGCTCTGGAAGCATCGTTACCAAGTCAATCCCTGAGTTTTCTGTTGCGGTAGGATCGCCTGCAAAGGTTATTAAAAAGGTTCAGCCTGTGCCTGACCTTCCATAGGCGTTTTGGAGAAGCTGAATGTATGGGAATATGGTGACATTTACTCAGCGTAAAGCTCGCTTATAGCAATGGAAAGTTTGTACATCTACGTGCCATAATATGCTTCCATGACCATGCCCATTGGACCTGAAATCAATGACTAGCGACAGTTCGAACTCATGCTCAAGGCTTGGACTTTGCTTTGAGTTTAAGCTGATAGATTTGAGATGGTATGTTTACTTTAAGATCTTGTAATTGGAAGGGATGAACATGCTTGCTGGGCTGTTTGTTTCGAAGAGCGGAGATCCCAAGCATCTTTTACCCTGCGGCCGTTCCCAGGAGCTCGGAGATCTGGGACACGAGAAGATTATGAGAAGATCATCTGCCATCCTGGCCGTCTTGTTACTCCCAGACTTCAACCAAGGAAGGACTGTTTTCAGAAATGCGCAGCGAATCATGATCCCAAGACCTTCAAGTTTCGAAAACCATCTCATATAACCCATGTCATCTTGAAATGAGGGTGTACAATGTTTCAGACACCTTCTGGTCGCAGCCCAGTTTGGTCATAACAAACCCCCAACCTACTGATGTTCCAAAAGACTGACAGGCCTTTGGAAAGACGGGCAATCATCTCCTGTTTGTACCCTGCCCGCTTGCAAAGGATAGACATCTGTATAGCGCTAAAAGTGCCCTTCAAGTATCACAAATGGCAAGGAGATGGAGTGGCACCGTACTGGTGACATCTATTGCTGGAGAGCGAGATTGGTCGGTGCAAGCTGAACCCTGTTGCAGTGTGCACCGAGGCTAGGCGGGGACCTCGTTCAGAAATGGGCTGCACCCAGAAGAGCTACTCGGAGGATTGCTCTGTCAAACATGTCATGGGAAGGTCGGGGAAGGTAACAGGGCTTGCAGACTGAGGTGGTGATATGGGTCTAGGTGGGCACGTCATATACAGACTATGTTTTGTGCCGTTGAATGAGAACAAAAAGAGAAACGCCTAAAAATCACTACCCTGACTGATTTCCGTGTCATATAGTCGCCTCCACCAGGACAATCTTGAGCAAATACCCATGTATAGCCCACCTGAGGCCGTACTCCTTGACGACTACGCTCCCGCACTCCCCGCACCGGAGCCGCTCCAGCTTGGTCTTGAACCTCTCAGACGGCGGCGGCGGCGGCAGCAACGTCGAGCCCTCGGCGACCTTGGCAAGCTCGACCGTGAACCAGACAGAGGTGCGCTCTCGGTACTTGTGGCGCGCCTTGTGGTAGAGACTTTGTATCGAACGGGAACTGCAACTTGAGTATATGCTTTCGAGAAACTATAGGTCGAGACGCCGATTACACGAATCAGATAATTGTCCAATAAATGCTAAGTACGTTTGTGGGCCAAGAAGGATGAAAAAAGAAGGGGGTAATAAAAGAGTGTTTATGCATCTTTTACATGATAAACAAAGGAAAACAAAACACCTTGTATAATGTCTCCCTTTGACAGTTCTTCAAACAAGAGTGAAAGAAAGAATAAACACAAAATATGAAAAAAGAAGAGACCAAGAATCATTTCTTCCTCACACTGCTCTTCCCCCTGCCCCTACTCGACGCCTTCCTCGAAGGCGCATCGTCTTCGTCCTCGCTGCTACTGCTACTGCTACTGCTGCTGCTGCTCCCGTCGTCGGCCGCAGGGGGAACGTCGAAGAAACTCCCCGCGCTGACGGCCTTCCTCTTGATGATGACGTAGTTTATGCCCCCTCTCTTCTTGGGCCCGTCATCGTCGCTGCGCAGCAGGGCCGGGAATATCACGATGCTTCGCCTCCCGTCCCTACCTCCCGAGTAGTAGTGCGGCTTCTCGTCCAGCTCCTCCACCGGGGGTCTCCACTCGAACCGCCACCGCGCCGCGTGGCAAAAGAGCTTCTCGCCCAGCTCGACGGCCCGCGTCGACACGGATGCGATCCCGGACAGGCGCAGGTCCCGCTCGGTGGGTGAGTTGGATCGCGCAAAGACGACAAGGAGACGCTCCAGCGTCGCGACGCAGGGCTTGATCACCGCGTGGTGATCCTGTGCGCCCGGTTGGAGGAAGAATGCGGTTATCATGCGCCAGGCGGCAAGGGCGGCTTCTTCCTCTGTGAGGGCGGGGTTTGGCGCTCCTTTGTTAGCTTGGGTCCAGTTACCCGGGATGAGTGACATACAGATGCGGGGTGTTTTATCATACCTTTGCATAACTCGGGCCTCAACTCATCGAACCGTCTCATCAACTCCACGACGGCCGGGTCCAGGCTCGTCTCGTCCGGGTGGCTATAAAAATCGATGCTGCTGACCATGACCCTGGCGATGCATATCCGGAGACCCATGCGGCGGTGGCGGGGCGAGTGCAGCAAGGTGGCGAGGTCCTCCGCCTCCTGCGCATCGTCGACTACGCCAGCGTCGTGTATCGACTCGCGGATCGTCTCCCGCGAGTGGTAGACGGGATCGGTGTGGTAGAAGCGGCGGGCGTGGGAATCGATGGCGGAGCGGAGTATGGTCCACGTCTGACGGACCGAAGTGTCGTCCGGTGGCGTAAGGAGGCTGTCTTGGAAATTTGTGAGAGGAAAGGGCGAAGCCCCTTTGGAACTGCTGCCTCCCATCTTCTGGTTTTTGTAGAGAGGAGGGAAAACAGTATGTGCTATGTTTTGTTTGCTGGACGAGACATGGTATATTCGATGGGATCCTTGGAAAATGTTGTGATGTCAAAGGTTTGGGTGTGGTATTTCAGTGAAGAATGTGGGATTCGAAGTGCAGCAGCCTTAAAAAAACCAAAGGTGGCTGGCCGCCTACACTAGGTACAAGTCTTCCGTCACTGCGTGTGATTTTCCGGCGATTTTCGACCGGAGCCTTGTGATTGTGGGCTGTGTATCGGGCGCGGGCTTCCACCATATTCACATGAACCGAGTCGAATCTTCAAGTTCCAAGAGGGTCGGAGCAAAGAAAGGACTGCAAAATGCACTTTAGCTTGGCTGTGCCTGCAGGTGGGAACCTCTCCGCGATGTGAACAACAAATCTTGCATTTTAGCAGGGGCGATGGTGCAAATGCACGTGGGGTTATGGCAAAGAAAGGCGTAAATTCAAGCCACTCGAGATTAGCGTTATCTCAGGTGGTCAACTCACGTCAACTGCTAAAGTGTTAGTTCATGCTAGGGTCGAGGTTGGGAAGCTATCCGGGTGACGTGGTCAAGGACAGGGTGACCACGGAAGCTCGCCTGACGACCTGGATTCACCACCGGCACCAGATCTAGTGTGGTTTCCCTGCAATCATGTAGTCCTAGGCTGAGCTAGGTCCCTTGACAATCAATGATGCCGGCAGGCAGTTCACCACTTTGACAATTTGCTAAGAACGACGGGGGGGTTCAAGGTTCGTTGATGTGGTTCTAAATCTCAAAACAAGAAACCTATCCAAAGATGGAACATGTAGGACTGTAGTGGAAACCAGGGTTCATTTACTCGTAAAACACCAAGCAGCGCACTTCAATGCTCTGTCTGCCCTTAGCGTCGGGCGGCGTGGCAGGATCGACAAAGGCCGTATGCGGAGTCAGTGCGGCGAGACCCTCCCGCCCGTTTGGCCGCCCGTCGCTCCTAGAATCGAAGCATTTGATAAACATGACTTCGTCCGGGGTCATATCCTTGGCATAGTAGAATTTATGCTTGTCATTAGGAGCGATGGCGTACGTTTCGCCTAGGTTGTTGTTAATAGCAACTCGGTTAGTGATCGTATACCCTGGTCACTTGCCGAGAAGAAAGAAGAAACGTAGAAGCAGAGAAGCAACATCATTTCCCGAAATACGGGGTACTTACCTCTGACTTCATATCCCTCTGTGCTAGCCAAAGATGCAGGATCCGCGAGAACCTCCTTGCCGCGGTCATCGTCGTCCTGCCCCTCCTGTCGCTTCGGGTACAGAAGATCAACAGCGACCAGGTCCTTGGGTTCCGTTGAGCGCCAGTCAATTACAGCAAGAGGGTAATCAGACGCCGGCCATCCTATCGGTCGCCAGACGTTGATGATTTGGTAACGACCCTTGACCAGCTCCTCGGCCTCGGCCGGATCCGTGACGTGACGACGCAGCCTTGTCTCTGCGGCAGCGGGAGTCTGGTCTACGTGGACAGCTTGCACAGGCTGTCGAGGGCTGTCCGGCGTCCGACGGCGGATAGTGTGGTCGAATATGACAATCTTCTTGATGGCTGGCAGCTTCTCCTTGAGCAACGATTCAACCTCGGAGTAATAGCCACCACGGACGGCCTTGTCGCCGGTAAAGTCTTTCTCGGCAGCGGGGTGGTTGTAAACCGAGAATCCGCAGTTGTCGGTGGTGAAGTTTTCAAGACCCTCAGCGCGCATGTCATGGACGGGACGTTCAATGACAACGCGCTTCCACGAGGTGGCATCGACGTCGACCTTGCTCCATGGCTTTCCACTGTCGGTGTTTCCGAGCGAGATCGGATCGAGATAGCGGAAACTGCCGGTAGTTGCCATGTTTGGCTGGAATGTATATGTCTTGCTTGCCTTTCTGATATTTGAACCAAGTACGGCAGGAGCTTGTATTGATCGGGAAGTGACCTGGCTGAATAGCCTGAACATGAACCAAGTCCAGTCAGTTCTTTGTGCGGGGTATCGTGCCTTCCTGGCAGATACACGGTAATCTCAGGCAGGTACCTGGGTTGGTATGTGCTCAAGGCAGGTGCAGGGTGTCGCTTTCTACAAAATGCGAAATTGAAACTGTTCAGTTCAACGGCGAGTGGATGCGTTTTCCACCACAAATGTGCTTCTTATTTATTACTCTAGATAGGTGTATGACAGCTGTCAATCCTCGATCTGATAAAATCTCGCCCCGAAATATATACCCCAGACCAAAGCGGGAGCCGATGATGCCATCACCAGTTGACAAATGGAGTTCATCCATTTGTCATTCCCGTCCCAGTGGGTGGGGTTACTGGGGGGTAAACTGTTCTTCCGCACTGACTCGCGCATTAATTGTCCTTGTCTGTGTTACTCCAACACAAAAAGCCATGAGCTCGCCGGTCATCACCGTCAAACCTCACGATACCTGTTTGACTCAATGTCGGGTCGTCGTCGTGTTTACATATAGTACGCGCCCATGGCGCTGCTTTAAACCCTGTCGGAGCATCTTAAAGACAGGCCTGGACTTACGCCATTCCAGGGGTATTTTTCTGGCTGTTTTTGGTGACCCCGGAGATAGATGGTGGGACCTCGTGTGGCCAAGCAGGCGCCCGTTGCTTGGGTCAACAGTGGGTGGTTGTAAGCTGGCTTGGCTGGGTACCTTGCTTTTCCGCTCACACCCGAAATCGATGTCTCGCGGTTAATCTTTAATCACTTTGTGGATGACACCTGAATCTCAATAATTCCCTACTGTATTATATACTTTAGGGGTATTGTAAACATCTTACCTAGGGGATATGTAAGCCGTTGACTTACATGATGACAAAGGCGTCAAGATGAGTCCATCACCTAAGCTCTACTACCCCGGGCTCAAGATTCTAAAGATTATCAATTACGAAAGTATGATCACTCAGATTGACGACCCTCTTTTTACGAATTCGAACCACCAAAAACAAAACAACCAACCCCAAGCCACAAACAGCCCACCCGCCCACAGCCCTCTCATCTTACGGGGTTTCCTGTTAAACCCAACGCTGCAAAAGTCCATCCCGTAAACTTGGCGCGTACGCGCGTCAGTGAAGGAATGAAAGAAATACAAAAAAAAAACACTTCAGCCTTACAAGCGTGCCGCTCTACCGAACACGACCCTTTTCGGTCACCTCGGCGCTTTCCCCCCAAGACAAAATGTAATCAGACGAACGAGCGGGCAGGGACTTGGCTTACCACAAAGTGTGTTGTTGTTTCTTTTGGCCCACAAGACTCTTGGCCTTGGCTGTAATCTTTTTTTGCGAGCTAAAGTAAAACAAGAAAAACCGAGGCATCTTAATAAGAACCAATGCCTACCCACGATGGATGACTTGGGTGTGATCCTTTTCGTGGTGCTGGTCTCGGTCTTCGAAACTTGTCTTTCAAAGCTGTCTTAATATCCAAGATGATGATGCACCACCTCGGGATTGTTATCTGTGCCGCTGCAGCAATAGTGAGCACAGCAACAGCGCAAATAGTCGTCGCTCATAACTGCTATTCGAAACTTTTACCAGACATTGAACCCCACGGCATTTCCCTCGTTACCCCGTTGGCCAACGTCATTGCCACTGATGGGCCGTCATCCACACGGCAATCTGGAAGCCAAGCCAGCACTTCGAGATGCGATTCCCCGAATGATGCTACCCACATCAACATATTGAGCAAGATGTCCGTTGCGGGTGTCACCCCCACGACACCATCAGTCTCAAATCCAACATCAAACGGCCATTTAAAATCGCCAGTAGCTGCGTACGTCGTCATCTTCAGTGACTGAATTGCAGTTCCAAATATTGTATCGAGACCTCATATCTGACTTTTCGCCTGCAGGAACTCCATGGCAGTGTGTAGGCCTGCCAATCGCCAGCACGCTTGCAATGCCACGATGGATGGACCAAACGGCAAAGCAAATGATTTGCAAACCCATGTACCCAAGCCTGCTCACAAGCTGACCAGGTACGATTCGGCGGCGTTTGCTGGCGCGGGCGCTCTGATTGGCGCTGCTCTCTTGTTCTAGTTCTAGACCTAGATCTAGGTGCTAGAGATATGCCAAGACATATCGACGGCTGCTAGTCCATCGAGGCTGGACCGATATTCTGCATCAAACAGCGGCGTGGGAAGGAAGGCGTGTCAAAGCTCGGTGGTGGACCGGATGCCTCTTTAGCATCCATCTGGTGGCGACATGATGACGGATTTCGTCAACCATGATCTTTGAGCCCCGGTCGGAAGCGGCGCTGGCCCGACGGTATTTTCGGTCTCATTGCCATCGCTGTCAGCATTGCGCAACAGCCCGACCGTCCAGAGTCAATGCCATCTGCCTCCCTTACGCACGACAAGCATGGACTAGATTACAAATGATCTGGCCATGGATACGCCGAGTGTCACCCAACGACTGGGTCATCTTGGTTGCCGCTACACTGCAATCCCCCGTCAAGTTTCACAGACTCTCCAGATGCTCAACCAGGCCGAAATGCCCTGGTCGTCATGAAGCTCACTGGAGTGGCGATGGACCTGATGAGTTGATGTGGGAGTAGAAATTTACCACGTGGCGCGCCTTGACCTAGGTCGAGTCGCCCGGGAAGGTGTTTGCAATGTAGGGCTGGGCAGGGTACATTGGGATTTGCCTTTTTGTCCCTCGTGCGGGGCTATATAGCGAAGGCAAGCCGTGCCTTGGATGCCAAGGCAAGGGGACTTGGTCGTGTATGGTAGCGAGCTCAAGGATCCCGATAGTTGATTGCAATGGATATTTGACTCGTTGGATATAACCATAAAAGCTACTTTAATCATTGCCGACAACCATGCCGACTCGAGCTGGTTGGCACTTGACTCACCTTTCTAGGATACATTTTGAGTTTAGGAAAGTACTACGTAAACCACCTTGGACGAAGAGTAAACGATCATAGTTGAATCGGCCAGCGGGTTTGTGTTGTCGTCGAGTTAAAGAGATCGCCAATCCAGAAAGCACTATTTACCTTCCCCTTTTGGAAAAGCCGCAAAAGCCTGTACCGGCGCCCGTCATCGATGCAACTCGCCTGGGCAAAGATTGCGTCAAAAAGTGGGCAGAGATAGCACGGCTCGGAGTGATGATGGCACGTCAAGTGAGGGGTAAGAACAGAGTTATGATGCCGTTCCTGGATGCGAATCAGAAAGATGTAGACTTTTTGCCTGTTATATTTATTACTCGTGATTATGCGTGTCATTCATTACCTCCTCTCGGTCTAATAAACCATCCTCTCTTTTCTCCCTTTTTGAACCAGGTGAAGCCCCTATCTTAGGTAGACATCAGCTACCAAGCAGCCCAGACCACAGTCATCCAACCATGCGATCACCTTCAGGAGCAGTGGCGGCCCTGGCCACCGTTGCGACGCACCTCGCCGCCGCCCTGGTTCCCCGTGGCGCAGCACCACCAGCATCGCCACCTACAACGGCGGCGATGCCTCTCCCCTTCCCAGCCCAGGTCGCCATCGACGATTCCAACCTAGCAATGTGCGCCAACGCCAACTGGCCACCAGCGTCCTCGCCCGTCGGCGAGGTGATCAGCGCGCAGCTCCCCGACGCGGACCTGCAGGCGGCGCTCAAGGAGGTGGACCCGGCGCGGATCCGGGCCATAATTGAAAAGCTGGTCAGCTTCGGCACGCGGCACACCATGTCGACACAGACGGACCCGAAGCGCGGCATCGGCGCCGCCAGGGACTGGATCGCGGAGGAGATGCGTGGGTATGCGGCCACTGCCGGTGGGAGGATGGAGGTCACGGTGCCCGGGTACATGCAGGGTGTGGGGGGGCGGATATCGTTCCCGGTCAAGATTAGTAACGTCGTCGCGACGTTGAAGGGAGAAAAGGATCCGGATAGGGTCTACGTCGTGTCGGGGCATTATGATAGCCGCGTGACGGATATTATGAACTACGAGGCTGATGCGCCAGGGGCGAATGATGATGCTTCGGGTGTTGCTTGTGAGTGTTTTTTTTTCTGACCTTACTCCTCTTACCAGGCGGAAGTTTTACTTGCTAACGCCATTTTCAACTACAAAAAGTGGCAATGGAACTCGCCCGCATCTTTGCGACGCGCCGCCCAGCCGCAACTATTGTCTTTACTGCCGTGGCGGGCGAGGAGCAAAACCTCTACGGGTCAGCATTCATGGCACAGACCTACCGCAACGCCTCGGTCAACATAGAAGGGGTTCTCAACAACGACATCATCGGATCATCCACAGGATCTCGGGGCGAAAAGGACCCACACACAGTCCGCGTCTTTTGCCAAGGGGGATCACCACCAGGCGAGTCTAAGGACCGGGCAGAGACGCGGGCCGACATTGGCGGGGAGAACGACTCGCCGGCGCGGGAGCTGGGGCGGTTCATCGCCGAGGTGGGCGGCAACGCCTTTACCGACATGCGGGTGGCGCTCGTGTACCGCCTGGACCGGTACCTGCGGGGCGGGGACCACAGCAGCTTCCTGGACGCCGGGTACGGGTCGGCGGTGCGCTTCACAGAGCCCAACGAGGACTTCAACCACCAGCACCAGGATGTGCGCAACGCCTCCGACGGCACCGTGCTGGGCGACCTGCCCGAGTTTGTCGACTACGACTACGTCGCCCGCGTGGCCAAGGTCAACCTGGCGGCGGCGTGGTCGCTGGCCAACGCGCCGCCCCAGGTCCGCAACGTCACGGTCGACACGTCGACGCTGTCAAACGACAGCGGCCTGTCGTGGGCGAAGATCTCCGGTGCGGGGGCGTCACTTGTCAAGGGGTACGAGGTGGTGTGGAGGCCGACGACGGCGAGCATGTGGACGCACCAGCTGTACGTCGGGGACGTCACCAGCTTCAAGGTTCCGCTGACCAAGGATAATGTGATCTTTGGGGTGCGGAGCGTGGGTCTGAATGGTTACAAGAGTCCTGCCACGATGCCGTTTCCCGGTGAATGAATTATTCGGGAAGCTTTGTTTGTTGGTAATTAGGTGAAAGGGGAAAAGAATAGGTGAAGAAATTAAGGCAAGGCAGCAGGCTTACAATTGAGTGGGGGGCGTGATCTTGGGCTACCCGACAAGCCACAGAATTGTTTAAATTAGGCGATGAATGGGAACAAGCCTGAGACTAAATTGGCACGGCAGGGCTTTTCAAGGTGCTTACCTGCTGTATTTTGCTGCTTTTGGAAGCTCCCTTTACCCAAAAGTGCAGTAGTGCATGTAAGCAGCCATCCATGACAAAGCTCCGTTGTTTTAATTTAGTTTGCTGACGTCTGCTGTTGTCGCAATGCCATTTTCTTTGGCTGTAATCACAGATCCCCATCCTGGACAGTAGCCAGGTAATAGCTGCGAACCCGATTCGTAAAAAGAACCAAAAATAATTCCTTGCCAGGTTCTCTAATTGGAATGAAACAATCAAGTTTCCAATTGGAGATTTTGTTCCGGGGATACCGTACTTGCATTCGATTCTTTTTGCACGTCAAACGCATACGTCCCTTGCAGGGAAATCCCACGCATCGGGGTAAAAAAAACGGCGCGAAGGAGTTTACCACAGCCCACATGGGGACAGTAATTGCAGGCCGCTGCGCCCAGCCTGATCAGGCATCACAGAGCCAAGATGCAGCATAGCCCGTGGGCCAATACCAACACAAGCCCCCAGGCACGTGTTTTGGCTGTGCGAAGTCAATTCATAGTCATAAATATATATCAAGTCGAGGTAAAAGGAAGATTGTTTGCAAAGAGATTTAGAATTCATCATCGGATTTCTCATTCTTCAACACAAATCATCATAAAAAGAAAGCGCCGCCTTTGACTTTTATAAATGCAGTTTACACTCAGTAGTGACCCAACACCAAAGGCTGCCAACATGGACCCCTGCAACACCACCACTTACACCAACAACACCACCGACATCACAAAACAAGACCTGAACCGCGCCATGGCCATCCGCAAACGGGCAGCTTCAGACCCCATGCCCTCTCCTCTCAGAACACAAACCTCCACCTCCGCCAAAGCCCAACCGACAGCCAGACGGCGGCAGTCAATCGGCCACGACCAAGACAAGACACAAAAGAGCACCACAAACTTCTCAAAGCCCATCTGGGCGCACAAGAGGCAGGAGCTCGGCCAGTGCAGGATGCAGACCCGGGCCGTCAAGACGCTGCGCACCGGGTCGCTGCCCAGACAGGACCGGGTGGTCAAGAGGGAACCGTCCAGGGCGGTCAGGATCCCCGAGTCGTTGCGAGTCGGGCGGGAGAACCCCATGTTCAACTTGAAGGTGGCCAGATCACCACTGAGGATACCGCACTCGATCGTGCTGGCCGACGACTCGGCTTCCTTTGTGAGGCTACTGTGGGCGAGGTCGCCGCTCGAAGCATTCCCGGGGATGTCGGGGCGAATAGGGTTCGCGGAGAGGTGTTGAGTTGTTTGAGACTTTAATGGGGGATTATAGTAATGGTTTTTTGGGGTATTTTTTGGTTTCTTTTAGTTCTTGCAATAATCAAGGCGAAATGGAAATATTTTGAAAGTTAATATCATGCTCGTTGAGACTCGTAGAGGTTCTGTATGCCCTCATAGTATGGTAGTTGATAGGTTACAACCTGACTTCCGTTTCCTGTCCCAATGCACCGAGAATGCCGATCCCTTTCAGTCAATCATGCCTTCTTGACACCGCCCATGTTGTTCTGAATGGTGCCACCGATGGCACCGTCCTTGGTGAACTGTTTTCCAATCATGCCGTCCGCGGCCAGGGGACCTCCAACGGCTTGGCCTACTGAACCAATGGCTCCGTCGGCTGTGGGTTTTGGTTTGTCATTTGTTAGTCTTCCGAGGCAAACGCGTCAAATCAGAACGAGGGCAACCTACCCTCAAACTGCTTGCCAACAGCTCCCTGGGCATCCATGGCCTTGGGCTTGACGGCACCGGTGCTAGGGGCGTCTTTGCTGAAGTCCTGGGTAGGGATGCCGATGGGCTTGTCCTGGCCGGGCTTGTTGCTTTCCATTTTGAGTGTGGAGGCGTGTTTTTGCTGGATTGTGACTATCAAGTATTGTTCTTGTGATGTGAAGGTTGACTTGCTAGGGAGATGTGACTCTATGCTTCTGCCGTACGAGGGTGACATTTGGTCGTCCTCAAATAGGAATTATTTCAGTAGCACCGGTAAGCAACACTCAGTTTAATCGCCAAGTGGTGACGACATACATACGCCCTCGTCCCTATTGTCATGACGACATTGCTACGATGCAATCGCTTTGTTTCTCAACAGTGCGCTTTTAAACTCTGTTGGAAATGTTTCGCAGCTGCAGTAACTAGTTCTTTGCACCTGCAGTAAGTAATTCAGCTGGTATTAATTACGAGGATAGGATTTGGAAATACGGTAAACATTGCAAACTGAGACCCGCAAATCAAACCGCAAAGTCTGTCGTACTCTTGGCTTGATCGACCCCAACAACAAAAGAAATAAAAATTTGGGTTTTGGTGTAATCCATGATACGTCGATTGGTAATAAACAAACCCGGTCCCAATGCAGGCGTCCAGAAAATGCTGAAAGATGCTCATTCTGCTTCCTCCAAGCGCAATCATGACGTCACGCTTTCTATCATAATGATGCCGTCCGTTTGGTTTGAAGGGCAGGCATAGCCTACGGTGCCCAAAGTAGAACTATGTTTGAAGACACTTCTGCAGACAGTATGGTCTCGAATCAGTGAATGTTCCAAAATAGCCAAAAAGTCAAACCACAAAAGAAATCAAGAAATGAGATCCTCCCCTAGACTAGGCAAATGAAGATGCAACAACTCTCCAATGAACAAGTGCACAAGCTTTCCAACTACGATACCCTCACCCAGGCTGACGATGCCCAACCCTCAATCGTGACAGCCATCCCCAAGGTTCCCATAACCGAGGCCCGCAAGCCATGGCAGCCCGAGGATGAGGACCGGCTGCCCCGTCCCGGCGTGGGCCGTGCCAACATTGCCGCCACATATGATCGGCCCGAGGGCACTACCGACGGTGACTATGCGGCAAATCACAGCGACCAGACGGTGCTGCAGCAGCATCTTGAGTTCTTTGACCGGGTGAGAATTCTGCTTCTGCTAGACTAGTTCTAGAACCATTTGTGGATCTGATCCGCTAACTTCTGTCTCGAACAATGAAAAAAAGGACCGCGACGGCATCATCTGGCCGCGTGACACCTTTGTGGGCTTCTACCGGCTGGGCTTCGGCGCCGTGCTGTCCTTCCTGTCCGTGTTTGTTATCCACAGCAACTTCTCCTACGCGACTGGAGACTCGTGGATCCCGGACCCCATGTTCCGCATCCACTTGTCCAAAATCCACAAGGACAAGCACGGCAGCGCCTCTGGCTCCTACGACGCCGAGGGCCGGTTCGTGCCGCAGAGGTTCGAGGACTTATTTGCCAAGCACGCCCAGGGGCGCGACTACATGACCGCCCGGGATGTGGTGAACCTGCTCAAGGGGCAGAGAATGATTGCGGATCCGGTCGGTTGGTTCCATGCGTTTATAGAGTGTGAGTCTTTTTTTCTTTTGTCTGTCCTTTTTTTGGTAATGTGTGTAAGATTTTTTTCAGCTTCAATATTCTTTGCTGACATCTCCTTGGCAACACCCATGTCGAAGGGACGGCCACTTATTACATGCTTTGGCCAAAGGATGGCCGCATGAAAAAGGAGGACGTCAGAGGGGTTTTTGATGGCAGCATATTCTACACCATTGCAGCAAGGCGGGAGGAAAAGATGGATGAGGCAAAGCGACAATAAAAATCGTGATTATTTGAGCGATTGAAGCCAGTCGACGACAAATATCCTGACACAAAGAAGACTTAGAAGTACAAGGCATCGAATGGGAATAAACTTCTCGCTAAATAAATCTCACACAACAAGAGGGTATCTCTGAAAAAGGAAACAAAGAAGTGACTGCGAAAAAGAATACATGGCCGAGATATTGTATCCCGTCATCCATCTGCCGTTACTTTGTGTTCTTCTTTTTATCCTGCCCCACCTGTCCCTTCTGGTCTGTTGATGGCATAATCTTGCCCTTCTCTTCGATTCTAGGAATGACATCGATGTGCTCCTGTCTCGTCACACCACGGCTCCACCTCTTCCACTCGAACCCAAACACTGCAATGCTTGCGGCCCCGAGGCCGATCGCGCAACCCACGACGACGAGGACGGTTGTCAGAACGGCCCCAGCAGACTCGGGGGTTAAGTCGATTCGCTTTTGGAGAACGCCCCGCGGCAGTAGTTGCTGCTGGACCTCGTCCGTGGTATCGGCAATGGTTTCTGGTTGCTTTATCGACCCATCAGGTATCGTGAAACTATGGACTGTTGCTGGTGGGATTGTGCTTGATGGTAGCTGCAGATGTGCTGAAGCGGCTACGTTGAGAGGTGCAGCAAGAATTGTTGCGCAGAGCAAAGATATGACGAGAAAGGCCAGAGCGGCCGTGTGGTGACTGGCTCGGAAGGCAGGGTACATTTTGTTTGTTTGTCTGTCTCTAAGCAGGCAACAGCTGTTGGTATTGCAGGAGAAATGCAAGAGCTGGAAGCCTTGGTAGCGTGCTGCAATCTTTTGATGGTTTGTGTAACAGTTATGGCTGTGAGAATTCTACTGTCCCCTGAAATATATAATGGCGTTATTTGGCAAACCACCTCGCTCTAATGACTAAAGGGGGATTCGAAACATTTATCAACTGCAGTGTCCCTTTTTTTTCTAATTGCTAACCAAACAGTCACGCGGGTTTGCTTCTACCCCATTCGCTTGCAAGACTCAGCCCTACCAGGAACACGCGCGCCGAGGTGAGGAACAAATACATGGGAAGAAAAAAAAAGAAGAGAATCTCAGGCAGATGACGCCAAGATCACAAAAGGCCACAACGGTTACCTGACAAGCGCATTGCTACCTAATATTACCGCACCATTTTCCACTCAATTGACCCGGCCAAGGTCTGAGGTGGTAAGGGCTTATGATGGCTGCGCCGCGCGCTTGTTGCTTACACGTGGGGACGAGCCGAAAGGGGAAGTATTTTTTTTTCACGCCAAAAAAAGTCAGCAGGCAGCCGTCAATTCAGCAAGAGAGAACAAGATACATGGCCCCCAAATTGGACAGACTCTGGGCAGTCTTTTGTCTAAACGCAGTATCTTTTTTTCAGCCCTAGAATATATAGCAATGAAATAACGCCTTCTATATACAGCCCGCACAGTCTGGTTGTAACATCTGCGCTCCAAATGTTAAAACAAAAAAAAAGTGGAAAAAACAGCCTTTTTACCAAGCTGTGTTTGCCAAGGATTGAGCGCTCAAGCACCAAAGGGGAAGATGAGAAGCGAAGAAGAAAGAAAGTACAGAGAACAAGGTCTGCGGATATTGCTCATAGAGTGTAGGAGCTACACCTTGAAGTCGCTCAGCTCAACGGTGAATCGATGAACGAGCAGCTTAGGCCAGGCCGAGGAGCTGGCGGAGAACGTCGAACATTGACGGGTTCGACCCGGCGCCGGCTCCAGCTCCCGCTCCTGCACCAGCTCCCGCTCCCGCACCAGCCCCGGCCTCCTTTCCAGCCCCGGCCTCCTTTCCAGCCCCGGCCTCCTTGCCAGCTCCGGCTCCGGCACCGGCGCCAGCAGCAGGCTTGGCCACAGGGGCAGCAGGGGCAGCACCGGCAGCCTGAGGAAGGAAGATGCCCCACTCGGCGTTCATGTTCTTGACCACGAGCTTGAGCTCGTTCTCCTCCTCCTCGAACTCGAGTTCGCCGACGTTCTTGTCGATGACGAAGGCGTTGACCTCGGTGCAGAGCCTGCCAATCTTGCCTTGGCGGATGTCGAGCTTGTCTGTGTTGTGGAAATAGCTTTTGTTAGCAATCCAACTTCTCAGGGGTGTGGGGTTTGAAAGGGAGTCTCCTTTGAGAATGACTCCAAAAGAGACCAGGGCTACTCACTGTTGGCGTTGAGGATATAGTCAATCTGCTGCAGCGTAATGTTGTCGGCACCCTCGGCAAGCGACACCTTGTACGACGACGGCTCAAGGGCGACGAAACCGGCCGGAGGAGGCGGCGGGGTCTTGTTCTCCGTCACCATCAGAGTGCGACCCGCTGCGGTGTTTTGGAACTCGACCTCGAAGACGCCGTTTTTCTACAGTAATCATGGCAGTGTTAGTATAAAGTCCTCCAAAGATCACCGAAAATTCAGGGTCTTGGCAACGGGGCAGTCTTACCCCGGGTGGGAACTTGACGTCCTGCTTGGTCGCGCCGGCTTGCAGCGCCACCGCGACGCCGAACTGGCCGGCAATGTCCCGCTCGTCCTTCTTTTCCTCCTCCTTCTTCGCGCCTCCTTCCTTCTTTGCACCTTCGGCACCAGAGGCCTTTTCTCCAGCCTTGGCCGCCCCTCCAGCCTTGGCCGCCTCACCAGCCTTGGCCGCCTCGCCAGTCTTGGCCGCACCAGCGTCGACTGAGTTGGTTGTGGGGGCCGGGGCCGTGGGCAGGGCCCAGACGGCCGAGAGCTGGGCAGCCAGGAAGAAGATGGATGAGGGACGCATCTTGAGATAGGGTTTGTGTTGGTTGTATATATTGGGGATGGGACGATATTTCCTTGATATCAAAGAGGAGAAAAAACGATACAGTGTTCAAACGAAAGTCGGTCCTGCCGAGATGGTGAAAGATGGCCGGCCGAAGAAGTGAAGATGATGTAGATGCGTGCAAGAGGATGGATGCAAGAGAGGACTTTCACCGAGAAGAGCGATCCCACGAGCCTATATATACATTCTACCTGATGTGACCAAAAACCGGCTGCCTCTGACCGAGCCAGGAGGTATCATGTTGTCACCCGTGACAGTAGCATAAAAAAGACCCGACCCCGGCTGCTACTGCACTGCCCAAGGCAAAAAAAAAACAGGGCATCTCCATCTACAGAGCCTCAAGCAAAGGATGCAGGTCCAGCCGCGCTAAGCTTCAATATGGAGAAGTGGGCAAAAACCCGCGCGTAGTCAAACGAAAAAAGGGGTGGGGATGGACGAAAAGGCAAACCAGGCGAAGGAGTCTTGTTCCAGACAAGCAATCGCAGCCGTCGTGGCATTGCAACCAATTACCAAAAATGCCCCCTGGTCTCGAATCATCGCGATGCTGCAGTCAAGCTCTATGTTCAACTGCCAAGCTCAATGGGGTAATCGCCTGACATGTGGCTTGGCGGCAAGTTTACGCTGCTTCTGGTTTCTAGAAGGACAAAAAAAAAGATTAGCAAATCCTTTTGAAATTGGCAAGGTGTGTACAGTAAAACGTGGTGAGTTTGCCAAGGCTGCCAAGTCAAGTGAGACGACGACCCCTGAGATGGGGCGCGTTTGGATGGCCATTTAAAAACAAATGCCAAGAGCGACCCCTCGCTGTGTGGTATTTTTTTCCTGCGACTTGGGCAAATATTCAAAGCCAAAGGCTATGTAGCAGCGCGTGAAACTTTCTTTAGCATACGATTGTACTGTAGAGAGTCAGGTGGGAATCAGAGTTTCTATCAACCTTAATCGGTCACTTTGCCTGCCAAGAAGTGTTCCGAAAGGAAGATCGGCGAGTCAGCGAGTTGGAAGGGAAAAAAATCACAGGATCAGAAAGATGAAATCGAACGAAAATAACCGCGAACAAAGATTTGTCAGTTATTTTGGAATGGCGATAGAATGAGCAACTCCAGCCGGCAGCATGCAAGTGTTTTGCTGTTTCTTGTGCTGTGTCGTGTGCTCAGCTTCCTTTTCCAGTAGAAAACCTGGAGTCGAAGTGGATGTCTAATAAGATAGTTTGGGGAAAATCGACGGAGCCCCGGTGAGCGTATTTACCTAGTATACTCCCAAGACTCCGTACTCTACCGACGCGGCTACGGAGAACAAGTGGTTCCCCGAGTGGAGATGTCATTGTCTGGATTTGGTAACTTGTCCCCGAAAAAATGCGTTTGGAATTTCCTGGAACATGCATCCCCTCGCCTCCACCTGCCAAAACAATTTAAGCATGGCAAAAGACAGATATTATAGATCCCTTTTTGACCCGCATGCTGGCAATCGATTTGCTTGGGTTAATGTTATCTGATGTTGCGCGAGATGATCGATGGGCCTGCCGGTCACTCATCCGATTGCATTGTCTCTGGGGCAGATTGTATGCAGGGCAACAAGGTCTGTGTTTGAAATTGATTGCTCATTCCTTTTCCAGCATGGATCAGTCTACATATTGCTACAACAAATCGCATAATGTAACCTCTGTGGTAAGCTGTCGTTGCATTCAAAATAATGGATCAATTGTTCCTCCTCGCCAAGCTCAAAGAGGCTGCCTCTACAAAGTGGACTGTCCCCGTGTACAGCTTGTAACATATAGACCTTTGACTAGGTCTAATTCTAGTTCTAGTTCTAGTCCGCATCGTTCCCACTAGCTGGAAGCCCACCAGTCATCCCTCTCCCGAGGTCCTCCTTCAACCTCTCCCCGCCGACGACCAACGGCTTGCAGTCCTGCAGGCAGAAGATCATCCTCGCCCACTCCGTCTGGCTGGGGTTCCTCCAGGCATGCATGGTGGCACGCTGGACCATGACGTCGCCCCTCTTCATGACGGTGACCTCACCCGAGTCGAGCACACTCTCGACGGTCCCCTCGAGCACGATGCCGTAGTCGAGGCTCTGGGTCCGGTGCATCATGCACTCGTGGCCGGGGCCAAAGTCGACGTAGCGCAGCACGGTGCCGTTGGCGCGCACCAGGCCGTGCTTGGAGTGCCCGTCGGCGTCGAGCGTCGACTCGTGGGCGTCCACGTCGGCGTCGCCGTTGAGGTCAACGGGGAACTGCGACGTCGAGTACGCGACCGACATGGCGATCTTGCCCTCGTCGTGCGGGGCCCACTTGACGGTGCGCTTGGAATGCACGATTGCTTTGCCGGTTGCGGGGTCGTGGCCCGTCAGGTAGGTTGTCGGACCTGGGAGGTCGGGGGAGAGTTGACCTTCGGTTGGTGGGCGGTCGGTCATTGTGTAGTTTTTGTAAAGATGAATGTGTGTGTGTGTGTGTGTGTGTGTGTGTTTTGGAGGTAAAGTAAAGTTACTTGTCCCGCATTCCGTCAATAGAGGGGGAGGAGAGATGTCTTGAGGCCCCAGGAGGACCAAGGGTAAGGTACCTAGGTAATCCATTGCCCAATTATCTTTATTTCTTTTGCTCAACCCGACTGGCTGCAGATGGTGGCGTCGACGGCGCGGCACAGTCTACTGTACTTGTACTGTACATACAACTTGACCTTGCCTGTGCACCTTGAAGAACTTTCTCTCCAGCAATCACGACGGATGTGGGACGGTATCTGCCCAGTAGTATCCCGTCAAACTGTCTACAAGTCCCCTCGCTTCTTGCATGTCGAGTCGAAGCCTATGTGCCACCGCCCTCACCGGCTCCCCCCCCCCCCCCCCCCCCCCCCCCCCCCCGCTTTTGCATTGCTTCTTCATTCTCCTTCTAACGGCGATTCGCGGAAACTAAATCTGGTGCGACAGCGGAAGTGATTTTTGTTCCTTGCGCCCGCAACAAATTGCTCCAGCTCCAAACATTAATTCTTCTATGAGATAGAAAGTGTTCCGAATAGCCATATCCGTCCCCGTTCCCGGTTTATCCTTTTACATGAACATACAAAAGACACTTCTTCCCTCGCAACAAGATGACTTACTACCAAGTGGCATTACCACTCCCTCTTCTAGAACACCCTCTCCAGTCTATCTGACATGTAGAGAAAATCGTCCTGCTGATAGTATCCACACATATCCTCCATAAACCCTCAATCAAAGTCCCGTCAATTATGTGAGGAACAACCGTCGGTCAAGCTTTGGAGCTAGAAACACTGGCACCACCCAGCTTAGGCAAGTGGCGGGCTGGCCTAATAATCTGTGCCGGCAGCCGGGTAGCCGACCTTGACGGGGGTTCCCTTGAGAACACCGAGGGCTGCCCTGAAGTTCTTGATGTCCTGTGCAAGCTTCTCCCTCTCCATCTTCACCAGGCTGCTTTCTCCAGCGAGCTGGTCCCACTGATCTTCATCTAGACTGTGCACAAATTTGGAGCTGAAAACGTTCAGAGGGCCGTTTTCGGCGTAGAGCATATCGTGGTGCACGACATGCAAAGATATGTTGTCGATAAAGCGCTTAATGGCAACCTTGTAGTAACTCTTAAGCACATCGTGGATATAGTCTTGCATATGCTCGACGTTGCTCTGATTGTGAGTCGCTATGCTTTGCAGCTGCGCCTCGGTAAGCGTGTACTCCTCCTGTTCCTCAAACCAGCCACTGGACTTCAAATCTTCGGATACCACGCCTGCGATCTTTTTGATGCTGGTTATAAGGCGGCCTCCCTGGTTCTTTGAGAGGTTGTCGTTGAAGTAGTGGTTCAACGTCCACGGGGCGCATCCACGCTCCATGTTTAGGAGGGACTCCGAGTGTTTGTAGGCACGGACAAAGCATTTGAAAACGTGATCGGGTAGAACAACCTCGCACAGCTCCTCTTTTACCTGAGAGTCCGGGCAAATTGTTCCGATGACATCCTTGAGAAAGCTCTCCACCAGAGAGATCGCTATCTTGATGTACGCTTTCATGAGTGCTTCCCAATTTTTGGACTGCTCCATGGAAATAGCCGCAAGGAGCGATCCATTGAACTAGATAGGAATGCAGCGTTAGTTTGGGAATGATTATATATGGTGCAGCTGCGTGTTACTTACCGTGCCCAGATCAGCACTCCGGCTGTTGGTGTAAACCTTGCGAATGTATTGCATGATGTTTTCGCCACTATCAGATGAGCTTTTTATGTTTTTGAAGAACCTCTGTAGAGATTCGCAATCCTGGAGCACGGGCAGTTTGTTGAGGACCGGGAACACATCTGCCATCTTCATGGTCGACTCGACTGAGTCATATAACATTGCAACTGTATTCTTCTTGACCCTCGGGCGGGACTTGACCTGTGACCAGAAATCTTTAGGCTCGATGGGCTTAGGCTGGACAGGCCCAGGCTCAGTCTCAGGCCCGAGAGGCTCCAGGTCGGAAGGCTCAGGGTCGACAGGCTCATCCATGTCGAATTCGCAGCTGGTCTTCTTCTTTTTGATACTAGGTCCCCACCCGAAACTATCAAATACGGCAGGCATAGGCTCAGCAGGCTCTGGCAGGACGACCGTGAATTTGTTCTTGTCGCTCTTGGTTAATGTGGCCGCCGGGCCAGGATTTTCTTTGTTAGTGAATGGTCGAGTGTGGCCATGTTCCAATATCCCAGTCGCAAACTGTTCGTCGAGCTCCACGATGCGAGTGATGAGCCTGTGAGACTCCTGACTAAAGAAGTCGGCATTCTGTGTATAATTGCCACTGAGCGCGTTGCGAGTGATGGATTGGGACTGGTCGCACAAGTTGCCTAGATAGGCCCGCTGCGCGTTTGGGTCTGACCTGGAGGGCCCCATGGCGCGCTCCTTGTCTAATAGCCTCTGGAGCTTTTGATCTATTTCGGACCTGAGCTTTTTGAATTCGCTTTTGACCAGATTAGCCAGTAGGGTGCGAACTTTGGTTTTGAGGGATTCGTTCCCAACTCTACCCGTGCGTTTCAAGGACGACCACGGTTTCGTGGAGAAAAATATGTTATCACTCATCTGTCCCTTTTCGAATGTTATGCTGGTGTCGTCCAGGCCGCGGTTTTTGACAATGTGGTAACCCATTGTTAGGTCCCTACTTTTGCCTGCAACGTGGTCGATAGCGATCTTTTTTATGGCTGTTTCGATCGCAAGGTCTGGTTTGGTGATCACGCCCATGGTTCTCTTTATATCAGGGTCAACTTGCTTGGCCTACTTCAAAATCTCCTGCGTGGCCGGGTCGACATTGGCTGGGATAATGGCGAGGATATTGGCATATATTAGTATGGACGAGCGAACGCAAATATAGTAAATGGTGATAACGTATGGCTTTTGCACATACATGGTCCTGGGATTTTTCATATATTTTATCACCATGTTCCGAACCAGGAATATGTCGCTTCCGGTAATGACACCTGCGAGAAAATACCCAACGAGATTAGACGGGTCTCGCTCAGTTCTGGCCACCCCAAGGGAAGTACAATACGCATAGGCTCACCTGGGGTCTCTGTACGAAATATGCCAGGCACATCAATAACGGTAAAATGCTCTTGCTATGTATAATTAGCATATTGAAGGTGGACGCCGACTCGATTATCTACGTGGATAACCAACCTTGGGGCTGCAAATCTCGATCCTAAGGAGATGTTGGCTGAAAACATTGCCGACATCGCGCATACCACGCTGCTTGTGGCGTCCTAAGCTGATGCCGAGCTCTAGATTAACACCCCCAAAAACTTCACCGAGCTTCACGTTTATCCATCTCCACCGCCGTGGCCAAAATGCGCGAAAACCGTTTAAGCCTGGCAGCCTCGTCTTGGTCTGCATCTTCGTGGGGGATAATGGTCACAACAACAGACTCGAAGTCTTCACGACGGCAAGTGATCTGTGTCGCGTAGCGAGTACACAGCTCTGCGTCTCTTGGGAATGCAAACCCTGTGATGCCCTCGAGAACTGAGCTCTTGCCAGAGCTTTGGTCGCCTACCACAACTAGCTATGGTCGAATCACCATCGTCAGACTTCATAGCGAGGCAAGCAGACTTTGTAGCTTAACATGAAAGGTTAGATGGGATAAATACCTGTGGGAGCGAGATTATGTTGCCAATAAGCTCTCGCAGCTTGTCAACCTTGTCAAGCGTGGCCGACTTGCTACTACCACCGAGCCCGGCAGTGGCTCCATTAGTGAAGCCACCAGTCATGGTTGCAAAAGAAACCCAAGGCCAAGTGATCAGGCTGGATATTGTAAGCACGTCCTAGATCTTTTGGGCTTCCATGGGCAAACTTTTGTGGCGATGTATCGAAAACGAGTATTGGAAGCAAAGTGACAAAAATGTGACGAAGGGTAGAATTGCCGAAGAAAAGAAAAAGGGCAGAAAGAGAGAACAGTGCCCAATTTCCCTGGGCAGTCGAAACTAGGCAACTCGAGGAAATTGATGTTTGCAAACGCCCCTTGGGTGGGTGCTTGTTTTCATGTAACCTGAGCCATAGTACGTACTACTTGGTTGTTTATCGAGTTGCGTTGGGGCATGAGATTATGGCAGCAAACAATCAAGGCGGGTGCGGTGTGGTTCGGCCACCCGCGAGCCAATGATTGATTGATTTGCGACAAAGATGTCACCTCGGGCATTGCAATTTTCATCTTCATCTTCATAAGCGGGGTAATGATGAAAGACAGACACCAAGCAAACGTCGAAAGCCACGTCGCAGAGGTCTGCTGCCTACGAACCCGCTAATCGAAGTTTTCAGGGGCAGGACAGGAGGCAGCATCAAAGCAATGAAGAGTGACACTTTGCCATGCAGCCAAGAACTTCAGCAGAAATTACACAGGGTACTTCGTAATGAATGCAGTTTACGAATTGGGACAGCACCCTCACTCGGCAGCCAACCAGAACCAACAAGCAAAGACTTGGTTGGGGACCCTCGATGTTCGGGACAGATGACACAGCGGAGGCCGCGGTGCCCGCCTTTACGAATAACCAGAGTCACGCTAGGGCTTATCTACGTGGTTGATGCGTGAAGTATGCCACCGCTTTATGCCAAACTGGGCTGGGAATTCGCGCTTTCCAGAGTAGAGGGTAAGAAACTAGGAGGATACGGTATAAATTTCCAGGGCCAGGATTGGAGCTTGACTACCTTACCTACATTATCACCTTGCAAACAGTTACGCATTCTCTACTAGTCTAGTCTGCCTCATAATACCTCGGTCCATTCTCTTTAGATCAAATGGACCTGGTTCAGGTGTTCTGGCCCGAAAAGGAAAAAAAAGAAAAAAAAAACTAAAGTTCCAGGACGGCGTGGCCGTGGCCGAGTCGCATGTCTACCATCTTTAAAGACACGGATGTCGATACTTGTACTATCCCAGCTAAGCCGCCATATATAGCAATCCCTTGGAGGCGGTGCTCCCGGATTTACATCAGCTTACCGCCGGCGCCACCGGCACGATCTTGAAACAAGAGGTCCCTTCACTAGCCCGGGTGCAAATCGGGCAAAATCAGTCCCCGATATTGCAAATCGGCACCGATCTCAGCTGCCCATGGCCATCTCCCCCAGATTTTGTTCGTACTACGTAAACAAGAAACCAACGCCAAGATTTTCTAGAACTGTAACCACCTGACCTGATTGGTACACGAGACCCTGCACGCACTACTTTCTTACTTTTTATGCAATATACGCCAACAGCTATGGATCAAGCTGGCTCGCCGTCCCTTTTATCCTTTTACATAGCCTGTATGCTGTCAAGGAAAAGGTTCTTGGAAACTCACACGTAGATCCCTTGGACTGGTTCTTTCCTGGTTTCCCACATTGTGCTCACGTTGGAAAAGAAAAGCAAAGGAGCCAGGACAGCGATCCATTGGCGAATCGACTTGGGATGAATGGCAAACCTTCCCCCAATCTTTAGCCCAAAGTCTGTTTTTTTTCTTCCCTTCTTCTCTGTCACACTTCAGCACAAAGGGCGAAAGGGCGAAGGGGGCTTGGGGGGTTTGGGGGGGAGTTACACCATACCTGGCAAGTGTGGTACCCGACATCAGCAGCGTCCCCACAAACGACCTCTCGTCGACGCCAGCCTCTGATCTCTAGGCTTCGTGTCTTGGTGAGAAAAAGTTTGCCGATGTCGACCCCAATCCTCATCCACCAGCATCGTCCAATCTCGGTTTTGCTATCCTGGTTATCGGTCTCGACCGTCCACACAGCGCCTTCCATTCTACCCGGTCCTTTTGTAAAGCATGAGGCCTTTTTTGGAGAGAAAAAAGAAGTAGCGTTGTCTGGTATTTTTTCTTCCTACAGAGTTTATTGCCCTTCTTTTTTGGAGCGAAATCTGCTAGACTGGACGATGGAGCGGGGAGGGATGAGGGCTATCCAGCACCACCTAGATCTCGGCTGACCCGATCATCAATGTAGAGATCTTGCTGTCTTTCCGTTTCCCTTGACTGTCAAAAAAAATGAATAAAATATCAAAGCGCCCAGTTTTGCAAAATTGCACGCTAAACAATTTTTATATTTGACCGGAATTTGGTAAACAACTAGCAATTCAGCAAACTATCTTGGCAAAACATCCGTGGATTTTATCCGCAGCACCGTCATTGTGCAATAGTGCAATAAGCTGCACAGACCCGACCTGACCTCGACAGATTTTGTTGCTGTCAGTCTCACGAGCCAAGACATCAAAGTCCCTTACGAAGCGTTTGTCATCATCTTTCTTTTCTTTTTTAAATTGTCTTGACTACGGGGAAGGAACTCGACCTCTGCTCTGGGCGGTTCTCTACGCTGTTGTCTCTTTTAGGACAAAACGACAGGTACCTGGAAATGTGCGTGACATATCCTTACTACCAGCCGGAGCGTGACATACCCTCGCTCCGGGGAAAGGTCATACTCATCACCGGGGGCACCATAGGCCTGGGCAAGGAGGCGGCCGCCCAGCTGTCTCAAAATGGCCGACCGGCGCAGGTGTGGATCGCGGGCCGCAACGCCGAGAGGGCGGGGGCTGCGATAGCCGAGATCCGTAGGCGGCTGAGGAAAAAGCACGCGGCGATGCCCGTCGCCCATCCCGCACCTTCATCATCATCTTCCGAGTCGCCCCCTCGCTCCAGTGCCGCCTCGACCGTCTCGGTCGAGAGCACGGGGAGCCATCATCCACCGACGACGGCCTCCACCGCCGGGGAGCAGGCCGGCCTCCAGCTGGGGAGCACCAACTTCCTGGAGATGAGCTCGCTGCGCCCCAACAGGAGCCACATCGACGTCGGCAGCCGCAGCTTACGCACCGACAGGATAGGGCGCAGCCTGCCCGGCAGCGTGTCGGGGAGCACGACGCGCAGCAACATGGACGACGATGGCGGCGGCAAGGTTCCCGATGAGACCGAGGTCTACTTTTTGTACATGGATCTGGCCAATCTCGAATCGGTCAGGGACGCCGCGGCCCGGTTCCTGGCCTGCGTAGACCGCCTCGACATCCTAATCCTGAACGCCGCAGAGGTCTCTGTGCCTTCTGGCGTGACCGCTCAGGGCTACGAACGGCATTTCGGGACCAACCACCTCGGGCACGCCCTGCTGATAAAGCTGCTCATGAGGTTGCTTGTGCGGACGGCGACGTGCGACTCGGTCGGCTCCGACGTGCGGGTCATCTGCGTCAGCTCGTTTGCGCACCGCTTTACTCCACCCGAGGGCATCGACTTTGACAGCCTAAAGCCAGACCCCAGCTCCTTCAACGACGCTGCGAGTGTTGCGGGCTCGGCAATCACGCAGAGCGAGACGAACCAGACCAGCCAACAGGGGCGGGAGGGAGCCAACGGCAGACCAGCAACGTTGAGCAGCCAGCGCCCGAAGCTACGGAGGCGGCGGTCGTCCCACTCGGGCGGCGGCCCTTCCTCGCGGCTGCTGTACGGGCAGAGCAAGCTGGCCAACATCCTGTACGCGCGCGAGCTGGCGGAGCGCTGCCCGCTCTTCACGACGGTGTCGATCCACCCAGGCATAGCAAAGTCCAAGGACAACCGGCGCAGGGGCGGGTCGCGGGTGGCGGGCAGCGGGGCGGTGCTGGAGCGGTTCGAGCAGTGGATCGTGCCCGTGTTCGGGGCCTCCGTCGACGAGGGCGCCAAGAACCACCTCTGGGCCGCCACCGGCCGCGGCATAAGCAACGGTCAGTACTACGAGCCCGTTGGGGTGCCGGCCAGGCCGAGCGGGGTCGGCGACGACAGGGTGCTGAGCTGGAAGCTGTGGGAGTGGACGCAGAGGGAGCTGGCTGGGTATAGTTTGTGACGAAATGGGAAAAAAAAGAGTTCTTTGTTTGTTGCGGTTCCCATGGTTTTTGTTTTCGACATTCCCCCACACTCATGGTTTGGTCTCTCTTCTTCTTGTTGTGCTCTTTACACCCAAAACGTTGGACTGGATGCTCCAGGACGGGCTTGATTCTCATGACTAGCGTGGTTTCATTCAAGGATTTTATATTGCAATTGGCAAGCACTCTCTTGTTGTTACTGGAGCTCACTGGAGTCCAACGAGCGAGCGGTGGCAGGGACGGCTTTCAACAAACGGGCTTCGAGGTTTGCTGTATGTATTCCATCTCAGAACAGATTATGAGTACTTGTACATGTCTCTTGAATAGCAGCCGGAAAGGCTGTCAGCTCGATAACTCTTTGCATCTTGGCAAGGAACTAGAAACATTGACATGTGTCTCAAGATGTGACTGCCAACTCCCCCTTTAATTCTTTATATTCATCGTCGGCAGAATCTGCCTGGTTTTCCTCGTGTAACTCCTGATTGCCTGATCGTGCTTGACAAGACCAAACATTCATAACATCGCACAACCTGCCTCTGCTTCTCCAGGTGATAAAACCTTCGCCTGTATATCGAAATGGCTTGAATGCTCGGTATCCGTAGTGAATAGCTCCTTGTTTCGCATTCACGAGCCAGAACATTCTCTGGCCGCCGCGAAACTCTTGGGCATCTAGCACCCGCAATACAGGAGAAATTAGTACTGCATAATGATATGGTCAGCAACAAAAAGCGTAACCATTGGCAAGACAACGGAGAAAGAGGTAATTACCTGACTGCTGCAGAAATGGCAAGTTTATTGGGCTGCGCTCGTGTTCGCCGCCCAGATTTTCTGTCCAACAAACTCGATGTGTGATTCCGTGCGGAGCTGGCAAACTTCGACCACACCGAGATTCTAGACATGGCTCCGTAAGAAAGTCTCGAACTTGGGTACAAGATGTCTTTTCGGCGATGGGTTGTCGCTCAGGTTTTGCAGAACTTGAATCTGCATATTGGCAGTCAGTGAATTCCATGATTGCCACTGTTCCGACAACTTGAAGTTTCCGCAGTTTTTATCAATCTTATATCTTTTGAGAAAGGCTTGCAGACCAGGGGAGGGAAAGGCCTGCTCATCACCCATGATGCCAATGTAATCATTGTTGCGGATAAGCCAGACTCCCTTGTTGGGGTCGCACAGGTCGACAAATAGCCCGAGCCCCGTTGCTGTTATTGGGGCCTGAAATCTATCCTTGTATGATTCTATGTGCTCGATCGCAATATGGCCGATTTCGAGCACGATACTTGGGCGTTTGGCTGCATCTGCCTCTGTACCACCCAAATCAGCCATCTCCGCAGTTTCCGACCTGTCCTCCAGCTTGACATGGACTTTGATAGGCTGCGGCAACAATGGAGATTCCATTTGAGGCCATGTTATCCGGTAAATGTGAGGCGACGCAATCTTTGCTGGGCCGGGGTCGCTGACAGCCTCGCTTGGGTCAGGCACAAGGGCCGAGCTTATGAGATGGCGTTTCTCGAGGGATATAACCAGAGATGCGAAGTACATCTTTTCAGCCTGTGCGTCTCTGACATCCCTCACCATAGCAATAGGTGAGATTTTGCGGGCAAGCCGGCGGAACCTGTTTACTTCGGACTCGAGATCGCCAAAGTCGAAAGTACTTTCCAGTGGTGTATGGGTGAGACTGTCGATATCTGCCATAAGGCCATTGAGACATTGTCGAACTTCAGCGACGCGTCGGATAGCTCTGGCGCGAAGCCTGTCACGCGTTTTCTCCTCTCTCCGCTGGGCTTTCTGCTGCTCTACTTGAATCTGGTGTTCCACCGTTTTATGATTCAGGATATAGTGTAGAAGCTTGACGATGATAAACCTCTCTCGCTGTCGCTATGTTGCAGAATTGACTTGAGTAAACCGACCACGTGTCTGTCCTGCTTCTCGCCCCATGGAAGTTCGACGAAGTTGGGACGCTCCCTGACATCTTGAGCCACGGCGTTCAATATTCCAATGATATTCTCGCGCTCACGTGCGCCGAACGGCATGATAAGTATCGGGGGATTCTCTTCATTGCGTGTCACTATGGATCCTGGGCTCCGAGGGTCCTTATTGCTTGCCGCAATGTGTTGCTGAGAAGGATGTGCCGACATTGCGATGAGTTCTGTCGTTATGCGGGGGTTGTGAGTGCGCAGAAAGACGAAGAGGCAGGAATGCGAGGTTGAATCCATGGACGAGTTGGATGGAACGGAAGCATACGTTTGTTTCAACCCAGAGTGATGGAACCCGTTGCGAAGAAGTTTGCTCGAGGTTGGAATCTGATGCGTAAACCATTGAGTGACGGGAAAGTGAGATCAAGGGTCAGCAGAAAGCCTTTTGCCAGTCCTGTATGGAAAATGCTTCAGACAAGATAGAATGGCGGGGAATAAACAGTAGAAGGCCAAAGAGATCGGACTTGGAACCGCATATATCTGAGACCTTAGATGAACCAACTTGGGAACATCGGGGTGTTTGGTCACCCAGGTAGTATTGTCTGGGAGGATGGATGGAAAGTTTTGATGCTCGACGCGAAATTGGAAAGATCAATTTTGTTTGACTGTCCGTCCCGTTTGCACCAACTGCCCTTCCTGCTTCTTGGTACGAAGGTGGTGGCAGCCTGCCAGGCAAGCAAACAGACCATCGGCTCATCGCCTTGATATTAAGATCCGCCCTTAAATACCATACTCCAAACATAACCCTTGGAAACTGAAAATATATATTTAGTTCCTCTGCGTTATCCTTTCCGTCCTTCGACTACTCTTCACCCTCATTTGACTCCCTCAAGGACCTGGCACCAAGTTGACCAGCAAAGTAGCAGCCCCAGGCCCAAGACCCTCCACGAGACTGCCCCCTGACCTATCGAAAGCCAGGTAGACCAAACGTAATACATTCGGCTTTCAGCTTGCAACAACAGGTAAAGCCAGGGGCGTAGCTGAGGGTGTCTCCATATCCAGCCGACTGACCCATTCCGCAGACGATATCATAGCCACGCCAGAAAAATAAGAGAGAATCAAGCGGCCTCGCCGGCATCCTCAACGGCCAGAACCTCACCGAGCGCAGGAAGAACCTTCAAATACCCTGTCACTGTCAAGCAGACGATGATCCCACCAGACACCAGCCTATCCTGTCGCTCAATCAAGTGAACATGGCCAATATCAACCTCGTGCTTAGGCGCACCAATAATCCAACGGCCAACCGAAGCCAGCCAAAGCCCGAGTGCAGCTCCTATATCATACCCCAAGATCCAATGACCATGTAATCACTTGACAGGTGTCCACTTCACAGAAATGGTCCCAAGGTTTCGATGGGCTCCTCGAGTTGACAGGTGTCGTTGGGCACAGTATAGCTAGCATGTTGTGAGTCTAGTTGGCCGTGCATAATGCTCACCGAGGATGAAATTTGGCTAATACCAGCCCTTGCCAGCTTTTACGCAGTACGCAGTTAAAAACAGCTTGGCAGCTTTGGCCCTGAAAGAGCTTCCAGTATCAGATGACTGTGGCGCAGCAATATGCGGCGGGAACAAATGCATAGTGTAAAAAATGTCATGAGTTCAAATAAACTTCAGACGGTTTGGGCACAGAAAACAGCAACTATGACATAGTGCAAGCCCCAAGGGCGTGGCATCCTGGAGACCCGGTGGCCCTCCTGGCGACAAATGACGTTAATTTATGGGGCGCCGTCCGGTGTGGCTGAGCGTATCGTTGGCACGTGGATCACTTGCGAGGATTGTCGTCGTAATAATTACTGCGTGCGCAGGAAAAGTACGGAGTAGAACATTTAAGCGAGTAAAATGGAAGACAGAAAAGAAAAGAAGGTAAAGAAGAAAAATAATTCCACAACGGAAAAGGCTGACTCAATCTGAACTCTCGGCTTCCGAAAGAGGGCTTCGGGTGCTCCAAAGATCGTACCAGAGTACTCCCAATCCCGGTGTGACGGAGAGCCCGGTTAGCATTCCCGAGTCCCGTAACTAATTACCACGCTACCGGAGACAGGCACACCCGCGATCTCGCGTAGGGTATGCGAGGGCTATTACAGTACGGTATGTACGGACTTTTACGACTAAACGACCATCGTCTACCCTTTGACCGGTTTCCTTTAATTGCAGGGCCGCATGGAAGGCCTGAAGCAGCATAGTCGTGCTGCCTTGGGGGTTGTACAGGGACTCTCCGTAAGCAGACATGACAGGCGGTGAAGGACCAATGACTTTGAGCCGCGAATCTCGATCGACACCTGTACTACCTACTACCCTCTCCACTTTGCCCACTTGGCCATACCTGAAGCAGGTTCCGTAATAGGAGTCCCGCAAGACTGACGATCTTGTCGTGGGAAGAAAGGCTTGGGAGGTCAGGGAAAGTCATTTAGCGCATTCTCCAAAAAAGTACTTATTGTACAGTAATTAATTATGACCATGCAAGATTAAAATAATTGGATATGTTGAGCCCAATACAATTCCAAGAGCTAAAAAGTCGCACAAAGCGGAAAATAACAAAGTGTTGGAATTTGTACCTACGCGACTAGGTGCCAAAAAAGAGATTATAACAAAGACAGACAAAAACAAGAATGGAACGTCCACCCGTTTGTTGAGAAAGAAAACTGTGATCAACGCTTGGACGGTTAAGTCGGACCGTGACCAACCAACCAGGAACCCGCGCTGGTGGCCGTCCACAAAAGTGATCAAGTGATCAGCCCGCTCGACCAGTAAGCCGGGGGTTGATAATATGTCGATCCTGTGCTCTGTTACATCTGAAGAAGAGAATGCGGAAGCCACGGCGACGATCCTTGTCCTACCATGTGCCACAAACTCTGTTCTACCCTACAGTACTACTACGGCACACAAGGGTACAGTGGTTGGGGGGTTTTACTGTCAGCCTGTACTGTACAAAAAGGGTAGTTTTAGGTTCTTTAGGCTTGGCCTCTTGCTAGACGAATACAACACGTGTGTGTGTGTGTGTGCGCGCGTGTGCGGTGCAGGGCGCGTGGGGAATGTAATGTATTCTGTAGGTACAACATGTAAAAGAACACTGTCGAACAAGTCTTGACTTGGCGTGATCGTTTAGAACGTCCCAAGAAAAAAAAGATAAAAAATACAATTTGCCAGTAAACCCGGCTAATATCCAGCCTGCTGCAGTGTGGCGATCGTAACCATCTTTTTCTCAATTCTGCAAAGTTTAAGATCCCTTCTCTGCTCCGTATCAACCCGCATGTAGTTTTTGTTCATCCACCAGGGAGGCGATAAAAGACATGAAAAAACACCAAGATGCCTGTCATCATAACAGCTGCAGGGTATCCAGCAACCAGCTCGCCAGCCTCAATTTGTTCTTACGGTACGGAATATTATTACACGTCCAGTGACACGCATGTAAGCTAAAAATGGGAATCGACATGGGATTTGTTCAACAACCCCACAGCGAAAGTGCGTCTGACAGAAGGGCGGATCATGCCGCCACGCTGACGTATTGTATCGCCCCCAAGGAAGAGAGGCAAACACCACGGAAAAGAGAAACTTTTTAGTCCAAATCGGGGGAAGAAAGAAAAAAACATTAACCTTTATTTTCGAGTTGGGCAACCCCTTAGAGTTGCAAAAAGACGACTAAAACAGTAGCGTACATCTTTCAAATCCCGGGGGCCGCTAGACTAAAGAAAATGGCTGGGGTAATTAGAGAAAGAGCACAAAAAAAGTGATTGCCAGATCTGTGTTTCTGAATGTTTGGGATCTTTCTTGCAAAGGCGGCAATTGAGTTTGTCGATCGGCGACGCAACGGTAAGTCAAAGAACGGACCAGTCATCGAAGGGGAATCGAATCCAGGTGGGGTTATTGTTGGTACATTTGGCCTTTCAATGACGCAGGCCCAGCAACGAAATATTCGGCCGTCAGCCGAACGGGCAAGGGGGGTTCTTTTTTCTTTTTTGCACCTCGCTGGATTTATTCGCATTGAGAAAATGTGTTTGAAACTTTCTTAGCAGTCGTCTTTTATTACAAACGGCAGAAGAAGCGATTAGGCAGGCTTGTCAGTCAAAAATAAAAGTAAAAATTCCAGGGGTCTTGTCACAAATTTATCTGCCCTTCTCCGAGGAATATTGACAAAGGAGAATCCATAGGCAAGTATCGTGAAGAGTGTGGCTTGAGTTGACGAATAATAATATTAACAATGAAAATTTTGTCAGTTTTTTTGTTTGTTTGCGGCTCTAGAAGCCGATCGTCGGTTGGTTTATCGTCTAGCGTCATCGTCTACATATTTTATGCAATGTACCTGGGTCAATTTTGCGAGGGGAACGATGGTAAATAACCCCAAATCCAGGGTCTACTTGCCAACCCAACAAGGTGGCCGTTTGAAACTATCGCGCGATGCACGGCGCCCCGACGTTAATCCCGAACAGAACTTCAAACACCAACCACACTTTAGAGTCACATCCGTCATTCTCATCCCATCAAGAAACATGAAATTCAAAATATCGAAACCTCGTTTGGGCAGAAAAAAAAAAGCCACAGGTCGATCTGATACTCTGTAGAATACAGTTATTCGAGACTTTTTTCCTCCAAACCCTTTGTCCTGCCTATTCGGATGTCGGCCCAATCAGCATTTCTTCGGGGTTTGCTTGAATGGCGTCACTGGGTGGCGATCCCTATCTGGCAAACTGGCATCCGCGACCCTGAACGCTAGGTGCAGTTTAGAAGTTGGGGGAAAGATGTACAAACAAAGTACCCGTCTTTGCCGTCGACTTGCTGAACTCCACTTTGATCAAGTCAGCAGGTGAAGGCCGCCAAACCCAGTTTAGCCAGCCAAGCCCAGCTCCAAGGGACGAAATGCCCCGCGAGCGGCGGGCGGGATGTGACAGGCTCCATCCCCGACGGTGAGGTCCCCTGATTTTTTTTCTTCCCTCGAGGTAGCCTTTGCAATCTCCAAAAAAGACAACGCGGGCAACAAAGAAAAAAAAAAGAAAAAAAAAGAAAAAAGGAAGAAAGAAACCAAGGCCGAGTCAGGTCTGCACGAGTCGTAATTACCTGTCAGTGACTTTCTGTTACGCCCGTATGCTCATTTCGTATCAAAATCAATTCCAGTTCCAGTATTAAGCTGTCCGAGTTTGGTTTTCGGTGATTTTCCATAATCTTCCGTGTTGTGTTACGCTGGCAGTTCTCTATGCAGGTAGCGGTAAAGCTCACATCCAAAAAGTCAGGAAATTGCGTGATAGAGATCTTGCTTTGACGGCCATGCTTACAACCACGTACGGTGGAGAAAAATTATATTTGTTCCAAAGTTTGTGATCCAACATGGTGGCCATATTTCCGAGCAACTTTCCATTCTCAGTGTGTGGATGCGCCGTCAGAGTGGTCAGTTATTATATCATCGCGCCCGTTGATCGTCAAGAAAACCGACCGGATCCCAATTCGACACTGGTGCAGAAGAAGGAGAACAGTGGGGTTGCCGTCGGTAAAAGCTCCGTCCGATCTTTGTTAGCTCAACCTTCTTGCTGGTGCACCGGAAAACTACCAGTATGTACATGGTCGATACTTTTTTTGATGCGTGGTGAATCCGGCAAACTTCGTACCTTCACCTCAATTGGGTATGTTTTTTTTTTAACTCTTTGCCTGCCACGCACACCTTTTTACCCACCTTGCAGCACACAGTACCGTACCAGGACTAGGATAGACGCGCGAGGGGTTCCCCAACGAGGTAGCAAAGACCGTTGATCGCGGCACGCAAAACAGGGCAAAGTGACCAATCCTTCTCCCTGTCTTGGCCCCGGTTTACAGGGTCCCCACCACTACGCCTGGTTCCCATTTTGGTGGTCCTGATTGACTGAGCGAGGGCCATGCAAGGCTCTTTTTTGGCTGTGGAGTTTCGCTGGTCGCAATAATACTTTGCGTTGACGACCGCCCACCGCTCGTTGTGTCTTGCGCTCCTCTTTCTCGTTTTAATATCATACAAGATTTCGATGTTCTTTATTTCTTGTTACCGTGGTATTTGGTTCATTGTCAACCAGAACAGGCTCACAGTCCACAAATAGCCTTGATTACCAGCCAAGACCACCTCAATTTCCGACCTACTTTGGTCTTTGACCCTTTTTTCAGCCCTTCCCATCCCCACCAACCACCGTTCACGCGCTCTTCATATTTTTTCTAAATCTTTTTTTTTCACCTACTCTTCACCTGGTCGCACCCTGTAGACCGTCCCATACTACTACGACGCCACACGAAGCTACGACTCGCAAACAATCCCATACCTCAGATACCCAAAGTGCCTTACTCAGGTTCTCCTGCACGGCGACAATAATAAGCTTTTTCAATTCCGTCACGATCCCGGCTTCGACAATTCATGCAACACTTGTCGCTGTCGCTTTCGACTCCCAAAAAGTAGAGACGATCAAACATCGGCTCTGATCCCTGCTAACCCCCAAAGAAAGGCAAGCACCGCTTGCATATAATACGACAGCTCAAATACTCCGTCCGTTTCGAGCGCTATCCTCGATCAAATCCTACACAATTATTCCTCAAAAGAGAAAACGCACTTTACCATCGCCAACCGCGATGGAAGTACCAGACCAACCGACACGTGCCAATCCGGCGCCACCCAAGATGGACAGGTCCGACTCTTCGTCGGGCGACGACAACGCCTCTCCGCCAGTCCCCGCCCCCAGCTTCAACCGACCCCGACTACCGAGCAGGAAGAGCAGCGGTACCATAATCGTCCCTCGCGACTCAATAGAGGCGAGGGAACCTCATCATGTGCAGTACGAGATGGACGACGGTGCGATGAGCCCGAGGAGGACGACGGAGGACATTGAGGCGCTCGGAAAACAGGCCAGGGACGAGCTCAGAATGTATGCCAACATCTATTCGGGACCGAAATCTTTTCTCCCGCCTTGAGTCGCGATGGACTTGAGCTAACTAACTAATTTTTTCTTTCTTTCTCAGGCACGCCAAGGCACTTCAAGATTCTCTACTCATGATCTTCAACCGAATAGAGGCTGTCAAGGAGGAACACGACAAACTCGACAGCAACAACAAGTTCTTGCAAAAGTACATCGGCGACTTGATGAGCACGAGCAAGATCACCTCAACCGGCGGCCGCGGCAAGAAATGAAGGCATACCCTACGCAGGTCGAGCCAGGAGTTGAATAGGGGTCATCTGGACGGAGCCTTGGTCACACATGCTGGGCCGAGTTCTGTCTTGGTGGAGGGGAAAGGCAGAGTTCGTGCGATGCTGAAAACCGGCAGTGCACGACTGAGAAAAAAAAAGTTCTTCCCGGAGATGGATGGAATCGACAAGCCACCTTTTTTTCGAAATTGCGTCATGTCAGCACCGTGCCACTGACTGGCTGTACGACAACCGTCGACAAATTTCGATATTGACATGGCCAGCGTCAGCGTTTAGCGTCTTGCGTCAGCTGTGAGATCGGGCTTTCATGCGCTTGATTCAGTCGTACAGTCGCGACTGGGACACCGACTACAACGCCGCCGCAGTATACTTTTTTTCCCTTCAGTGGCTGAGGCAAAGGCTCCAATCTTTTTTTTGATCGTTGCCAATCCTTGTTGACCCTGAGTGATGACGCTGAGGCCATGTGCTATCATTAGCTTCAGCATTCTTTCCACTAGCGACAACAAGCCACCAACAGGATACTAAAACCAGTCATCGTTTATCAACCTTGACAGGATCATAAAAAAGAAGAAAAAACAGGGGTTGAGTGATCAGATTTTGGAATTCTTGGAATATATTCACACTACCCTCTTCGGGGATGCAAGCACCGTCCAGGCTGCTAAGCAACATTTTGGTTTTCTTTTTCTTTTTCTTTTTACCCTTTTGCTCTACTTCTAACTTGTTATATGACACAGCGCGCTCTAATGCGTCGATTTTGTTCTATTTCCTTCACACAGGCAACATTTTGTACGGGCGTTTTTGGGATCTTGGGCTATGGCATGGCAAGGGTCGTTGTTTTGGGCGTTTATTCGGCATGGCAACCAATTCATCATGGTTTTATGTTATATTATCCATGAGGACATTTGCTAATGTATTTGTCAAGTCATGAGGACAATATTTGAACCACATTATCTGTATATGCTACTGAGAAACTCTTACGTGTCTTGCAACGAACAACGATACTTTGAACCAAGGAATTTCCTACTTTGGGCTTATGACCGAGTCCAATCCGCTTTGTTCTGGGTAGGATTCAGGACCCCCCTTGCGGCTTGTGGAGTCTTTCTTCAGACTTGCATCTTTTGCTCCTAGGACAGGGAGAATACCAAGAGGAAACTTGCCTCGACCGGCCAAAATGATTGTTCGTCTCGTTTCTCTAGGGGTCCGGTCGGCTTCATTTTGACTCGGGCGGCGTCGGAACCAAACAACATGATAACCCGGTTCGTTCATGGAAGGCCGTTGTGTTTATGCCTGTATGACGAAAAACCAAGGTCCTAACTAAATATAGTGCAAAAAGAAAAAAAAAAAGGTGCACAGGAGGCATTGACGAGATCATACGCAGTGGGCTACCTATAGAAACTCTATCAAGGGCCAACTATGGCATCTGGTCTTTTTTTATGGCAGGAGGGTCAAACCCCGTGAGAGATTACTTTTCCAATTTTCAAGATTTCTTTCCTCTTTGTCCATTTGTTCTTTGTGGTTCCAGGAAAGAGAAGAAAAAAAGACAAAGAAACTAGGATACCTTGCTGCGGGTTGGTTCTTTTCTGCCCGCCTCATTACGACTCTGATACTCAAGGCTACGTGGTAAAATGGCGGCATCTGAAGCTAAAAAGCCCATCGACGGGGCAGGGGGTGGGCAGTGCCGTGGTGTGGTATCGGTAGTGGGATATGCTTACTTTGTTGGTCGACACGAGGTGAGGCATTCCCTTGCTCCGTCATATTCTGAGGACCTCTTTTTTTGCCTTTCTTTCTTGTTGTGTTTTCAGGGTCCGGCTTGTCCGGGCAAAAATACACTGCATCAGTATTGCGTAGCTTTTTCGTTCAACTGGGGGATCACGATGGTGAGATGACTTGCACGGACGCATGGATCGCGTCGGGTTCCTTGATTTTTGTTCCTCTGTCTTGTGTTTCTTTCCTCCTCCATCTTCTTGAATTTGCTCATCTCTTATTTCCGGACTTGACCCGTGAAAGCCTAATTATTTTGTCTTTCCCCCGGATTTGTGAATGTCGTTCGACAGATGCGTTGAGATGGCCCCTTGATACGAGACGTTTTGACTGATCTTTTTTTGGGATATGCCGTGGTTCAAAGGAGAAAGAATAAACAGGTTTCTATCGTCATACCACGTACATGGATATTACGCAGTAAAAAAAAAAAAAAAGTGACACGACTTGGGATGAAATGAGTCCGCCCGCAGATCCGTCAACTTTTCGGGGGCCTATGCGACGTGCGTAGCAGATCTTCTTTGGGAGAGGTATTACCTTGATACGGTTGGTTCGCAAGGATGCAGCTCCTACTTTTACCACCTCGACCAGTCATCCTGCAAGCCTCTTGGTTATGATTCACGACAATACATACGGCGTATTGTGAGGTTGCGCACCAAAACCCACGTGCAGAAAAAGAAAAGACAAGATCGTCGGGGGGCCATGTTGGAAATAAAGGCCCCATATTCAGACGCAGGCACAAATTGCTGTAATTAGATTGCTTCTTTTAGCCCAAACGCTGGGAAATATGCATACCACATACTACTACTTGGTATGTTACTCTGGTACACTTGAGAAAAAAAGAAGGATGGGGGCGGACCCCCCGTGGGCTTTGGACAAAATACTACTCAATAATACCACTTATGGGAGTCCCCCATCTTCCTTGGACGGAAGGGATTGACGGGTTGAAGCGGACAGGGTACATGACTCAAGCTGGGGGGGAGAAGAGTATGTGCGGCGTCCTTTCTTTGCTGGCGACTCACGAGGCAACATTGAAGCTTGTGCAAGGGGCATGCAGGTTCCTGTTGTTTTCTTTGGGCGGCCCTGTTCCTGTCCTTGGTTTCTTGGTTTCCAAAGTGTCTCCCCCGAAGCGGAATTTGCCGTCCAGGGTTTTCCTTGTTTTCTTCTCCCCCGTCATTGCCAAAAGGCACGGACGGGGGAAAAGAAAGCAACAAGGGGAAGCCAAAGTCGTTTCCCCTTGGCAAGTAATAAGGTACCAAAAAACAGGGTCCTTTGCCAAATAAAAACGGTCTCGGATTTGTATATGTAAGCACACCTAGGTAGCGAACCGGGCAGTTCGCTCCAACGGATCTGTGACTACTAGGGTTCTTAAGATCCGGTTGCTACTCTGAAGGTTTTTACAAGGTGATTGATTACTACTATTTGCAATCGCGGTGAGAAAAATAAAGATACTTTCCAGGTATTGGCAGCTTGGCACGTGAGGCTCAATGGCTCGGACTTGACTACCTATCTTGCTCCCATCCCCGTAAGGAAAATTGCTAGTACGGCCGCTGAACGATGGGGCTCTGGCTCGTCTGGTTATGCATCGCAACTGTAGCTGGCGTTGTATTGCTTGGCGCACCGCCCCCTTGTGCACAGAGTAGCTCCGGTTCGGTCTGGACTGACGGGGAGTTCGTAGTGGCCCGGGGCCGTGGGGATCCGCATCTCATGGGACGACAACATTGGTCTCACCTTGTCTAGGTATAAACTCTTTCTCCTAGGTTTTCCAAGGTAGAAGGAAGGATTTTGCCCATCAAATTTAAGGGGCTAATTCCTTTGGCCAAGGCAACGGTACTCGCACATGATACTGCCATCTGCTTATTAAGCCTGCAGTTTACAGGTAACCTTATTTTGTTGGAAGCTCTATTGCCTATCTCGGACCTGTGCTTGTCCTGGGCATTTATCTCCTATTATACGGTGGGATTGATGGGTTAAGTGGTGCCGAGATCAACTCACAGAACAGCCGGCCGATAGGGTGGGATGACCGTTGGGCATTAGTTACCACAAAATGTGACGGGCGTCTAGTCTAGTACAGTTCTGTCATATGGTAGTGTATTTTTGGTACGTAACAATGCCGGCTATTGTCAAATATCCGACGTCGAAGCGGACCGGCAGAATAGGGACTGCAAAGGCCCGAATTTAGGCAGATCCCGCAGCGGCACCGCTCCGAGATTATATTCTCGGCAGTCATGCTTCGGAATTAATATCGAGGTACGGCAGTCATCAAAATGGGCCACATTGCATAAGGCACATCGACAGAAGGTGTTACTGAGATGGAGGTGACAATAAATACCAGAAATGACACTATTGGTAGCAACCACCATCATTGCAGACAATCTAGACCCTTCATGCCGAGTCGTAGTTTATGTGACCGCATGTGTGACCAGTCTGCTCTGTGAACACTGACTGAGCACGACTGCACAGGGGAACATCACCATGGCACTGCTGAAGCAGCTCGTCACACTGGTTGTTGTACTCGTCTCAACAGCATTCGCGACCAACAGTGCTGATAAGGCAGCAGTAGCAGCGGAGGAGATACTACAGCAGGTGCCAGAATACCTCTCCAACATTACCGAGCGAGCCCTGTTCCACCCCAAGGGATGGTACGACCCCAAGATCTGCACTGGCGATGATGACAAGTGGTGTCTGTTCTCCAGCCGGGATGTCGCCAACGGCAGAGGCCTGGCCGTGATATCGACACCCAGCAACTTCCAAAAGATCCGGCGCCTCGAGGTCATCATGAACAAGGCGCAAACCAAGGCATCTGGCCCGTTCAGGGAGGGGAAGGCTGAATCGGGACACATCGGCGTTGTAGCCACGGAGCAGTTCAAGCGCGCGACCAAGCTAATGGAGCTACCGCCCGTGCTGATGATCCACAAGACGTTCCTCCAAGAGGCGGACAAGCCCACTAAGGAACACATGATATCAGCTGCGCTGTCCCTCCTGCCAGAAAAGACACGAGCGCTGGTGGAAGCCGCCGTCGGCAAGTCGCACCTCGCCGCCAAGTCGGACACCAGCAGCAGCCGCATCATGGCGATCCTGCGCGCGCACCCACTTGAAGCCAGCACCGGCGCCACGCACTGGGACGGGCCGGACCACGGCCGCCACCTGGCACTGTACCCCGAGGTGCTGACGCTCGCGCACGACTGCCGGCCCAGCGCGGCGTTTTACATCGACCACACCGACCACACCCTCCACCTGACTGCGGCGCGCAAGACGCAGCCCGGGGACGAGCTGTCCATCTCGTACGTCAACCCGCGGCTGGGGCGAGCGGAGCGCGAGCTGGCGGCGCGGAGGATGTGGGGCCGGCCGTGCGGCTGCGCCGCCTGCACGGGCAAGGGAGGGGACCTGCAGGCGCTGGCTGAGGCGGACGCCAGGGCGGCGGAGCTGGCGGGCATCGAGGCGGAGCTCAAGGACGCCGAGAGCGCGGCTGTCACGGAGGAGATGCTACGGCGGTATGTGCGGTTGATGGAGCAGGATGGCCTGCAGAGCAGGATGGCCGACGCGTACGAGCAGGTGGCGTACAACTACGGGTATCTGGGGGTTGAAGAGAAGGCGAGGAGGTTTGGGAACTTGGCCATCCAGGCGGCGACTATCGAGCAGGGAAGGGAGTCCAACGACGTTACTGCTTTGAGGGTGTTTGTCAATGGTGTAACGGAGCATTACAGTTGGCGGTGGAAGATTAAGAGGCGTGGGGGCTAAAAGATCAAGTGAGAGGTGAGAGGGTTCATGGATATGCTTCCAGTTCAAATGTGTATTTGCTGGCCAAAATAACAGAAGATTGCTTGGATGAAACGGAGCAACGCAGGATGATGCAAGACAAGCACATCCTATTGGTATTCTCAAGTTGTTGTTATAACCAAGGCATTCAATTTACGAGCATCTATGGCTTTACAAGACTCTCTCTTGTGGTTTGATACACATGCAAGCCTGACTAACAGAGCCAGGCGTACGACTAAAAGTCAAGTCCACTTCACTTCTCGAAGGTTTCAACTGATTCGAGGAAGGCAATGACGAGTGCAAGATGCAAAAGATATAGAAGTTTGCGAGCACATGCTAGCTGGTTGCAGGTTCATAATTAGCGAATATCAACTCCAACTTAATGTGATTAGAGTGGGAACTAGCGGGCATATTTATACTATAGACCTATGTTGACATGCAGGACATTGTAAGGCTATTTACGGAGCCAAAATGTTTAAATGATCACGTAGGCGATACTAATGCAAGTGCTAATCCAGCCACATTCAGGGGTTATGCCACTGATTTTTGGTGGTGGTTCAATAGGTACCTTATCCAGGGGACAAGTGGTGTTGAAGACACGCTGTCTTGCCGATTAAGCTCGATTAAGCACAAACTTTTTGCCAAGAAAGTGTAAATCTAAAGGAGTACATGAGTGTTTATGCAACAGAAAATGTTACTTGTCCAGACTAAACTCAACCGCTCACGAACTTTGTTGCCAGTCATCAGTCCGTCAATGGGTTTGGGACCACATAAATTGTGGATGATTTCCCCATTTAAACCCCGGGGGACATTGTGTTCATTGCCAAAACCTTTCTTAAAACCATCATCCAGAGAGGGCACCCTTATGAAATGTTTCCGACATCGTTACCCATCGAGCAAGCAGCGTTGCATCATGCCGAGAAATTGAGGCCGGGCACTTGGCCGCTGGAAAATATTAGTCCTTTTCGTGGGAGTAGAGGTATGTGCTGCCTCCACTATTAAAGGCTCTCCGGTTCGCTCTAACATGGGAGGAGCAGGCGACGGGCGATATAAGTGGTGGAACGTGGTCCGGTTAAGACGGAAAGGGGCGACCAAACAGATATAAAAAGCGATCCGTGGTGCGGACACGTCAATGAGGCGGGCTGGGTACACTGGAAGATCAATACGTCGGAGACAAATATTCAAGGCCTGGCAGGAGAAGCACGGAGACCAATATGACGAGATTGGCTGATACATAGCATTGAGGTTCCTTGTCACGACTGATCAGTCTGGCGGAACCAAGACAGCAAAGACATTGCTCTGAGTCTCCTGAAGCATGGCCTGACAAGGTTGAGAAAAGCGGGTGCCTCGAGAAAGTCATGGGTTACTCTGGGGTCAGCTCCATTATCTGGTATGAAATTATACCTACTTGACAGGAGGCTTGTTCCAGAAAATGCAAGTAAAACGGATTCTGACAAACAATTAAGCCTAATAGACTCATAACATGACCTGTGTCGCAAATGACATGTAGCAATAACGAATTACAGGCATCATTTGTATATGTAGCTGGGAGGAAAATGATTTTTAATATAATTGAAACATTATCAAGAAATAAAATTACAGAGAGAACAGAACAAAAGTACCAGTCAATCGAAACATAGACACAAACTTTGTCGTCAACGCTTCATTAGTGCCCAATAATATGATCCCAGGCCCTGCCCAGCGCAAAGTCGGTGAAATCCGAGTGCCGGTAGTTGCCCTTGACCTCGTACGAATTGTGCGTCTTTTTGGATTCTTCCCAAGCATTCTTGGCCTTCTCTTTTTCCTCCTTTGACATTTTGTGAACGTCGTCGCCCCCTTCGTGGATATCACTGTTGCCTCCGGACTTGATGCCGTCCATGTACTGCCACTGGGCCACGAGCACCTGCTGCTGCGCGTACGTCCTCAGTTCACCCGCCCCGGCCATGAGCGCGATGATGAGGTCAACGGGATGCTCGAGGTTCCAGGAGGTGCGAACCAGCATACGCGCGGCGCCCGACAGCGAGACGAGGTAGCCCGTGGTGCAGACGACGCTGTTGGCGCGGTAAACAATGCGCTGCCCGTTAAGCACCCAGTTGAGCGGGTCGTAGCGCCAGTTGTTGTGCGGCGCGTCCGGGTCGTCGTACACGACGTACTTAGCGTCGCTGTTGCGCCCGTCGAAACAATGCCCGATGGACAGCAGGTCCCACGTGTCGGAGCGCGCCAGCCACGGGTCGTTGGGGTCCTCGTCGAAAATGACTCGCGGGTTCTCCTTCCTCAGGAGCTCCCGGAACGCGCCGTTAAGCCGCCCCATAATGGGTCGGAAATTGACATCGAAGCCGGCGTCGGACTCGAGGACCAGGACCACGGGGATTTGGTGCTCCAGCATGTGCTGCCAGACGTTGGCGTGGGCGCGCCAGCAGCCCCTCTCCGTGTCCTTGAGGAGCGTGGGGTTTTCGGTAGGGGGCAGGCCGCTGCTGCGGAGCTGCGAGACGTCGACCGCCGGGAAGTGCGTGATCTGTATCCCAGAGAGGTGCGACTGCAGCGCTATGGCGTCGAAGCGGTCGTGACGGTGCGGGAGGTTTATAAAGGCGACTTTCTCGGTGCCCAGCGTCCGATTCGAGGCAGCGTCGAAGACTGCAGAGGTTATCGACGGGGATATCAACGAAGATGGCGGGTGTTGCGGGGTCGAAAGTGGAAGCTGTGACTTCACCCGCGAGGCCTTGTCTTTGATGGCGGCGATCATGGCATCCCTATGCGGCCTCGGGATTGTCAAGTATGTTACTGTGAGAGAGGCCAAGGAGACGGCGGCAAGAATAAGACATATTATCCTCCTGTTCCCGTAAATGGACAGGCCTGGCACCCTTTCGGCGATCATTGGTGATGCCGGGTCTGAGTGGCTGTTTAGATACAGTCAGGTGTACTGGATAAAGTGACAAGAATGTGTACACGTCGAAGTTATCACTTAGGTTGGTGCGGTGTCGTGCAGAAAGTGAGCAGACGACCGTTGCGAGCAAGTTACAGTAGATGATGTCGTCGAAACTCTGTGATATGCGTGAAAAGCTCAAAGCGTGCAGAAATGAAAAAAAAAGAAAGGAAGACCTAATGTTCGAGCGACAGGTCATTACTGGGGAAAGGGGGCTAAACCGTTTTAATGAGACAGCCATCATTTTCATGTCGAACAAAGCTCACGTAAACTTCGTCGCATAATTCCATTTGTGGCGTCGGTGCTGAGTTCAGATCCTGGTCTGGACTTACGACGCAGAACCCCGTTATTGCCTGTCACAATCTTCAACGGAATTGGAAGCTTGTTGCCCAACTAAATATCTCGGCCTCTTCCAACGGGACGGCTCTAACCGATGTAGGGAATCCCGGATACCAGTCCGTGAATGTCACAAGATCTAGGCGCCCACGAGGTACCCCGTATAGTTGACTCGTCCTGCTCGTCTAGTAGTGTTTTTTTTTGGCATGTTTGGCATACCGCGTAGTCCCAGTCAGGTACTAGTCTGATAAACCCGCTCCATTGGTACATTGGTCTCGGATGCGATTGGAGCCTTTATTTCAGCCAATCGGTGATTATTTGCAAAAAAAAAAAGAAAACCTATAACGGCATAATATACGTAAATTTGTAGTTAGGAAGATACGGAAAACACACTTCGGGACACATCACTTACTCCGTGTGTTATATCCCAGCTGAATAGTATTTTGGGAGTGGCAACACCTTACACAAAGATAGCCCTTCCCCTTTGTCGCGGTCTGACATCGGTTGAGTGCGATGCTACCGGAATTTGAGGCTGACTGGCTGCGGCACAGAATGTTGTGTACCACGAACAAACAAGGATAAAAGTGATTCAAAGTCAGCAGTGGCTTATATGTGCTTGGTGGATCTGCCCTCCTTTACCTTTCGTATTTACCACGCAAGGAATAGACAAGATATTTCGTTCTATTGGCTTGTTGTTGTGCCCACGCAGGCACCAACTCATCTCCTTTCTCGTTTTTTACAGTAGTAGGGCTTGGTGTCTTCTGTTCGACTAAACCCCCTGGCCCTAAAACCTCACCCGCCGTTTGAAGACATTTACCGTTCAAACCTAGTTTCACGCTAGAATGTGGACCAAAAGTACAACAAATTGATCTCTGTTGAGTGACTTGCCAAGTGTCAGCTGTTTGAAGGTGTGGCGATGTGGATAGGTACAACAATGCATTCCAACAGACATTAGCGCCAAGCCGCTTCAAAGTCAAGAGGAAAAAAAAGAAAAAGAAAAAAAAGAGTTTTAAAATCGGAAATCGTAAGGAAGATTTAGTGTAGGTTTTCAATTTTAAAAATATCTGACATGTGAAGGGACTTGTGTAAGGTTAAGGATGACAGGCGAAAGTAAAACACTAAGGGCTTTTTTTTGAGGAATGGGGTGCCCATGTTCGGTGTCAGGCTTTTTTTCTTCGTCTCTCCCTCTCTTGAAACCGTTTCTATTACTCTACTCTCTGTTGGTGAAAATTTCTAGTCTGGAGAGGAACAGCAGGGTATGCTCCTAGGCGATCGGTGGAGTTGGAATCTAGTCTAGTCTAGATAGACTGAAAAACTAAAACTGGACTGGATACAACTGTTCTGAAGCTTTTACTGCTATAAGTGGTGTGCGCCACATGCGAAACACGCCTTGACCTGAAACTTGACAGCGCCAGCACCGATCCGTTGGTTAGGGTGGGTTTCTGCCCGATGCTCTTTGTCAAAGTTGTTAATTACAGCGTACTTCGCACATACATATTGGCAGTTTATTTCGAACGAGGGTAATCTTGTTTTTTCAGCTAGTAACTTGCAGTGATATTGACCTACTACGACGTGCCTCCATCACGTTGCAAGCGTTTCTTGCTTGTGTGATGAAAACCAGTTTCAAGTAAAAAAAAGGCAAACGACAAGTTGGTAGGTAAGCTTCGAGTACCGACATATATAACATGGGGTCGCATCTTATCATCTCGATCCCCCCTGCAACAAACGCTTGGGGGCCCCCAATTGTGGGTTGGAACTTGGGCCTCGAGCCAAAAACCGTTTTGGCGGTAAAGTAAGAGAGAAAAGAAACACAAAACGACAAGCTCGTTGCGGCTTTTTCGTCTCGCTTATCTCCACATTGGAACCATCAAGCTTTCGGATAAGGAATCCCATAGTGAATTTCTCTACCACGTAGATTTTCAATCCCTTGCGGTAGCAGGATACTACCTCGGTAGCCAACTATTTGCTTGGCAAAGTCGGCTGGAAATGCCAACTCGACCGAAAAATTACGGAATAGGATATTGGCATGCGAACTCGAAACAAATTTCTTCAAAATGCCAAGAATTCGCTATCAATGTTTAATGTTGCAATTCGCACTACTACCCACGTGCAGTACCTACAGTAGTAATGCGCTCGAACAAAATAATCGCGCAGAGTATGAAAAAACTTGCCTAGGTAGGTACTTACCAACCATTTTGTTTTTATTGTATTTCTCATGTATGGTCTTTTTGTTCAATACCATGACGATCACGCCTTGTGCGCACAGCTTTCATGTGCATTTCTGTACCTTCCTCCTCGTGTCTAGCTTGAATTGTTATCATACCCTGTAAAAGTCTAGGTCTAGATTCTAGTTCTAGATCTCGCTGTCACCATGCAAGATTCGGACTTTGGAGAAGGAAAAAAAAAGCAAGTGGGTAGAATCTAGAACTCCATTACTAGAATACTCCGTAGTAGGGCTTGGGCTGACGGGGATCAATGAACCCTCGCAAACCTTCCCGACTTGTCAACGGTTACACTGCAGATCCACACACTGCATGTTGGATGAGGGGCAGGTTGCAATCAAGACTATCTGGGTAAGCCACCGACATGCTTAGCGAGCTTACTTTTTCGTTGCCTGTCTCACGCAACGTGCAGTAGCCCGCGGATGGGTCTCTGGTGGTAGATCATTATGTCTTGGCTTGGCTCGAGCGCGTAACGAAAAGAAAGACAAGAAGAAGAAAAAGGATTATGAGTTGTTCTGGCCCGGAGTGAAAGTGAGACGAATGCCTGTACCAAGCTGGGCCCTGATGCCAGCTGGTCTCCAAACCCAAACATGGTTGCATTAAAGCCGCCCGTATGGATAAGTCCCGAGGGGCCACCGGGCAAGCGGTACGACGTTATTGGCTGGGGAGGCAAATATGACTGGAAAACGTGGCTGGCTTTGTTTGTAGGTGCAAGCAAGAGCAAGACAATTGGAAGAGAGGTGGCCGATAAGCCAGGATATTGTCTGCAGTTTGGGATACACGAAGTTATATAAAAAGATGTAGCCTGCCTCTTGGGGGCTGTACATTGAGACTCCCGCCAGAGTATCTCTCCCATCAAGTATCGTTTTGGGACTCTGTCAGCCCTGGAGGTTTCCCCTGGATTATTGCACATCTCCGCGGAAACATTCTCTCAGCCCTACACCGAGACACACATCTGCTTGGCAGCTCGACCATTTTAGGCCCCAAGTGCATAAAATAATGTCGGACGAGAAGAAGGCGGTTGCCGTTGCCGCCCTGCCGGGCGACACATCGGGAAGTGACTCGATCGAGATCACAACCCACGCGGACGAGGCCCAGGGATATGACCAAAAAGCCACCAAGGCGCTTCTGCGCAAGCTGGACTGGAACATTATCCCGTTCATGTCACTCATCTACTTGTAAGCAATATTCTGCTATGTCACCACTTTGGCAACATGTTCCTGTTTGGTTGATAGAAAGTCATCCATGTCAACTCACTAACAATATACCCACACCAGGCTCTGCTTCCTGGACCGGACAAACATTGGTAATGCCCGCCTTGACAACCTGGAAAAGGACCTCGGCCTCACAGGCATTCAGTACAATGACTGTCTCGCTATCCTTTTCCCCTTTTACATCGCGGCCGAGATACCCAGCAACATGATGATGAAGCGCGTACGGGCCTCGCGCTGGCTGACCTTCATCATGTTCTTTTGGTCCGTGTCCATGATCTGTCAGGGATTCGTCAAGAACTACGCCGGCATGCTGGCCACGCGAGTCTTCCTGGGTCTGTTCGAGGGCGGCCTGTACCCCGGCGTCAACTATTACATCACCCAGTGGTACTGCCGCCGCGAGTGCGGCTTCCGCATGGCGCTCTTCTTTTCCGCCGCAACCATGGCCGGCGCCTTTGGCGGCATCCTGGCCCGCGGCATCGCCGAGATGCGTGGCGTCGGCGGCCTGCCCGCCTGGTCGTGGATCTTCATCCTCGAGGGTCTGCTGAGCGTGCTCGTGTCCTTCGCCGCGCCCTTTGCCATCCACGACTCCCCCGCCAAGGCCAAGTTCCTCACGCCGCCGGAGCAGGTCGAGGTGGAACGGCGGCTCAAGGCGGACGCGGGCCATCTGTCCAACGACTTTGACGTCCGGTACGTGTGGCAGGCACTGGGCGACTGGAAGATCTACATCCACATGCTCATCTGCATGGCCGGGTTCTGCCCGATCTACTCCTTCTCGCTGTTCCTGCCCACCATCGTCAAGGGCATGGGGTACACGGCCAACGACGCGCAGCTCATGACGGTTCCGCCCTACGTCGTCGCCTGCTGCTTCACCATCGCGGCGAGCTACTTCGCCGACAAGTGGCAGCGCCGTGGCGTCTTCATCATGGCCTTCCAGCTCGTCGGCATCGCGGGCTTCGCACTACTGTGCGGCACCGACAACTCAAAGGCGCAGTACGCTGGTACTGTGCTGGCTGCTATTGGTGAGTCCAGACCTCCCGACTTTTTGCTCGCAGGGGCTTCCTTGCAATCTTTGTTAGCAAAAATACTGGATTAGGATATCAGACTAACAAGTTTCCAATTGTCTTGTTCGCAGGCATCTACCCCCAGATCCCTCTCGGCCTCGCCTGGAACAGCGGCAACATTGGCGGTAGTCTGAAGCGAGGTACCGGCATCGCCATGCAGGTCATGGGCGGCAACTGCGGCGGCATCATTGCTTCATACGTGTACCTCACGCGGGATGGGCCTCGGTACATTACGGGACACTCGATTCTGATCGGGTTCATCAGGTATGCTTTTATACTTTCCTTGCTCCATTGAAGTCGATATTCTTTTTTTGTTGGTATACAGTTTGCTAATTAGTTGCCCATTCTTTCCTCACCTGCAGCATGGCATTCTTCCTCAGTCTCTTCATGTCGATATGGTGTCAGCGGGAGAACGCCCGGCGAGCCGCCATCTCCCCCGAGCTCGGGGCGGACGAGCTGAATGACGAGCAGAAGGAGATGGAGCGGGAGAAGGCTGACAATGTGCCGTGGTTCAGATACACCACTTGATTTAGGGTTTTGTTTGTTTTGCTCCGGGGGCGTATGAAAACAGAACGATCTTAGGAATGCATGGGTCGGCGGTTTTTATAGAGTACTCCACCTATAGAGGTTTTTTTTTTATCGCACGATAGATGACTAAAAGTGCCCCAAATATAAAACTTGTCACAGATGCCGAGCAGCCATGGAAAATCTTTACTACTTGAATTCTCCAAGTTATCAATGCTCCGCTCGTAGGGCTTGGCGCATGAGTCGATTTTCGGGGAAGAGGTGGGCTGGTTGTAACGAACATGTGGGTGATTCATACATCATTTAAGTGGGTGCAAGGCCAGCAAGAACAAAACACGCGCATACGTGCGGCGTAGATCCTGTGCTGGTTGACGATGAACATACCCCTTTCATGTTTTTACACCACCAAGCCCGCCGCCGTCCTCCTTCCCGTCTTGGCCGACACTGCCACCCCAGACGGGATTCCGGCCAAGTCTTGGGCCGGGTCGACAGCCTTTGGGGTGTGCCGCCCTAGAAAGCAATGTGATGGACATGCTCGACAGAAAAAAACATCCCACCATCCCACATGCTTGCCAAGAAAACCAGGGGTCCCAAGTTGGCAAGCCCGTCCGCAACTCGAGTGGAGAGTCAAGGTCTAGTGCCTTGGCATACGGCCTTCTTGTCTTATCAGATCGATCAGATAAAATCCACAGCGTGGACCTGCCAATACTGAATAAAATCGCGCAGCGTCCAAAAAGTGGTCAGGTGTCGGGGAGGATCTGAAAGCCGAGATCCTTTGTTCCGTGGTTTTCGGCAGTTTACCCAAGAGTCCAAGCCCGGGAGGAGTGGTTTTGGTAGAGGATGGTTGAGGTTTCTGTAAAACAAAAATCCGCGCTTGTAGATACAAAAAGGGCTGTTTTCCTGCGCGTGGCTTTTCTTGCCCACATTCGCTTCCATTCCTCCAACAAACACACTCTCGTGATTGCTACAAACAACTGTACTAATTGCTTTTTTTGGTCCTTTTTTCACTCACAATATCCCCCTGCACAGCTTTAAAATGGGATCCCTTGGGGATACACCCGCTGAGGTGCCCGCAAAACAGGCACCCACAACACTCAACGGCATCGCAGCAGAGATTACTAGGCTATCTGCTGAACTGACAAAGTTCCTTGAGGACAATAAACTTGACGTTCCGACCTTTGAGGCCGACAGCCCAACTCGTTACGATGGACTTACTGCCGAGTCTTTCATGACGCGCCAGCACCTGATTGACAGGATCAACGACATGTGGCTGTTGGCCCAGGGTCCAAGCGAGAGTATCTTTAACTACGTCCATAATGTAAATGACCCCTCTTCTCATATCTACTTACCCCTCAATCATCACCACTTTCATTCCGTAGCCATCTTACTCACTGTGTCCCCCAACACAAGGCCATGCCCGACGCCGCATGCCTCAACGTCCTCAACTACTTCAACTTTTGGTCTGCCGTTCCACTAGACGGCAGCGCCTCGTACCAAGAAATTGCCCAAAGGGTCCGCCTGCCCCTAGATGTGACCCGCCGCGTCGTCCAGCACGGCCTCACCATCCGCCTCTTCACCAGCGACGCTTCCACCGGCCCTGGCCGCGTGCGCCACACCGCACGGTCCGCAGCCCTCGCGCGCGCGCCGGGCCTGAGGGCGCTCGTGTCGACGGTCCTGGACGAGGCCGGCGCGCCCATGATGGTGATGCACGAGTCGCTGGACCGGCATAGTAGGGGCAAGGAGAAGCTCAGCCCGGAGATGGAGCACACGGCGTTTGCGCACCTGCACGCCGGCAAGGGTGGGGACGGTCAGGGGAAGAAGTATGTCAACTCGTGGGACATGTTGGAGAACGACGGCGAGGGTGAGGACAAGGGCTGGCGGCAGAGGAACTTTGTCGAGTTTATGAGGTACCTCAAGGAGATCTTTCGGTTTGATGATGTGCTCTCGCACGCCTACGACTGGGAGAAGCTTGGGGATGCTACTGTTGTTGATGTAAGTCGAGTCATGCACTCCATTTGCCCCCCTTTTTTGCATCCCTACATCGTTTTCCTTGTGCACCACTAACACGCCATCAAAACCACAGGTCGGTGGCTCAGCAGGCCACGATGCCGTGGTCTTAGCCCGGAAATTCCCTTCTCTGCGCATCCACGTGCAGGACCTACCCAAGGTCGCACCCGTGTTCGCATCCTCCGTGCCCGCAGACCTCTCCACGCGGGTCACCTTCACGCCCCACGACTTTTTCAACCCGCAACCCGTGTCGGGCGCCGACGTGTACATCCTCAAGATGATTCTGCACGACTGGCCGGACCACGAGTGCGCGCGGATCCTGCGGGCGCTGATCCCGGCCCTCAAGCCCGGCGCCAAGGTCATCCTGGTCGAGTACGTGGGCGGCGCCAACGAGGACGAGGCGGCCGCGGCGCTGCCGGACCCGGGGGTGCCGAGGAGCCTGACGCAGATGGGCACGGCGACGGACCTGAGGCTCATGGCGCTCTTCAACGCAAAGGAGAGGCCGCTCGGGGCCTGGAAGGGCGTATTCGAGGCGGCGGATCAGAGGTTCAAGGTCAAGGACTGCGAGCCCAAGCCTGGTGAGTTCTTTGCCGTGATTGAGGCCGAGTGGACTGGCTGAGAGAGGGGGTTTGTGATGGCTTCTTTTTGGGTTTTGCTTTGGGCGGCAGCCGTTGCCCTCTCGCCGTGATAAATGTAGCGGCGATGTCTAGATGGCTGTGTGGATGATACTTCATGGTTCTGCCTTAAGCAATACAGTCATACGGAAGACAAATGTAGGGTTTTATTTGGAGAAGTAAAGTAAAACAAAACCTATCTATCCATCTAAGAAAAGAAACCCCTTAACAGTTAAATTTTCACATAACCATAATCCACTCTATTTGCCATACTCTCCATAGCTGCCGCCGTAAAGGTGTTTCTTGTCACCGAAGAATGCCTTCATTCTCTTTTCGGGAGAGTCAATTGTTTCCGGGCTGTCTATGTGGCCGGAGTAAGCATGGTTCTTTCCTGATCCTTTGACGGAACTACTGAAATAGACCTCGCTTCGGGCGTAGTCGCTGGCCCTTTTGCTGCTTTCTTGGCTATACATCTCGGTGGATGCCTGTTTGGCAGCAAATATCAGCTCTCCATTTGCCAAGGTTGACGGAGTTTCCAGTTGAACAGAACCGGCAACGTGCGTCCATTTTTTTCGATCAAGCCTAGCTCTACTCCATTGCTGAAGAGAGATGGGGGTTGCTTCAGTTTGTCTGATGCCAAATGAGGCACCTTCTATAAGACTCAAAGTGCTGCAAGGCAGAAGAAGGTTCCGCAGGAAATGCATGGCCGAGGCTTAGGGCAAATCAAAGAGGTCTATAGCTGCTTGTGGGTGTTCCAGACGTGTACTTATTTTGATTCGACGAAGCTAGAATGAACTAGAGAAAATTAACCACCTAACTTTGGGTAAATGGTATTTATAGCAAATTTGTGATGACTTGGTATGAGAATAGTGTCGTTTTTGGATGGCCTCGAGCACATCTAGATCACGAAGAAGCAGCATCAAAGTGTTTATAACTTATGCGAGGTACAAAAGACTCCAGCACATGATCAGATACCTCTTTCTGTGAGTTTTCATTTCCGTCCCTGCTTACTACCTCAATGAACGTTGTGATGTTACAAAAATGACTTTCCAAGTTCAAACCTGGACAGGAGTAGATCGAAACTAGTCAGCTTCTATCGTTGGCTCTTCCAGAAACAAGAAGCGTCAGTATGTCGTCACATAGCAAAGAGTAACGTGCAAAAGTCAAGAGGGAAACTGATGTTGCTTGGGCCCTTACCATGTGCCGTTCGGCTAGCTCCGCCCAGCGGCTGGAATATACACTTCTAGCGTAAGCAGTTTAACCCGCCGCCAAAACCCCCATAATACACTATGGCAGACGATGGGCGAAGTGTTGCGCAAAACAGTGATATATAAGCAGGCAAGAAAATGACCGCAAGCTTCCCTCCTGGCTTGGAGGTATGGGCAAGAATCAGATGTTTGGGTCGCAGTTCTGGGTGTGGGGGTGGAGGCTCTTTCCACACAGCCCCCTTGGCTTTCAATATTCGCACAACCAACAACCATTGCATATGCATGCATAGATATCCAGTAAGCTTAGGTTAACGGGTCCAAAATAGCAACGGCAGCGGCTCCAAATATGGCCGAGGGGTCCACAACAGGAACGGGAAGCTTTTCCACTCTATTACATTCAAGAAAATATCTATCCTGCGGTTAAAGAGCTGCAACAATCGATCTCTCAAGCGGACTTGGGATGTGGCTTTAGAGTTGAGTATCAGCTGAATCAGCTCGAAGCCTTCGCCAATATGATTGTTGCTCAAATGAAGGACCTCAAGATTGGGCAGGGGATTATCGCCAAACCTATGTTTGTCAAAGTGGTCGTCGTGTCAATTTTCATTGCTCGGCAACCTGAATCTGAGCGATGACGAATCAAGATGAAGGCATCTCAGACTTTTGGAAAGCATGAGTTTCACAATAGTCACCAGAAGAGTCCATTGTATTTTGAGCTCGGGTTGGTATACCCAGCCAAAGTTTCTTCTAGGACTGTTAGCTCTTTTACAGCCATTACTGCAGTAGCCCCCACTTAAGTACTCCCCGAAGTGACCTTCAAGACCTGCAGGGCCCAGCACGCCTCCCTCAGCTCGTTGCGTCCTGAGAGCTTCAGCGGCCGCATGTACGGAACCCCCGAGTCCCAGGCCGGTACGTACTGTGGGAGCTGAAGGTTGAGTAACCTAAGGCAGGTCAGTGCGACCCCGGCCTGGTAGACGGCGGCGGGAAGGTTGATGATGAGGTAGATGGGCGGGTGGCAAAGGTCCAACGCAGTGGCCGGGCCGTGGATGGATTTGAGATGCTAGCAGCTGAGCCAGCTCATGGGCGCCGCCAGAGCCGCGAGGCTAGAGTCGTCGATGACCTCCGCCCCCACGGTCGCGAGCACGAGGGGGCCCAGGTGCGAGGGCACGCGGTATTGGTCGTCGTCCACGACCAGGCGGGTCGCGGCGGGCATCCTGGCCATCGCCTGCGCTGGCCGTCGCATGGCGGCGGCTGATAGATGGGCATCCGGCCGCGCCAGGTATCTACGTTTGTATTCGGCGTGTATCGTGCGGAGGATTTGTGCTAGTTTTAGTTCTAGTTGCCATTGTGTGCTTCCAGTTTTTGATAAGAAAGGAAGCTGTTTCTAGGCGATGACCACACGAAGAGAGTATAGTGACGGTCGGTTCTTGCGCAGTCCAAATAAAATTCTGGGGTCGTTGGCTGATCCACACGCTAGCCCCGGTTTCCGGGTGCTTCCGGTCCCTACGCGAGCTGTCAGGCGGCGGCCACCCCCACCTAAAACCATCCTTGTTCTGGAGCGGGCTGTCATCCCAACGTGGTTTGGGGCGGTGGCTGAGCCTGTCACAACGCGTCGCTTACGACCTGCATGCCTGTTTTTTTTTTCTCTCACTCTCACTCTGGTCTGTTTTCTGCGCCTGCCAAAAAAGAGTGACATAACAACCTCATTTCCCACGGAAAATTCCCCAAGGTAAAACATTAGTAAATTACCCACACCCCTCCCCTCTCCCCCCATCCCCTAACCCCCCCTTGACAGACAATAAAAAAAGAGCGACAACGCAAGGGAGGCTCCCGTGCCACGCTGTAAACCCCGCCGCTAATTGGTTCACGCTACACCAGATACAGCACCCCTTGCGCAAGTGTGTCGTGATAACAGAATAGTAGGGAGAAATGCAGGTGACGGGAGGGTGAATACGATTCATGGTCTTTCTTGGTCTACGGGGAAAGTTTCCGGGCTCCATGCTACACACAGGGTAAAAAAAAAATAAGGGTTGCGAGGTCCCGTAGTGAGCATGCCCAGAAACGACGAATCCTAGGTAAATAATGGGCCTTTGAGCTGACATGGTGCAACAATTTGCTCCGCAAAGAAAGAAAACAAAACAAAACGTAATAGTATATAATATCAGCTCCCCATTTTTTCCCCATTTCGCTCTTCTCTCTAGTTGGTTTTCTTGCATTCGTATATTGACTGTCGACAACTCCACCATGCGCGGCTCGACCTCGTCTCGAAAGTGCCCATCAGACATGCCTTTACCCGTTTCCATGGCAGAACTTGCGCTTCAGGACTACGAGATGCAGCTCATGCTGCTCGAGCAGCAAAATAAGGCGCGGCTGATGATGGCCATACAGCAGCAAGCACGCGACTGTTGCATGGAGGAACCGCCCTCGAGCGCACAAGCACTCATCGACTCCATTACCGACGCCCATACTGCTGCGCTCCAATCAGATCATGTTTTACAGACGAATTCGTTCAAGGGAATGGCGGAAAACGAGTGGTTGGAATTCCACATGATAGAGGGCAAAGATGACGTCTTCTTGGAGCCGCCGTCGTGGGTTTGGACTTCGGTGTACCATCGACATTTGGATTTTAGCCAACAGACTCTATTCGTCGACGACAGCAAACATTCACAACGACTACTATCCGAGGCAAAATTCGTGGTCCGCAAGTACTATCGACATCACTGCCAGCCAAAACAACCCGTGCATATCCCTATTCCGAACCCAGTACCACAAGGACCAGCTACCGTCCCGCCTATTCCAGTCAAGGAAACGATTGAGCTACAGTCCAATGAAGTTGCTGCTGCGCTTAAACAGTTCCTCCAGAGACAACCGAAATTCACAACCGACTTTCCGGACTGGGACTTTGCCGCACCGTTGGAATCACCTTTTCTGTTTTGGCATCATTATGGAAACCAACCTCTGCCCGAATCCACAACTCGGTGGCAAGCAGAGCTGCTGCAGCCGCTTTTTTCGTGGCTTACCAGCAATTATGGCGCAATACATAAGGAGATTGCAGCCAGAATTACTCGGGGGATCGTGTCAAGGTCGACCATGCAATTCCTTTTCCGTCCTGGGCAGGCATTGGTCGACATGGCCGCCGAAGGGACCCAGGGCTACATTGCTACGTCGTGGCCGCAGTGGCGGTCGAGGAGTAAGCCAGAGTGCATCTCCACTAAAGACGAATGGGAGGTCACGGCCTGGTCGTACGAGTTTCGGCCGGGAGGTTTTGATCCTGTCCAAGTTCGGCTGCGAATCTGCCTCGATGCACCAGACGGGGGTTCAGAAGTTGACGTGAACACGTTGAACATTCGACCAGTTTCTTTGGTCGGTCGAGAGGTTTACTCCGCACTGGCGTTTCGAGGAGCAAACATGTGGGCGATTCGGAATGGGGGATATTACCAGTACCAGGTCGATTCTCATCATGACTTGAACTTGGTTCGTGTGTTTCCTTCAACTCGGTTTCTATCCGTTGTTGCTCCCACATTGCCATGATCAGCCCAGCTGCTTACACATTGAATATGAGCACACGTGCAGCAACGAGGGAGATGCTTGATCGACATGGACGAGCATAGCCGCCTGAGCCCGCCATCCGGAGAGCCAGCCCCTGGAGTGCCGAGGCCGAGGTCTATCCAACCGAGCGATGATCTGTTATTAGTGTTTCCCAGCAGAGTACCAGTCTACGACTTTTGCAGAGAAACTTGGGGTGAGTAGGCGGCATGTTATCATTCTCTCCTGGATCATTTCCCTCTTTTTACCGATTCATCTTTCCTGCGATCAAAAAATAACAAGTTATTATTACATGGGATTTAGAGCAAGTGGCGCCAGAGGATATTAAAGAGGTCGTCTTCATAGAGTCACCAATCACCAAAAGTGCGCTCAGCTGGCAAAAGTGGGAGGTCTTGGAGCAGTTGATGACCCCTGGCCACGACAGACACGCCGGTCCCAGGCCACTGGTCAGTTTGTTCCACGGTCCCCCAGGGACCGGGAAAACCTTCGCAACGGAGATGATGGCCGAGTTCACTAGGAAGCCGCTATTTCGTATCGCCTGCAGAGACATAGCCACCGACCTTGATACTGTGCGGACACGCCTCGATCCCACGTTTGCCCTCGCGAAAAAGTGGAACGGCATGGTGCTGCTCGAAGATGCAGATCGTCTATTCCAGCAGCAATACGACTCCTCATCGGAGCAGGGGCAGAAGGCCCGTCTGGGTCTCGTCTTTTACCTACTCGGGCTGTTTCAAAATTTCGACGGGGTGGTGATTGTGACCACTAGCTGCGTCGAGGCCTTTGACGAAAAGCTAAAAACGGCATTCTCTTTCAACCTCAAGTTTCACCGGCTCGACGGGCCCGGCTGCAGGACGGTCTACCTCAACCTGATTGACGTTTTGCTGCAGAGGGGACTGGGTGGAGCCGTGGCGGGAGCGGGCAAGCGCCAGCTTGGAGAAGAACCTCCGGTCGCGGGAAAAGCAACTGGCGCCACTGATTCAGCTGTCCGAGGCGCGTGGCTTGCTGCGGCACAACCACTGGAGAGGATGGGGATGAACGCCTGGGAGATAACAAGGGCCTTTGAGACTGCCCTGCGCTTGGCTGGTTCTGAAAGGACAGCGCTATTGCCCGCTCACCTGACGCAGGTCATAGATTGCATGGTATAATTACAAGCAATGAAAATGGTCAAAACATATCGGTTTTTCTTTTCATGCAACAAGACCCCAAACAAGTCTGTCTATGGAGTTCACAAAATTTGTGACAAAACCCTTTTCTTTCCTCAGGAGCATCAGAATAGAGGGTAGCATGCCGAGAACACTAGCCGACATCAAATATGTATGTCAGCGGTCGGGCAGAGCTGGGGTTTGGGATTACCGTGCTACCAACTTTCAACTCGCTAGCCAACACATAGACCCACAGCGCGGCGACGGACTCTCATCACGCTTGGCGCACGTTATCGGCGGGTGCTTTGGTCCTTAAAAAAAAAAGCCAAGATAGCTAAACACGGAAGGTCACACCCGACCCCGCCCTGTATGGATCCGCTTTGCTTTCAATGCTTGCATTTTGGGTGTGTAGTGAAGTGAGTAAGTGGGTGAGTGATTGCGTCTGTGTGACTCCGTGACCGAGACATACACACAAAGAGCCAAGAGAGCCACTCACCCTTTTTTTTTCCTTTTTCTTTTTCATCTTGGATGATCTAGCCTCCAGCTACCTATCTAGGTAACCAGCTCAGGAAGATCCATCTCAAGCCTTACCAACTATGTACCTGGCACGCCAAGCTTCTGTCACTACAGGGCTTGAATGGCCATTGGGGTCCACTGGCAATCCCACTATGGTAAAGTCCCGGGGGGTGGAAACACTTGGCAGGACCATGGCCATAAAACGTAATCATGGATCAAAATTCCAGGCTCGGTTAGATTGTTTGGAAAATCGCGTGATCTGGAAATCCAAATGGTAAAGATTTTCATGATCCATATCGCGGGATCTGCTTTCGGTCTCGACCGCAGGTTTCAGCGGGAACCATCCCCCATCGGGGAAGTTCAGAGCATCATCTTTTTTTTTCTACTACCTACTTACGTACTACGTACAAGCGAGCTCTCATTCCAAATGCCTGACTGCATGGTTGCCTGGGTACGGTACCTTGATCAGCTATTGTACGCCTATGTCTTCCAAGCCTTTCTAGATCCAGACGCCGAGGAGGGATTGGGGTAATACATAAAAGCACCCAGGTACCTACCCCTACGAAGTATGTGCTTCAAAAGCAGTGGCCGCTCGATATGGTAAAAAGGTGTCAGAAACCCCCCACGATGACAAACAGGTACTCGACAGCCGGCACTCTTTTCCGTGCTTGTTATCCATTTTCCCCGTTTTCCCGGCCGAAAAGACAGGCATAAAAGTCCTTATTTCGGAAAATTGGGAATTATCTTTCCACTTATGGTTCGTGGACTGAGTCTCCACCTACCAAGCCGAGCTTAATCGTACACCATCCTTTTCGCACGCACGCCCCTGAGCAAAGAATGCCCACTATCCAGTCAATTTTGAGAATTAATAGTTTTCTTTTGCTTCTTTTTTTCGTCTCAAACTGTCAAAAGTAAACAGGCCTGACGTTTAAATTATACCCATATATACAGTCGTCATAATAATTGCCTCCCCTTACCCCATAACTCCTTTGACCCCAGCCAGCCAACGCCCCTTGTAACCGCTCAACTCCAATAAGGTAGAAAAAAAAGAGACGCATTCTATCTGCCCAAAAGAAAAAAAAACCAAACACAACCTTCAAATATCCTTGACGAACCCGACCTCGACGACCCTATCCATCGAGAGCCTCAGGTTCGCAATCTTGGCGCGCGTGTTCTCCCGGATCCACAAGAAGGTGCTCAGCACCATGGTCCTGAACCAGCCCGTCTCGGCGCGGACCCTCATCTGGCCCTTGCCGACTACGTACATGACCTTGTGCGCGTACGCGCTGTCGACCCTATCCAGCTCCGCCACGATGCGCGCGTTCCTGTCAGCGGCGCCTGCCATCGCGGCCGAGACCCCATCGGTTCCGGCGACGGCGGCAACAGCGGCCTCGGTATCCAGTGGCGGCAGGCTCCTGCGCTTCCTCATGGCCTTTTCGTCGTCCACCGAGCCGCTGTCCACTCCTACGCCTTGAGGTCCGTCGACCGTGGCGGCGACAGCCTCGACGGCGGCGCCCGTCGCGACCGCCCACTCTGCGCTGTCGCTGGCGCCGCGCTCCACGCCGCCCGCGGCCACGAACTCCCGCAACTGCTCGTACACGAGCCCGGCCAGGTCGGGACTGATGACCTCGTCCATGAAGCCGTGGCGGACGACGACGCGGTAGCAGCCCGGGATGCCACGGAAGCGCGAGACGACGTAGCGCTGGTGGTCCGGGACCGTAGGGGTCTCGACTGGGTGCAGGTGGAAGAAGACCATGACCTCGGGGACGGCGACGAGCTTGGTCACGAACTGCGTGAAGACGGTCGGGGTCATGATGCCCGTCTTGTCGAAGAAGATGCCCATGCCCTTGATGCGCGAGAGCTGGTCGCCGCCCCACTTGTCGGTGAGCCGGAGGGTCGCGGAACCGATGGCCGCTGCCGCCGACGCCGCGAGCGGGTGGTCCTGCGAGTTGATGGAGCTGACGTCTATGGCCGTCTTGTTATCCGCGTCGACCTTGCGGCTGGGCTCGACCGTCACAAGGGTGCCGGGCCGGAAGCGGTCTTCGGCCTCGGCGCGCCACTGGTTCTCCTTGCCGAACCTCCAGAGCAGGAACAGCGCGGCGAGCAGGCCGCTCACCAGCAACGTGAGCCAGGCGCCCTCGGGGACCTTGATGAGCGCCGAACTCAGGAACAGACCGTCGAGCGTGGCGAACATCAGCCAGGGCAGGAAGACGATAAAGGGGTTGATGCGCCAGACGATGAGCGCCACCAGCGTCACCATGCATGTGTCGAAGAACGTCACAAACATGACGCACACGCCATAAGCGTTGCCCAGCCTCGTCGTGTCGCGGTAGACGGCCGTCACTAGCACGGCGCCGGCCATGAGTAGCCAGTTGAGGAAGGGCACGTAGACCTGGCCGTGGAAGGTGCTTGACGTGTGCACGATCTTGACCTGCGGGCAGTACGAGAGCTTCATGAGCTGGCTGACTAGCTGGAACGTCGCCGTGATGATGGCCTGGCTGGCGACGATGGCTGCGAGAACCGCGAGGATGAGACTGGGGTACAGCATTCCCGGTGGGACCGTGTTGTAGAAGGGGTTCGCGAAGGCGTCGGGCTTCACGCTGATAAAGGCCGCCTGGCCGGCGTAGCCGATCAGCAGGCATGGGTATGTGTAGGTCAGCCAGCTGAGTCGGATGGCGCCGAGACTAAAGGCACCCAGATCGGCAAAGAGGGCTTCAACGCCGGTGAAGGCGAGCAGGACACCGCCCAGCATCCTCCAGCCGTCGGTCTTGTAGTCGATGAAGAACTTGATGGCGAAGTAGGGACTGAAGGCCCGCAGCACAGTCCAGTCGTAGTGAATAAGGTTGTAGATGCCAAAGCCCAAGTTGAAACCCAGCCAGAGAATGACAATGGGTGCGAATCCTGACGCAAGCTTGGCTGTGCCGAGTGGTTGGATAGCAAAGAGCAGGACGATGATGGCACATGTGGTGCCCACCACGACCGGGTTCGAAATATCCGGGTTCACGACAGTAAGTCCCTGCACGGCGCCCAGGACAGACTGCGCGGGCGTGAGTACACCATCGGCCATCACCATGGATACCGACATGACGGCGATGGCCTTGAGCAGGCCGCGGACAAAGGTGCTCTTCTCAAGCGTACGGCGAATGCGACTAGTTCCAGGGTCAAGATCCATAGTCTTGTGGCGCTCAACGCGTACAAGGTGTTGTTCACGAGGATCGCGGTCTGTGATGTTGGCCTGTTTTGTGTGTTAGCAGGGGGGCTCAAAAAGTAGATGGAACAGTAATCGGGGATACTGACATAGCGAGTAAGCAGCGAGTAGGTGCTGAAAGTTCCACCCTCGCCTTCATTGTCGGCAAGAAGGATGATGAGGACATATTTGACGGTCACGATAAGAGTGATGGCCCATATGACAACTGACAACACCTGGACAACACTGTTGGGATCAGGTGCGGTTGTGAAGGTTGACGAAAACATGTACAGCGGGCTGTGCGGCTAGGCGTTAGAAAGAGGGACGAAGACAAACAAAGCTTCAAAATAGGAAGAGCCACGTACCTGGTACCAATGTCGCCATAGATGACACCGATGGACTGGTAAGCGAGCCTTTACAACAAAAAGCCTTCATGTTAGCCAGTCTCCGCAGAGCTGCACAGCATGACAAGTCAGGAACGTCTGGATAAAATCATACCAAAGCAATGTCCTGCCGCTAAACACCTGCTTCTTCTTTGCTCCATCATCGAGCCAGCCCTCTCCGTCCTCATTGTCGACGCCGGGCGTGACGGCAGCAGATCCAGGCCTCAAATCAAACGCGACGTGGCGAGGCAGGCTCATGCGCCGCTGGACGCTGCGGGAGTTGTACACGCCGCCGACGAAGCCCGTGTCGACTCTGGCGATGGGTACGCCGGCGCTGTCTGTGTGCGCCGGGTGGACGTCATCTGCGATCTTGATCTTGGCCGCATCGCTAGGGCTTGGGGGTTGGGGGTCTGCCATGGGAGTGATTTGTATAAGTGCCCTTTTCTTTGCTGGGATGATTGGTCTTGGCGGACAGGTGATGGGTTGAACAAGTCTGATATCAGGTCCTATCTGGGCTCAAGTCCCCGGAACCACTCAAAGATATATAGGGTGTGTGTGTGTGCGTGTCAATCTCGTTCAAGAGTAGAAGAAGCCCGAGGCGGGAGAAGCAATTGTCATAAAGATATCCGAACTGACATTGTGAACGACCTGTGTGTGACTTGACAAAGAACTAAATCAGATGGAGTGGGAGGGCTTTGGTGGCAGAAGGGGGCTAGACAGGTCCATTTATTGGGAACGACCCTTTTTTGGTTACATTGGCCTTTGGCTCCGATCGACGACAATTCGCGCAACGGGAAAGTATACTAAAACCGTTTTCAATTCGGGGAGTCCACCAGGACCAGGCCCCTTTGGAGAAACAACAAAAAGAATCAAGGGACGCTGCGACGCTCTGCTAGCATGGCAAGCCTGGATGATCCAAGGCTTAGCGCCCTCCGTCTGTATCATTTAGCAACTTAGCAACCCGAGTGGGATCGAACAGGCCACGCCCTTGATAGGCTCCAGATTGGGGTCACCATCCAGATTGGTCAATTACGCTTGTCCCATGTATGTTGATTTTTTGACTTGCGCCACCCCAATCTATGTGTCAAGGCCTTGGGAGGAAAGATAAGTCAAAAATCTTTCCGCCCAGGGGGTGGAATGAATAGCACGTGCAGGTGAGAAAGGTACAAAAAGACCCCCCGGGATTCCCGCCGATAAACCAAGGTAAGCAAAGAGGAGAAACTCCGAACAGCCCAAAGTGCTCATCCTACGAGGCAAGCTTTGCCGCGAAATAGGGAGTAGTAGCTGGGTCCGAGAGACAACCCAGGCGGGGGGCAATGGGAGAAGAAACAAAAAAAAAATAATAAAAAGAGACAATGCAACATTTCTGCGTGGCGTAAATCCGTTTGACCGTTGGTCACGATGCAACTAAGAACAAGGCCGGTAGTGTTTTCCCCCATGGTGGCTGGCGAGTCGTCATCCTTTTGGTGTTTGATGGGACGAAGAGGCGTGGAAGTTGGAGAAGCTTGTGAAGTTCAAGCTTTCCTTGGCTGCGGAGAGAAACAGAGACCAAAAAAGGGGGAAAGGTAGGAAATGTCTCCAAATCCAAAATAAAGTGTTCTACTATAGTATGGATCAGCAGTGACTGGGACCGGTTGGTCGGGCAATTAGTCCTGAGGCAGATTGCCCATAAATGTTATCTTTTCTTGGGACCTGGCTATTCACGGATGAGGCACCGGTTGTCTAACATTCCGAGTTTAGTCAAGGGCGGCATTGTGCGAAACCAGGAAAACGCGGTGACGAGCAAAAAATTGATCGCCCTTGATTAGCGGCCTCCCAGTCTAGTCGATTCTGTCCCCACAGCCACCAAAAAGCTTGACTAGACAAACTAAACCTGTTGGAGCAGCCGGCGTCCGCGCGCCCAAGGACAAAAAAAAGAGAGAAAAAAAAAACGCCTAAACATAAACTAGAAACAGAGAGGCCCCCGCGTCGCCCAGATTGACAAATTTACCTATAGTTGCATCACATGCAAAAAGGGTCTAAAAATGGACCGCAGGCGGCGTGCGCGTCTTGTTGGCTTCTGGCATCCATGCAAAAGAGACTTGGGACATCTATCCACTTTTCCCAGAACGACCATTGCTTGGTGACCTTCAAACCGAAGGAATTGCCGCTGACTCTCATTTGTATGAGGCATAAATTACACAAAATGGTACGTGACGACGCCCATCAGATTATTGTGCAGTAACCTGAACTGAAGGCACAAGTCATGTCACCGCATAGAAAGATGAGCCGGCAAGCTTAGCCAATTTGACTAGGTTACTTGCGGGCGTTCTGAATTTGGACACACCACCATGGTGGCTCTGCCTGGCTTTTGTTAATCGGCGGCCGATTAATCTTGCCAGATTTGACACTATCTTAGATTGTCGACGGCAACTAGGGTCTCTACAATAGCATATATGCTCGTAGGCTTTTCGCCACCCCTAATTCATCCCACGCGTCCTCTAAGCCTTGTGTATGATGCATCAAAGTACCAAGTCAAATCGCTTGAATCACTTATGCTGCCTTTTTCGTGTCTGCCTCGGTGACCACATGGTTCCAACCGAATTCGTCCTTGACTTTGCCAAGCTGGATGCCCTTGAATTGTGAAAGCAGCTTGGTGCAGATCGGGCCGGCATCCGGTTGCGATGACGGGACATAGGTGACTGTTTCCTGATCTACCGTTACTTCGAGACGCGCATGTTGTTTGACGGTCGCTGCCAGGGATTTGGGGTCTGAAGAGCTGATCTTTCGAGTAATAGAGCGGATAGGCACGAGCGACGCTGCGGTCCCTGCTGCCATCACCTCGCTGAACGTGGGCAGCTCCGAGTATTTGATCTTTGGATGGCAGAAGTTCGGACGTTAGAAAATTACACACGAGTAGCAGTGGCGCTTGTCTACTTATACTTACTGATCGCTTCTCAACCTTCCAGCCAAAGCTTGCACCAATCTCCTGGATGCTTTGACTCGTTACGCTGTCAATCATGTTCTTGGAGTCTGGAACCACGATGGTTATATTGCCTTGGCCATCGTCAATCGCACCAATAAAACCACTCGTTGAGAACTCATCAATCTCAGAGTGGGTTGCCGAGTCGAGGTGCAGGTTGATCCCGTAACCTTCGGCCCTGGCCTTTTCTCCCCACTTTAGAACAGGTGCGTAATTGCCTCCAACCTTTGCGCTTCCAGTCCCGTTGGGCGCGGCGCGGTCAAACTCGTCCAGGATGAAAGCTTTCGTGGGGGCGGTGCCGTGGTACACGCCCGTGGGCACTACGTAAACGGCAAAGGTGTATTCCTCGCACGGGTTGAGCCCCAGCTGGGCCGAAGATCCGTAAATTTGCGGGCGGATGTACATGGCGGCCCCCGTCTCGTGCGGCGGGACGTATTCGGCGTTACGTGCGACGGCGGCTGTTACGGCGTCCATAAAGAGCTGGACCGGAACGGGAGGGATGCAGATGAATGATGCCGAGTGCTGCAGGCGCGTGGCGTTGCGGTCGGGGCGGAAGATCTGGATGGTCTTGTCTCCGGGGCCGCGGAAGGCCTTGAGGCCCTCGTAGGCCTGTACTCCGTAGTTGATGGCCGGCGCCATGCCGTGGATCCTGATATAAGGATCCTCAACCCATTTTAGCGGGGACCATTCGCCGGTCTGGACGGAGTAGTGGGATTCGATATGGCCATTGACTGTGGACATGAGGATGGAAAACGAGGTTAGCAAAACAAGGCTCGTGGCAGTTCCCGAGGGAGACGGGACGAAGGGCGGCAGGCTGTAGCGCTTACCCTCGCGAATTTTGAAGCCGACATTAGACCAGTCTATTGTTGAGACTGGCTCGGGAGGGAAGGAGGATGCCATGGTATCGGATCAAAGTTTCAATGGCTGATGCTTCTTTGTAGGTACGCGCGTAAATGGTGAGAGTTAGTTCAATGGATGGGGAACAAGAATGGGGTTTCCAGCTTTAGTCAGGGAGAAAAAAAGAAAACGACAATACAAAAAATGTGACGTAGTAAGTAAATCGCGTGAATTGTGATACCTGCAACAAAATGGCCTTGAATAAATGTAAACAAACACAGGGAGATCAGGAGGTGACTGTGTCTGCCCTATTTCGGCGTCAAGAAGTCATGTCATGTCATGGAGTTCATCCAATGGCCCGCCGATTCAACGCCGTTCGCAACCACGACCAAAAGTTTTGCCGACATCGCAATGGCGGGGTTGTGACTTGTGAGGGTGCCTGCCAAGAATGCATCAGAAACAAGGGTCTCTCCAGCTGGTGCTTCTGTTTTTGGCAAATGGGGGAGGGGAGGTCATGTGACAGGGGCACAGTAAGCAACATGAACTTGGCTTAACCTTGACTTGATCTCAGCTCAGCACTATTACCAAGCAATCAAACAAAATTTCCTCGACTCGGGGTAAAGAGTACTGTAACTACGAAGTATGTAATTAGCTGAGCACCCTGTTGGTACGAGCAATTAATTACGAGCAGTTTCTCACTCAGCCCCTCGGCCAATCCACCTGTTTGGGGGCGAATTTCCTAGTATCCCTTAAACACTGTCTGTGGGTTGGTTTATTCAAGATGTCACCTCCGAAAGCATTTCTCCCCTCGAAAGCAACTTCAACTGGATAAATCATTTTCCTCACGTTGCTGTCAAGAAGACTGTCGTCGGCCACAAGCGCGGCATTCGACCAAATTCACCCATTCACTTAGCGCAACTCTGCCTGAGCCAAGCCCCAATCCTCAATCATGACAGAAACTGTTCCAACGGCGTGAGGCATGTCAAACATAAGCAACAAACGGAGTAGTTTAAACATAAACCAACCCGCCCTAGCGATTCGTGCTTGCTAGTTCTTGAATAGGCTAGAGCTAGGGCCTTTGCGATGAACTTTTTTGTCCAGCCTGAGATTGGTTTGTTCGCGACCCTCCAACTTCACTGGCTTTCAATTGCTCACTGGGCGCCACAAGGTGGCAGTTACCAATTCGCACCCAACGACCGTTGCATTGGACATCTAAAAGATGAAAGTCCACCGGTCAAGCTGCTGACGTCTGACAAATGATTGGCAGAAGATATACGATCTGGGGGCGGGTTACTGTATTAGCGATACCGATGCTGACGGTTCAAAGTGACAATGTTGCCTCTTAGTATTTGGGAGAGCTCCAGCTTCCGGCAAGGATATTAATCGCCTTTTCCTCAGCTAGGTGATCACTTCTGGATCAATCACTACATGGTCTCATTTTTAATTCACGAAACAAACCGCATCCAGTTTTCCTGGAAATAATTTCTGATTTTCTGAAGCAGACCGCGCTACAACAAAGCCCAGGATGAGAAATTCAATTCTGTTCTGCCTTTGGCAGACAGCAAATTTTTATTGCTACGTTTCTGCAATCAACTTGCCACTAAAAGAAGGATCCGCCCAGGCCTTTGCGTCTTCCGCCGACGGAAAGCTCAAGTTTACAAAGATTGATTCACCGGTCCTAGGTCCTGGAAACCCAGGCTCCGGAGCGACCTGGAATCTCACCATGGACGACAATACCACCGGTGCCAAGCAGACAATCACTGGTTTTGGTGGCTCCGTAACTGATGCCACTGTCGCTGCTTACAACATGCTACCTGCCGACAAGAAAGCTGAACTACTCCGAAAGTTGATGACGGAAGATGGTGCCAACTTTAGCCTCATCCGGCATTCGATAGGATCTTCCGATCTCTCGCCGGCCCCTGACTACACTTATGATGACAACAATGGCCAAGAAGATCTCGAACTGCGAAGCTTTCAGCTCGGAAAAAGCGGAACAGACATGGTATCCATGCTCAAGGAGATGAAGGCATTGCAACCATCCATGATCCTTGTCGGAACTTCGTGGGCACCGCCGGCATGGATGCAGCTGGATAGGAAACTGGTCGGCACGACCGACAAGAACAACCTTGACCACAAATACGAGGCTCAGTTTGGTCAGCTCTTTGTCAAGTACTTGCAAGCATACAAAAATGGTGGCGTGGATGTTGATGCCATCACGATCCAAAACGAACCACTCAACAGCAATGCTGGCATGCCCAGTCTTTATGTATTTCCCGAAGAATCTGGGAAGCTAATCAAGGACCACGTCGGTCCCGCAATCCGCAAGGCTGGGTTCAGCACTCAGGTGTGGGCATATGACCACAATACCGACAGGCCAGACTACCCCCAGACAGTACTCGACATTGCCCGCGAGTTTGTTCCATCTGTTGCGTGGCACTGCTATGCGCCCGGTGAGAACTGGTCTGCCCTTACAACTTTTCACAAGCGCAACCCTTCCGTTAAGCAATACCAGACCGAGTGCTGGACATCTGCGAAGCAAACAAAATGGAACCAGGCTTCTTGGTTCACCATGGGCCCGCTGCAGAACTGGGCATCAGGCTCGATGGCATGGACGCTTGGCACCGACAACCAGGACGGCCCACACCTGCCGTATGAAGGATCATGCGCAACTTGCACGGGTTTGTTCACAGTAGACAAGAATTCGAAAACTTACAGGCTTAGGACCGACTACTACATGATTGGTCAATACAGCAGATACATCCCAAGGAATGCTGTGGTACATGTCGTCACGGGCAGCTACAGCTGGCCTGACGATACTGGGGTGGAGAGTGTGGCGACGGTCAACCCGGACGGCACTCGAACAGTGGTGATCGAGAACAAGTTGAGGAATGACGCTCACATCACTCTCCAGACTGTGAAGAGCAGTCAGGTTTGGAGTGGAAAGGTTTCAGCGAAAAGTGTCACTACCTGGCTCTTGCCCCCGGTATAGGAACTCGCGGCGGAGGATGAAGGGTCCGTGGTGGGGGTTCGCTTTGTTAATTTGATGTTTTCTATATTTACTATAATTATTCTGCTTTGACTTGTTGAACTCCCCGCTGCCTTCTTCGTTCTCTGCCTTTTCTCGAACGCACTCTTATTTTTTTCAGTGTCTCTCCTTGCACCAACACGGAGCGTTGAAGTTAACCTCACTTCTCACTTTTCTTATCGTGGAGTTTCGAGGATGGTCTCTTGCTTAGCGCAGAAGCTGCGACTGCTTCAGGGCCACTTGCATTGGTGGACAGATGGAAGGGGCATTGGGCAGAATTTCACGCAATAAGACTACTTGCGAAAAACAATACCAATGCCGCTCGACTGCTGGGGCTTTTTCTTTCTGCAGAAAGTCGAGGCCCGAAAAACATTTTTCCCTGTCTCGCACTCAAACTGTCATCACCTAACAGACGCATTCGCGCTACATCGTAGTAAGTTTAAAAGATGTCGTGCTATAATACCTCACAATGCTATCGAGCTAAGTAAACTCTTTAGACCTGCTCGACTCATGGTCCTGCACATCGCAGCAATACTGGTCTTGTGCCTGACGCTCCCTATAATCGACAATAACAATAATTATTTCACTACACAGTATCAACACAACGCTCGAAAAATGATACCAAGCTCACTAGCATCTATCGACAATATAAATATGATACCGATGTGGTGGCTACTTGGCTGGCCACCACAGCCAAGCATCTCGGGTACGATGCATCCAAATTGACCCTGTCCAGGCAGCCAAGTTCGGGAGCCCAAGGCATAACAAAGGGAGATACTTTGGCTGGCAAGGACTCTGAAGCCCAAAACGAGTCCCCTAAGACCTATAGTCCTTCTGCATACGGTGGAAGGCGGTTCAGCCTCGCCATTCGGGACTTTTTGCCTTTGGCCAAGTACATTGCGAGCCAATCGAGGCGCGTCAAAATCACAGCGTCATTTTCCACGGCCATCGACCGTGCTGTGCACGCGCGGGCCGACTTTCGGATTTTGTTAAGCAGATATGGACACATTATCGATGATGCGGCCGACTCACGCCATTCACATTTTGCCGGCATCCTCGGCGCCGTGCGCGAGTTGCTGCGACCGTTTATTTCACCCTCCATACCTGTCATGACTGGCCCTTGCCGCAGTGTGAGAAACAAGAAGCTATGCTACTTTAACTCTTTCACCCCCCTCACCGTTTACGACACTCCAGACATGGATGAAACAACCGACGGGAACATAATAGCTCAGCCAGTATACGAGGCGGAGCGTGAGGACACATTTGAAGACGCATGCTGGGCGTTTTCTATTCTTTTGCACGACTTCGTTGCACTGAGGATGCAAGCCAAAAATCTGTGGGAGCGGTATGCTCGTCGTGAGTTGCACTTGGGCAGCGTGGCCATCGCCACGAATGCAGCGATCCAGATTGCTCGCAGCTTGGAGGAGGACGTCGAGCATTTTTTCGCTGCTCATGGTGGCGTTCACATAATTCAGAAGCAGTGGTATGAGATTCTTTGTGACGATGCAGGTCATGATCCAAAACCGGAGCCGGGCGAGCTGCTCAACTGGGAGGCATACCCACTTGCGGATCAATGCTTCATCCCGGCGAATATGATCATTGCAGCATTCTCTGAGTCTTATGCTCTGGGGAAGATGCATCAGTACAATGGAGAATATGGCTGGTATGACGAACTCACAACAGCAAACGATCGCAAAACAGAGTTCAGTCAGGGCAAGGCGGCTCTTTGCGAGATATTGATGGAGACTGCGGTCGTATTTAACGTCCTTTCCGCGAAGGAAACAGCCCATTGCCGAGACGAATTCAGCCTGGCAATTTTGGCCATGTTGGATTACACTCGACCAAGCATTCCACTATCACTGAGCCTTGCTGCGACCATTTACCTTGATAGTCTCGCTATACTCAAGGGACAGCTGGATCGTCCATAGAAGGAGATGACCGAACTTGATCATAGGATCCTGAGGACCATCGATGCTACAGTGGACTTTCGTAGAGAGATGCGCATTCACAGCTGGCTAGCCGAAGACGAGAATATTCTTCAACAACTTTCTGCTCTATGCCATATCTGGAGAAGCGACCCGACGGCGAGATTCAAGAGAAAGCATCGCATCCACAGGAGACCCAACATATTTCTCAAGACCCACCCGCTCTTCTGTGGCACATGGCTCAATGCGCAACTGGCAGATTTTCACTTTGTCGGGGTTGCCTACGCCAGCGCCTAGGGGTCGCTTGCTTACATGGCACAATTGCTGCATGCCCTCGAAGCGGAGGGTCTTCTGCCTGCCGACAAGCGGTGGGAAGATCTAGATGCGGCGAGGCATTTCCAACCGCGCAGTTCATTCTTTGTTGGCAGTCCCCCGCGAGATGTAGAAGCGCACTTCCGCAATCACGCCCTCATGATGGGTTGTTCTCTCACAAACTTTGCACGCAACAGGCGGGCCAAGAAGACGGATCTCCGCAGCAAAGGCTCACCGCGGGGCCTGAGGATCGGGGCGCCAATCACGCGGTTCATGGGGGACTTGTTCCGCGGCATCGGAGCTCGCGGTGGTTTATCGGTTGAGCAGGTAGAGCAGATACTGTCTAAAGGTGCGGACAGGGCCAAGTCGTGGATGGACGGCCGATCAGCCCCGGATGGCCATGACAGTATTGCAACCGGCAAAACTGTGAACATGATTCAGGAACACCATACAGAGAATGGCGATGGCTCGTGCAAGCCCGCAACCCTGATTCTGCACCTGGCGATGGCGCTCGAAGCCGAGATACCCAAGGCTACCTTCAACTACTTTACAGTGTACCGGACGACTTGGCAGGCGCTGCGCGATCTCTGGGAGGACAATGCATTGTACTTCGAAAATGTTTTTGGAGAGCTCGAGGTGCTGAGGGACAAGTCGCGCGGTCCATCGCTTGTGACGTTTATTCTGATGGCAGCGACGGGAAGAAACGACTGGGTTGCACTCGGGCGGGACCTGAAGCTCCCGCTGGAGCTTTCGGCGCAGTCTGTCAAAAGGATGCTGGACAGAGGGGTGGGGAGGGTCGCTACTGAGGAATTGGAAGGCTTGGGCATTAAGATTGATGGTCTATTATAAGACTTAGAAATCACCCGAGAAATTCAGGAGAGGTTTTGACGGGGCACGCTCGAAGCCTGACATCTATCTCACGGCAGAGATGTCCATCATCCAAGTACAATGTCTCAAGCTCTAACCAGTTTCAGATCGTCTTGAGAACGCCTAGCTCCCGCAACAGAATATCCGCTCCCTTCTCTCCTATCCCAAGAGCCGTCATATTTGTGTTCCCGCCAATGTTCTCAGGCACAATACTTAAGTCTACCACCTTGAGACCTTTTACGCCGTAAACGTTCAGGCTGTCATCGACGGCTCCCTTTGGACCAAACTGACCTTCACCACCCCTCGGACCCATCCGAGCAGTTCCAAGCGTATGCCACGTCGTCTGTACTGCGTTCCTAACGTAAGCCTCGATAACCGCATCGTCCTCGGCTCCATACACCACGCTTGGAACCTTGTCCGGCCCGCCGTACTTTTCCGCCAGCGAGGGCCCGTCCACGGGCAACTTGAGCAGGGCGGCGTCGGAACTCTCGGGGAACGGCGGGTGGGCGTAGGCGACCTCGCCGCGGTAGCTGTCGAGGCGGCGGGCGATGTCTCGCAGTTTCTTGTACGTCCAACACGCGGCGGCGACGTCGAAGGGGGAGGAGGAGGAGGAGGAGCAAGACGACAATGACGAAGAGGAAGATGACGAGGAGGAAGACGTCGAGAAGATGCCCGAGTCGAAGGCTGGCTCGTCAGAGGTCGGCGAGGGGCCTGTTATGTGCACGCTGCCTCGGCTGTAGGGGTACAGTGTGAAGCCGGGCAGGGTGATGTTTTCGCAGTTTGGTTCGTCGCTGGGGCCGGGGAATCTGTGTGGGAAGTTTAGCGGATGGGGGCTTTTAGGGTACTGTGAGGGGCGCAAATACGATTTGGGGGACCCAAAAGAAGGAAGACTTACCCCAAAGCCAGAGAAATCTGCGCCAGACCCCTGCCAGGTTTGTTGGCAAAATCCCTCTGCCACACCTCCTGAAACTCGGGGCCCAGCGCCTCGATTTCCTCTGCCGTCGGGCGCAGCTTCGTCGCCGCCTCGATGAAATTGGACCCGCGCCTGCCGTCTTTGGCCAGCTCATCGGCCAAAGCGGGCACGCCTTCGATGCTCCCCAGTATGGCGACGTTGCCGACCGTCTCGGGCGAGCAGGACGACCGGAACGGCACCATCAGCATGTGGTGGTCCTGCAGATTCTCGCCAACGGCGGGCAGGTCGACCTTGAGCGGGACTCCGGCGCGCTCCAGCACGGCCGCGGCCCCGATGCCCGACCGCTCGAGGATTGACGGCGTGCAGAGCGCGCCGGCCGACACGACGACGGTGTTGAGGCGGCTCTTGACGGTGTACGACGTTCCCGGCGACGACTGCTGGAAGCGCGGGTTCGGGACGAGCTCGATGCCGCAGGCCCTGTTGTCGTCGTCGAGCAGCACGCGCGACACGTTGTGCTCGACCAGCACGTGCAGGTTCGGGTGCCGGCCGTCGCGCAGCAGCGGGTGCAGGTAGCCGTGGGCCGCGTCTGAGCGCTCGCCGGTCGGGCTGACGAAGCGCAAGTGGCGGGACACGGCGTCGACGGCTTCGAGGTCCTGCAGGTCGGCCGTCTCGGGGAAGCCGAGCGAGTTAACAGCCCGGATGAAGTCGTCAGTCAGCGTCTCGTTGCGGTGCGTGCCGCTGCTGATCTGGATTGGCCCCGTCGAGCCGTGTAGCGCTGCCAAGCCGCTGCCGTGGTAGGTTTCGGCCTGGAGGGGGAAGGGTTTAGTTTGGTGGGCTAGGCCATAACGGACTGAGGTGTTGGTTGTCTTGCCTTTTTGAGGAACGGTAGCATGTCGTCGGGACCCCAGCCTGGGGTGTTCCAGGATTCAAAGTCGGACCGGTGACCTCTAGTGTACCTGTGGTTGCAGCAAGAACTAAGTGTTAGGGACAGCCACGGGATACGTATATTTCCAAGTGCAATCGCAAATATCCACAAACCCACATCATAAAGTTGATACTCGACCCGCCTCCCAGCACGGCTCCCGTCGGCACCACCAGCTCGCGCCCGCCCAGCTCCTCCGACTTGCCAGCGCGAAAGAACAGGGCTGTCTTGGCGTTTGGGTCCTGGTTCTTGATAAAGGCGAAAGGGTTGACGATGAGCGGGTCCTTGTAGTTGTCGCGGCCGCCCTCTACCACCAGCACGTGCAAGTCCGGGGCGGCGGCGGCGAGTCGGCCGGCTACCACGCAACCGGCAGTCCCGCCTGTTTTTTTTTCATTGATGCTTATTAGTGCTGACGGCACTAGTATAGTTGGAAAAAGAGGGGCTTGTGTTGGGGAGTCTTCGTACCGCCGGCGATGATGACATCCACCTCCTTGATCTCATCTGTAAATTTGTTGGTGAGGCCCATGGTTGCGACTTTTGATATCCAAAGCGGGGGAACTTGTCGCTGCACTCGCTGCGTTTGGGTGTGGACGAAGTCGTCACAGATCGCTCGCTGTTACCAGAGCTGGTTTATATACTCCCTCCATTGATGTTCCCCTCACAAATGCGTCTTTTTTTTTTTTTTTTTTTGCAACGACTGGTTTGACCCGACCAATGCCAGCAAGCAGGAGGGATAGCCAGCCGTAGACGTGCCTCGGCCTCGCCCCTCCAATCTCTCCCCCGCAGTTGTGATGAAGCTAAAGATCCTGTCGAAGCTGAGCCGGAGAAGCAAAAGGTGTGGCTTGGCTCGACAAACCTCTGCGTCGCACGGCTGCGCTGTATACATCCCGCGGCTGGGCGCAACAGGGTATATATATGCACGCCTGCATGCATACAGCATCTTGCGGACGGTCGTCCATTTTTTGCCACTTGCAACTAGTCTAGTTCTAGTTCGGCTAGTTGCCTAGTCTGGAAGTAGTTCGACGCCTGGTTGCCTGGGCTTATGTTTAGGTTTGCTATTTTAGAATTAGTTAAGGAGTTCTGAAGGAGGGCACCAAGATATTATCGTCGGTATGGCAACATACTCACGAATTCGATAGGAGCTTTTTTCTTCTTTTTTTTGATCAACTAAAAAAAAGGGCGGATGGTTACTCAACAGAGATTTCAAGTAGTATCACCACACCACTTGTGAGATCGCTTAATCTGACTGTGTTTGATATTGTTTGCCAATGTCTCAGGAACCCCGCACGTAAGCCACGGAGCGATCAATCGCAGCTGAACGACCACACCTTCACAACGACCACACCTTCACATCAGCTACCTGTCTTGTTGTATTTCTAGGCATGCAGGTCGCGAATATACATCATCGGGAAAGCTTTGCATTTGTTTCGAAAAAGTGCCGTAAAAGCAACGGACATGGGTGCATAGGTAAGGTAGGTAAGGTATGCAATTGGCTCACTGAGATGGAAATTCTTGAGTGGGTCGCACTATTGTGTAATATGTAGTGACGCACGTCACGGAATACTGCTACTGTATGCCAAACTTCCTCACTGGGTAAGGCTTTAGGTTATAATGCAGGCATTGATCTTGTCACAATTCGAATGCAGTCAGAGACCGAATTTGACTGATATTACGCATAATATAATTCACCCAGCGAGTTTCCAATGTTTGTTAAAGCCAACAAATAATAAAGTGCCAGCAGACAAGCAATGCATATAGATAGTACTGAATAACTTCCATGGTACAGATTCCACCATATACCATCGAATGCCAAATGTCACAGGGCACAAGCGGGTACCGGAAAACAAACCGAGCCCTTGACAATCTCGAACCCATCCATCCGATCCAGAGCCGCCCGTATCTCCTGCTTATACGCCGGAATTCCACCCGCCCAGCAGACGGGCTCGTAGGCTTTCCCGGGGATGCCTCCTCCCATGTACGTGGACCGCGTGGTCGGGAAGAGGGTGCGGTTGTTGAGGTCGATAATCTTCTTCTTGTAGGCGTCTGCGGCCTCGGGCTTTGGGTTGACGTACCTGATGCCGCCGCGCGACATCTTGTCCATCATGTCGGCGACCCAGCGGCCCTGCACTTCGACGGTCGACGGTCCATTGCTTAGCAGCGTGGGGCCCTGCGGGCCGTATATGTGGAACATGTTGGGGTAGCCGCTGACCGTGGTGCCGAGGTACGTCTTGGCGCCGTCTCGCCACTGGTCCGCGAGCTTTTCGCCCGTGATGCTTTCGAGGCCGAGTTGGGTCATGACTGTAGATCAGGGCTATTAGTATACGTACGTATACATATGGGTGTATTTTGTTGATATGGTCAGACAAACCTCCTGTCACAATGTCCTAGTGGGAATCAAGTCAGTCACGGTGCATCAGGCATCCGGCAAAAGGAGAAAATAAAGGCCTGTAAACACTTACAAATCCCGTAGCCACTGCAATGACATCAAACTCGTGATGAGTCCCATCCTTCAGCATAATCCCCGTCTTGGTGAACCGCTCGATCGGATTTTCCTTGACATCCACCAAATGGACATTCTCCCGGTTAAACTGCTCGTAGTAGTCAAGCTCTAGACACGGCCTCTTGACGCCAAAAAAGTGCGGCATTTCCCTGGGCGCCAACAACTCCCTCTTGACAGGATCCCCAACCCTCGCCCTCGTCTTCTTTGCCCAAAACCTATACGACTCCCTGTTGGCGTCGGCATTGAGCAGATTATCCTTGTACAGCCCGACCCAGTACCTGAACCCGCCCTCGCGCCAGGCCCGCTCGTACACGGCCTCGCGCTCCTCCGCCGTATCGTCAAACGTGTTGCGCTCGATCCAGTCGTAGTGGAACCCGCCAAAGCACGTCTCGCGGTACCTGAACAGCTCGCCGTAGCTGCGCCTGCGGGCGTCCTGGTCCTCGGCGGTCAGGCGCCGGCGCCGCATCGGCACGGCCAGGTTCGGCGTGCGCTGGAACACGGTCGTCGAGCCTGCCGTCGAGCCCCAGGCCTGCACGATCTGCACGCCCGACGCGCCGGTGCCGATGACGGCGCACCGCCTGTCCGCCACGGGGACGGGCTGGTCGGGCCAGAAGGACGAGTGGTGCAGCTCGCCTTGGAACTCGTCCATGCCTGGCCAGTCGGGGATGTACCGGCGGGCGGCCTTTTATGGAGTGGGGATGGATGGGTTAGAGACGAAGCAAATTGGGGCATTTTCAGACGCTTGACAGAGAAAAGGGGTCTTGCTTACAAAGCCAGTACCGAGAACGAGGTTTTTGGCCTTGGAGACCCTCCCGTCCTCGGTTCGGATGGTCCATTTACCCAGCTGCGTGTCGAACTTGCCGCCCACGACTACCGTGTTGAACGCGCAGTCCTTCTTGATCCCGATTACTTTGTCGACGTGGTCAAAGTACGCACGAAGGTCCTGGTATGTTGGGTAGTTGCTGCTCCAGTTCCAAGTCTTCCAGACCTCTGGCCACGAAAACTCATACTCGGGAACCTCAGAGTCAACTCCTGCTCCGGGGTAGCAGTTCCAGCGCCAGGTGCCGCCTAGGTCGCTGCCGGCCTCGAAGACGACGACGTTGTAACCTCGGTCACGGAGCGTCTTCAGCATAAAAATGCCCGCTAGAACAGTGAGGATAAAAAGGCTGCGTTAGTGACTACAGTTAATGAGTACACGTTGCTGAGTTGATCTACTGTACAGGTGTACAACGGACTTACCAAACCCGGCACCGACGATAACGGCATCCACGTCGAGATTATCAGCATATGGTCCTGTCTTCTCCGAGTGCCGGACGGAGTAGTCGGTCAGGTCCGTATTGAACTTCTTTGCCACTCCTTGGTCGCCCATGATGGAAGGAGAAGCCAATGATGTATTATTACAGTGAGATGTAAACAAGGTCAGAGGGTAAAGTGGTCTCCTACAGGTGGAGCCTTGCCACTGGAAATCCAACTCTCGTCTGATTCACCTCCCTTCGCCAACTCGTTCTTGGCTGCCCTTGTATAGTTATATAACATTCGGATAGATACCTACTTCGTATTTCCCATTCTACCGATCCAGCACCTCCCGTACTTCCGGATATCAAGATCCGCAACCAAATGGCCAAGAAATTCTGCGGCATCATTTCCGCACTGTCCACGAGTAGAAATATAGATCACCTCCCTTTGCCTGGTTGTGTGGACGTCAAGTTTGCGTTGCTTGTCGCGGAGAAGTATGTATATGTCTTGTTTTCATATCGCAAGGATGCATGGGATGCGGGGAAGGCTTCCATGTCGACTGGTTGCAGTCCTACGGAGTATTTGACCAAGCTGGGGTTTCAGGGTTCCTACGTTCGCGATTCCGCACGGTCTTGTTGTACTTCTGCCTTAAACAACAATATGTTGCTCGTACTCGACGCTTACAGTCCGGCGGTAATTACCATGCCAAACCACTTCAGTCGTGTATTTGTGACAAGCTTTGCCAGTGAATGACTGGTGCTTGAGTATAAAGTATTCAAGTAACCAAGTTCATCATATTAGCATTTGCGGCTGCGAATCCGCAACTCCGTCCATCACCTGACGCTCCTCGGTACTTTCTCCATCCATGCATTTGACTACCAAGTTTCTGTTCAGTTCTTGGAGGATGTATTCGTATGTAATGAATGCATCTTGTAAATATCTTGGTTGTATTGTCTGTATACTCCGGATCCACACCCGCGCTGATCTTGCATCACTGTGCGGATCACCTCTCACGGCCATGTCGGCAACTGGTCTGACTCGGACAAACCATTCGTTCGAGAAAGAGGGGTAAATGATATATACTTTTCCGCCTGCAGCAAACTCACATAAGAGTACAAAAAGTAAAGGTGTTAAAAGGGAAAAAACTTGGGTATTCGTCCAATGTCGACAAGGAAAAATACTCCAAAACATCTGCGCCACACCCAGGAAAAGCCAATCTGATCTCGTAACCTTTTAGATTGGGTACACTACCACCGAAACGCATCGCTACCTCACAGCAACCTGTTATATAAAAACTCCAGAAAACACACCCACTTAATATATCCCTCACCCGAAAAAAAAAAATTTAAAAAAAAACCAGCCCGCTTCTCAGAAGCAATGCCCCTCAGCGCCGAAGCAGTCGCTTCGCTCAAGTCCATCATCGATGGGGCTTGTGCCGACCCGACCACCGACATCCCCGGCGCCGCCGTGGTGATAGTCAACCGGGCCGGCGAGGAGCTTCTTGCGCACGCCGCGGGCGTCAGGGGCCTGACTGCTGCCGACGGCAAGAAGGAACCCATGACGCTCGATACGGTCTTTTGGATCGCGTCGTGCACCAAGCTGCTGGCCGGCATCGCGTGCATGCAGCTGGTCGAGCGCGGGGTCCTGCGCCTCGACGACGGCGACCAGATCGAGGAGCTGTGTCCCGAGCTGGCGCGCCTCAAGGTGCTGGGCAAGGATGGGGTCCTGGTCGACAAGACCAAGAAGATCTCGTTGAGGATGCTCTTGACCCACACGGCCGGGTTCGGGTATACGTTTTTCAACGAGAGGCTGAGGGACTGGTCGCTGCCGACGGGCGTGGATGAGTTTTCGGGAAGGAGGGAGGACGTCACGACTCCGTTGCTGTTCCAGCCCGGGGAGGGGTGGGAGTATGGTGTAAGTGGTTGAATTGTTTTGTTTCTCTTTGTCGTTGGTTTGACTTCTCAGCCCTAGCTGCTACGACGTTGCACTGACACGAGAGAAACCCCATAGGTTGGCATCGACTGGGCGGGGATTGCCCTTGAGCGTGCCACCGGCCTGAAGTTGAACGACTTTCTGCAGCAGAACGTCTTTGAGCCGCTGGGGATCAAGGACATATCCATGGTCCCTGGAGATGACATGCGGTCGAGGTTGGCATCCATGCACCAGCGCGAGGGGGATGGCAAGCTGAGGCCGCGGGATCACCCGCTGCGTGCGCCGTTGGTCATTGACGTGCACAACAAAATCGACGTCGCGAGGCTGCACAACAGCGGAGGCGCTGGCTTGTTTGCTACTGCGCAAGACTACTGCAGTATGTCGTCACCCCTTCTTCTCCAGCACTACATCGGATGAAAAGTCTCCCGCCCATCATGTAGTACCAAAAGTGACAATTACATTTACTCGCAAAGAATATTGACAAAGCGTTACTAACACAAAAAAAAACCACCAAACAGAGGTCCTCGCCACCATCCTAAACGACGGCAAGAGCCCGACCACGGGCGCCCGGATCCTACGCCCCGACACCGTCGCCGAGATGTTTAGGAACCAAATCCCCCAGTTCCCCGACTTTGGCCGGCAGGGGATGCCGGCGGCCAAGCCGGACCTGACGAACCCGATCGCGGAGATCTACCCGGTCGAGGGCGGGGCGCCGCAGGGCTGGGGGCTGACGTTCCTGCAGCCGAGCGGATCGGACGCGGGAACAGTCTGTTGGGCGGGCCTGCCAAACCTGTGGTGGTGGTTGAACCGCGAAAAGGGCGTCGCCGGCCTCCTCGCCACGCAGATCCTGCCGTTTGTCGACCCCAAGGTCATGGGGCTGTGGTTTGGGGTTCAGGGCGCGTCGTATGCTGCTTTGGGGTAAGGGGAGTAGAGGTAATGACGAGGGGGGGTTTTATGGATGAAGATGGATGAAAGGCCGTCATATCCTGCTCATTGGGACCTTGTGGTTTTATTTTCTCTCTCTTCACAGTCCGATATGTGATTACTCTCAAGTTCTGTTATCTCTGTTGCGGCTAGATTTAGGCACTTCTCGGTGTTGGCTTGAAACCAGAGCAGATGAGGCCATAAAATCCGGATCAAAAGACTCCCCCAAGGTAAGCTGTATATGCGATACATGCTATGGTCGAATAACATTGACATCAGCACTGCCCGTGACACTGTGTACATCCTTCTTGGGGGTTTTTTCGCGGGGGAACCCTTGCTTTGGACGGGCGAGATCCGGCAGATAAACGCGGGGGGAGGTTTAAGAGGCTAACAAAAAAGCGGGGGAGCAGCAGATAGAGCTTGTTTCGGTGCGTTGCTGCATGTTGAGAGTCAGGAAAGTTCGGACCAAAAGAAAGGTCTTGTCCCCCCGTAGGTGAGCTTCCCAGCCCTAGGTGTGACAGCTGCAATGGTCCTGTTCCTTTTTTCGTTTCTACTTCTTCCTGTTCTCCTGTTTTTCTTTTTCACAGGCACGTAGATTTTGATCCCGTTACTTCATCCTTCTGTCATGGTTCGCCGCATGGTCGTGTGACAACATTGCAGCTGCTTTTACCTCAGATCAAGCAAACATATTCCTGCCCACTCTGCATAGGTAGCTTAGATAGCTTACTTTATCTTTCATCAAATCTTTTTTCTGCTTTTCCTTTCTTTTCTTTTTTCTCTCTTTTGCTGCTTGCTGAAGCTGCATCGTTATTACTCATTATTTTCCATCCCTATGCAATGCCTAGGCAACATTATTCCTGCGACCAGTGTCGAAGGTCCAAAAGAGCATGCGATGCTCCCCAGCTAGAAGTGCCCGCACAGTTGAACGGACACGCTGCTTCGATACTGAGCGGGAATCTCCAAGGTGCGATGGAACTAAACTTACTCCAACCGCCGGATCGCGCGCTACTGCGAGGGGTACAGATTGATACTAACCCACATTTGCTCATTTGACTTTCGACCCAAACAGCGCCAGAGACGAAGCAATGTTCGTACTGTCGGAGGACTGGGAAGACGTGCACCATGAACTGGGCCTGGCAGCAGATCCAAGTCTCGTTGGCCCTGCAGGCCGCGTCCCGCCAGCACCTGACGCCGACAAAACCCCAGAAGCGTGGATTCGGCGATGATGTGGACACTCGTGGCTACACTATAAACCCCACGACGGGAATACCAGACGTCGGCATCGGGGAGGTCTCGATGCTTCCCGAGCCAGATCTCAGCAGCGTATTATCGGCACCGCTGTCGGATGAGCTGTTTGACCTGCAGTCCCTCCATCCAGACGCGAGCTTTCCTTTCCCGCCACAGCCGATTCCATCTCTCGAAGGAGCTATGCCGTTCAATTTGTCAGATCCATTTGCCCCGACGTTTCCAACCACGGCAACAACGTATCAGCACCCAGGATCCGATCACATCGAATACGCGCAGGTGGACAGGGCACATACCTTCAATCTCAGCCCTTCGTTGTCATCTACCTCATCATTCTCTCCACACCAGCCATCTGCCCGATCATCCAGCTTCACCAGCTTCACAAGCTCCGCAAGCAGCAACGATCTGCAACGCAGCAACAAGCGCCGGCGCCGCCGCTACACTCCCGAAGACACCAACACCACCAACACAACATCATCATCCCCCTCGTCGATGGCCCTGTGCTCCACCTCGCCCATATCCCGCTTCTCAATCGACCAGCGGATGATGGCCTCGGCGACGACGGCGTCCATCTCCTCCGGCCTGCTGCAGATCTACCACGACGTACTGGAGCACAACCTCTCGTGCTGGCTGACCGAGGGCACGTGTCCCTACAAGGGCGTCTCCCGCCGCGAGGACGCCCTCCGGCTCACCGAGTGGGGTCCGAACTGGTCCAACCGCGTCCTGCAGCGGACGGTCAAACTCGACCGCGCCGCGAGGGATACCGGCCTGGTCAGGACCACCAAGGCCCAAGACAGGGCGGCCAGCAGGGCGCTCCACTCGGCCATCATGGCCTTTGCGACGCAGTGGGCGCAGGGCAGTCGGAGGCAACGCCGGCGGTATCGATCGAGGTTGGCGTCGTCGTCGCCGGATTCGTTTGCCAGTGGGTCTTCGTCGTCGTCCTCCTCCTCTTCGTCTCCATCCTCGTCTTGCTACTCGGACGGGGATGACATTGAGCGCCAGATGACGGAGGAGTTTGACAGGAGCATCCAGCGGCACTTTTGGGCGCAGGCCAGGGCGGCGCTGGACGACGTCGCACACCTCGAGTCGTACAAGGTGGCGTGTGCGGAGCTGGTGTTTGGGCTCGCGCAGAGGCCCTGGGGCGAGGAGGATGAGGATGATGAAGATGACGATCGGGGCGGTGCCTTCTGTACTGGGGCTGAGTGGGATCTGGGGTCGGGTTCTGGAGCTGGTGGCGGTGGGCAGCAGGCTGATCCGTTTGATACCACGTCTCTCATGACCGAGATTGACAGGGTCCTGGAAAAGGATGGACCACCGGTTTACATAGAGCGGGCGATGCGGCGGGTGCAAGCTCTCAAGCGACGCTTTGAGGCGTCATCCAAGGGATGGGCAGGTTCACAATCACCACAGCATCAACAGCAGCAGCAACATGCACAATACGGCAGCGGGTTCAATCACCAAAGATTCGATCAAGAAGATGAAAAAACAGTCGGCCTCATCTACTGGCTGGCCGTCATGTTCGACACCGTCTCCTCTGGCATGAACGAGCGCCCACTGTCGGTGACGGACGAGGACAGCCAACACGAACGCGTCACGGAGCATCACGACAAGAACGACGACGGACCCGACGGCCCATCCCGCGGCTGGAAGGTGGAGCTCTTCATCGACGACGATGTCGCCCGGCCCCGCATGCGAACCACCTGGCCCTGCAGCTACCAGGACGCCGCTGAGGCGGTCACGCGCTCCGCCCCCGCCAAGGTGCTCCTGTACCGGCACCTCGCGCACCTGCAAACGGTGCTACTGCAGCAGACATCGGCGGGACCGGACAAGGTCGAGGCGGCCATCTCGCGCGCGGCGGGGTTGCACCGGTACTGGAACGTGACGCACGGGGCCTTCTTCCGCGACCTGGTCCGGCACTACCGCGATGTGCCGCCGCGCATCCGCGGCTGGTTCGTCTGCATCTCGGCGCACTGGCACCTGGCCGTGCTGATGCTGGCGGACCTGGTCGAGTTTGCCGACGCGCGCGGGAGGGGGTTGGCGGTGGAGGCGGACGCCAGGCGCGGTGCCGGCATGGTGGCCAACATGCGGGCCGGGAGCGCAGCCGAGCTGGCGGACCTGGCGAGGGTGTCGACGCCGGTGGGGTTGGACGGTGGACCCGGGTCGTTCGAGGCCGCGCCCGAGATGCCGGGGTTGCATCACGCCGTCAACGAGGGCACCATCATGACGGAGCCGTGGACGGTCATACTGATCCGGGCGTTCTCGCGCGCCGCCGTCTTGATGATGCGCGACGCGGGAAGTCGTAGGCAGTACGGCCTCGGGGGCGCCGGAGATGGGGCGGGCAGGAGTGGGGTGGAGGACTGCATCCGGGCGCTGTTTTACCTGGGGAGGAAGTCGGACATGGCGATGAAGGTGGCGGACGTGCTGGAGGAGGCTCTGATGAGGACGCGAGGGGATTGATTGATCGGGTGTTGTTTGTGTTTGTGTTTTTTTTTTGTGGCTGTGTTGTGTATGTTTGTATTGTACAAATGGTGTGCTTTACATAACTAATCTGGCGATTTTGGCCTGTATGGCGTTGGATAAGGGCGAACCTGGTTTTGATTGCGACATTATTTCCACAGTTGGATGGTGCTATTCTCGATGCTACAGTGGAGGAGGGTGTATCGGGCTGGTAGATGGGATGAAATTCTGCAGTGGGGATTCACTAGCAAATGTGATACTAGTGCGGTGCCAAGTTGAAATCCATATGAATGGTTATTTGTCTAATTCCGTTGGATCCCGCGGACTAATCGTTTGGTTTTGCAGGCTGCAGTTTTATTTTGTAAAATTAGTGCAGCTACAACTTTTTTTTTTCTTAGACAAGAGAAGCCTACACATGAATCTCATCAGTCTTTATCAAATTTGTACGAAGTAATTACTGGCAATTGACTGCTTTTTTGTCGTCCTCATTGCTTCTTCCAGGCCACTTCTGCAGCAAACAAAAGCCACACAAAAACTGCCAGAAAACTGCCGCTTACCGCGCGACAAGAATTCCCCCCCTAACCCACGTGCAGGGGTGACTTGTGCTTGTCATTCCCGCATTCCTGTCTCAACGGCCCCTAAAGTGGCTACATAATTGGCTGTTCGACTTGCCAATTGGTTTCAGACCTCTGATGTGAAGTCTTGGCAAGGGAGGGATTAAAAAAAAGAAAACCCAAAAAAAAAAACGAAATCATTCAGTCGCTACCGAATTGCCGGTTAAATTTCAACTTTTTGCAACAAAGAACCACAAGCCTGGAACACTCACTCCCCCATCCACAACCCAAAGAGAGGAAAAGAAAAGGGTGGATCCCGACAGGGCTGACGCGCCAGCTCTCGCCTCAGCTGAAACAAATGGCATCCGCAGAATCGAACGATTTCTTGTCCTTTTTTTCTCCATTTGTCCATGCCTGAAGCAACGCGACGGCGCATCCCGCCATGCGATAACGAGGATCCAATGATGCGATTGCTCCCCGAAAACACCACACCAGAAAGGAATTTCCCGGGGTTTCGTCTTGCCACGTGCCCTGTGCCTTTTTGCTGCTGATGACGAGGAACGACGGCACATAATTAACAATTTGTTCAACCAGGGCTAAAAAATGGTACAAGCAACGCGGCATGGTACAAACCAACTGGATCTCAAAGGGGGCTCATCAATCCATTCTTGGCTGAGCCACATCCCGGCCTTGTCACAAACCCCTGACTGAACAGACAGCGATGGGGACGTGAAGGGGGAGGGAACAAAAAAAAAGGGAGGATTTCATCGTGTTGTTTTGATTTGGCCCGCTTCTGATCGTAAGGGGATTCTGTTATAACATTCTGGCCCGGTCCGTTTCGAGATCGTCCTCGTTCGATGTGGACTCTTCTCTTTTGAGGTTTTTGGCAGTTCCGAGTATACGTCCACGTCGTGTAGACAACTCAACCTTCATCCCTTTCCATTCTCGACATTCATTTCTTTTTGCAAACTGCCGGTCAGATAACGAAATATTAATTTGATTTTTCTCTTCTTTATTTGTTGTTATCCTATCGCCGGTCGACCTTGCTGTTGAACGATACCCTTTTTTCTTTAACCCGGTCTTTCATTCAACTCCATACAAATCAACAGCCATGCCTGTCATCCCCGTTATCGACGGCGAGCTCCTCGTCAAGAGGATGGCTGCCGACATGCCCGAGATCGCCCACAGCACCCTGGTAAAAAGGTTAGCGGACATGTACGGCGTCACCAAGAGTATCCTCGGCGAGGAGCACACAAAGTTGGACGTCTTTGGCGTTGGTAAGTAGTTGCACCGAAGCCTTGCCTTCTTGTTATAGTCCATCCTATCAACTGTTCAAAAGCTAACACGAAATGCTCCTTCGCCCAAAAAAAAGTCCTCGGTATAATATTTCTGATGGGCTTGCTTTACTACTGGGGTATCAAGAAGGATGGTGCATGGAAATGATGGATACGGTCATTTCTTTTTGCCTGGTATGGAGGGACGAGGCTTCGCTCGAGTCGATCAGACGACCAAAAGCCCAGCACTGCGATATACGAACGATCAAAAAACCACGACAGAGTCTGTTCAATACAGCAATGTAGTCATCTACGAAACCCTGACTCTCAAGTTCCCATCGAACAATGTCTTCTCGATCACGACCACCCGCAACATGATCCGCGCTTTGGGAGATATGGCCCCCTTGGTTTCAGACTGGAAGCTGGGCCTGCAGGCACGAGGTCGCTTTGGTTTTTTTTTCTCTTTTGGAGAAGGACACGAGTCTGAACGGCTCGATGCTAGCGTGGCATTGATTGGGAACAGAACAAGAGCAGAGATAGAGACAATTGGATAACAGCACAGCATACCATATCGTTCCAACAATCCCGCCGCCTGCATACATGATCTCAAGTTCGGCTGGATATTTGATGCAAGGATCCAATGCCCTGGAGCCTGCATTGCTTGTCAAATGGTCTAAGTGGTCACATGTGGCATGTGGCATTTACCGGAGACTTTGCTGTTGGGCTTCTCGGGGCTCGGTTCATTATGCCGATTCAGTTTGTCCGAATTGATTCCAGTCCCTTGATCCTTGCATCTTTGTCCTTCCTCGCCAGCACTTTGGTATGACTTGGGATTTAATTTGCTGATGAAGGCATCACAGCGCTGATTAAGTACTTGGCTGATTTGATCATCGTCCGAGCAATGACGAAGTCCTTCCAGAAAAAAAACAAACAAGTGTAACAAAAACACCAAAAAAAACCACCATCGTCTTGTCATGACAAGATACAGTAGACACGGCTTTTCAAAACGACATCCCATGTTTTCGCTTGTCCCAAAATCATCCCATCGAAAACTACCTCTATTACCGTCACATGGGCAACCTAAGGTGGGATAGGTAGGCACTGGTGATGTGACGTGATTAACACGGGCTTTGATCACAGTGAAACCAATTCCCGTGACACCAGTCATGACCCTGGCTGGCATCGATGTAAGGATTTCTTTTTTTCTTACTCCCACAAACGCATTGTGACGTGCTTCTTGCGGTCAACATCATGGAAGAAATTCTTGGGGCGCTACCCTAAGCGCGATAGGATTGCCGCCCCTTCTACCAAACTGCCGGTAGATGGCCGAAAACAGTGCACTGCACTGGCATCCTTGGTCTTCAACTGCCCCTGGCTCTACAGCAGCTCGAAAGTGGGCGGCGGACTTCATCTTCCACCAGGTGAATCTAGTCTACAAGTTGATAGTACGAGCCTTATAGAGGTGAAGAACATGAAGAATAAAAGAGGCACCTTGAAGATTCTGAACTCCAACTAACATAGGACACCTCCCGAAATAATTGCACCGTATCACAAGGACTCATGATAGATCATGTATTATAGTCTATCTTTTCTACTAATGATAACTCGCTATTATGCATATATGTATTGCCTCCAAGCCTATTGCTTAAAGACAGTCTCAAACCTGTCAATCATGTACTTGATGCCCTCAGCACGGTAAGTGTCGGGCTCAAGGTAACCGAAACCAGTGGCGTTGACGTCGAAAACATAGTTCTGCGGCTGGTCGAGCGTGTAGACGGGCCACTCTGCCGGCTTGTCTGTTGGGATCAAAGATTTTTGCATTAGTACTCGCCAGCCATGTCAATATCATCGTTTTCATCAAGGAAGGGGATCACATACCAATACCAATGTGGTTCGGGTCCAAGTTGACCACAAAGCTGATCCACATCCTCGCCATCATGTGCGACAGGCTCTTCAACGACTCGGGCATGCCGCCGAACGGGTTCACCGAGACGGCGTTGCCGTAGCCCAGACCGCCAGTGTTGTTGAACATGAAGGCGACCTCCTGGAAGTGGGTCGAACCAGCCCAGGCCGGCACGCCGCTCGTCAGCACGTTGAAGTGGTAGCTGTACGACGGCACTCCATGCCTCGCCCACTCCTCGTTTGCGACGCGGCGGGGAGCCTGCATGACGGGGTCGCCGCTGTACGCCGCGCTGCGCTTCCACATCGACCCCAGAAGCGGCTGCAGCTCCGGACCAGGGCGGCCCTTGAGCGTGGCGGGGAGGCCCTGGGCAGGGTCGTCGGGGTACAGGGCCGCAAGGGCGAGGGCGTCCTCGTGGGTGAGACCGGCGTTGCTGCGCTGCACCATGGCGACGAACTCGTCCTCGGTGTTGATGCCGCGGACGCCAAACGACGCGCCCTCGTCAAAGTTGGCACCGATGAGGTACGGGACGTGGACGAAGCGGCCGGCGCGGAGGGAGGTGGTTCCGAGCTCGGTCAAGAAGTCGCCATCGACGACGGGGCGGGCGGGGCCGGCAAGGACGTCGGTCGAGTTGATGTAGGCGTTGAGGGTGTCGGCGGGGACGCGGCGCAGGCAGTCGAGGGAGTCGGCGGCGTCGGCGCACCCGGCCTTGCCCACCAGGGCGTCGTAGTAGGGCTGCCACGAATCGGGGGTGTTCATGCGGCCCAGGCCCGAGGGCGCGCCCGACTGGGAGATGGCAGCGCGGAAGAGGCCGTCGTCGCGTCCGCCGTAGGCGATGAGCTGCGTGCCGACCGAGTTGCCGCCGGCCGACTCGCCAAAGATGGTCACCTTGCTCTTGTCGCCGCCAAAGGCCCCGATGTTCTCTTGGACCCAGTGCAGGGCCAGGCGCTGGTCGCGCATGCCGATGTTGGTCTGGCCCGCGGCCTGCACCTCCTTGCCGAAGATGAAACCCCAGGCGGACAGGCGGTAGTTGAGGGTGACGGCGACCATGGGGGTGCCCATATCCACGGACTCCTTGACGAGGAACGAGGTGTTATACCTGGGGTCGCTGCCGCCTGTTGAATGTGCCGGACGTGTGAGCTACATGGGTCCTTATCCGTGGGGGTTGCAAACATCGTATCCTGGAAAAACTTACTGCCCATGAAGTAACCACCGCCATGAATCCAGACGGCAACAGGGAGCTTGGCATCAGCCGGGACGCCCGCGGGACGGACGACGTTGACAGTCAAGCAGTCCTCGTTGACATAGTTGCCCAGCACCCACTGGTCCGAACCGTAGCCAATACACGCGTAGCCGTACTCAGTGGCGTTCCGCACGCCGTCCCATGTCGAGTTCAGGGACTCCGGGACGCGGAATCGGAGGTCACCGACGGGCGGCTGGGCGTAGGGCATACCGAGGAACAGGTCCTGGTCGTAAAAGGAGTTGTGCACGCCATAGTAGGAGCCGTTGGCGACCTGCACGGTCGGGCCTTGGTTGGCCCGCGGCAGGACGGCCGCCGAGGCGCCGGCGGCGGCCAGCAGCAGTGACTGGAAGATGGATTGACGCATGGCGGACAAGGGACTGAGATGGCTGGACCGTTGAGCGAGAGGGCTGGCAGCAGCAGAACAGAGGCGTCGACCCGGGCAATGCCAAGATACTTCGAGGAAATCCTTGGGATATTTATGTTGATCCCATCTCCAGGAATCCACAAAACCCAGCCGTCATGTCAGGTACGGTACTATCCTAACCCGAGGTGCTTGGCGACCATGACGCTTGCTCCCTCATGTTCGGGCATTTGTCCCAATTCTGATACGGGGTTGGTCTAGTCTCCGGTTTGCCACATGCACGGACTGGCGGCGCTATGATCTGCCGATGTGTTTGCTGGCTTTCTAGAGCAATGCCGGGCTGCTAGGCTCCTGGGCAGCTTCGTTGTCAACCCGGAGACCAAAGGTGGGTGTCATGATGGCTGACACGTTGTGTTTCCATTGGGCAATTACACCTTTGGGACACATGATTTCTCCATATGTTTATGGGGCAAAGTCATTTGTGGTTGCGGAGTCCTGTTACATCGCAAAATCGAGCTGCATGATTTTCTACCTTTTCTGGGTTCCACGTTTTCTTCAAGGGAAATTATTTCGGTCAAAAATTTCCTTCGGATTTCGGCAGCCCTGTTGAGGTTGTACGGAAGAGGAAGTTCTGGTAGACTTCTTTTGCAAGGAAGCAAGCAGAAACTGCACAAGGGGGTTTTAAAATGTCGATCGAAGTTTATCGTGAAATAAAAAGATCTGTTTAGAAAGTTCAGATAAAATCAGGTGGCAGCTGCAAAACACCTTGATCCCAGACCTGGCAAACCGTGGTACCTTTTTTTTTTGTGCTCTATAAAATTTTGCTCGTCCCGAGGACGTCACAACCTGCAGCAAAGGTTGCATGGGCATCGGTAAAAGTCCGGAAAACCTGGACATGCGCGGGGAATAATGCGGGGGAAAAGATGGAGAAGAACCCAGGGCAGCTTAAAAATTCGCCGCGGCAGCGCCGAGAATGGAGACATGTCGACGCAACGACTCCAGTACGTCAGGAGGTGAGCAATGAGTACTTCGTTATACGCCGAGTTGGTATAGCTCTGGTTCGTAAAGCCAGATCATTTGACATAGGTACCTAGGCAGCAAGGAGGTTTTCGGAAATTTTGCAAAGATCTCTGAGAGTTGATCGACTTGGTTTCCTCACGAATGCTTTTTTTGGGCGAACGTCGTCAAGTCAAATTAGCAGCTGTCTGGTCAAACTCTCGAAGCGGCAGGCTTGCGGCAGTTCCCGAGACTAATTCTCCTTTGCAGCATGACAAACAATCAAACAAGAACGATACAGTTCTCGGCAGCCGAAAAGTACTTTTTACTCTTTATTATGACGACGTAAAGCTTCGACCAGGTACCCCTTAATATTGAGGGCCACTGCTTACATTTTCTGTGGAATATTCTCAATAAGAACGATTACGTTTCATTGAAATTACCACAGCCAGGGAAGAGCTATAAAATAACCATCAAGCATATACCCCGCGAGCTGCAACCCCAACGTGGCCACAGACTGGGTTCTTTTTAGTCAAACTGGGTTAAGTCAAATATACCTCCTAAGGCGTTCCTGATGGAACTGCCGAATATTGGCCGCAAACCCATGTCACTAGCGCTTAGAGTTGACGATTTGAAATCCGGAAAACAACGTCCTACTATTCTTTTTCTCTATTCGCACTACCTACAACTACCGGTGAGGCCTTCGGGCAAATTCTCTCTCCGGGATCTGCGAATTTCTCATGTATGATCAAGGACTCGAAGCCATGGGTTAGATGCAGACGACGTAAGCTTCCCCGAACCTCGGGTCACGTAACCTGTTCACCTCGGGGAAGAAGCCGACGCAAGTGGAGGCGCTACCCTGACTACGGAGTACGCCGTCGTACTTCGTACCAAATAAAATAATGCATAGCATTCCGTATCATGCCCCGTAGGGATCAGCAGTCCAGAACGAGAAAGTCCCAAGAGAGCCAATGTGGAACCGTGCAAATGACGAACACTGACCAATTGACACATTGGTTGGGATTTTTATGTTGACCTTCTCACCTGTCTTAAATCCTGCTTAGTGGACCACAACAGGAAAAAGCTCCGCATTCTGACAAACTACTTGCTAGCGTCTGCCGAGGTTGCTGATGCCAGTCCGCGGCACTTTTGAATAAAAGTTCCAGGCGTTACAAAAAGTATATGGCGGTCTTGAACTGCTACTTTTAGCATACGAGAAAGACCTTCGACCCCGAAATGGCACTTTTGGCGTGGACCGACTTGTGTTGATCTCTTGGTCCAGGAGATCGTGGTCTAGTTCTAGTCAATACCGCTATATGGTCGACGAAAAGGGGGCCGCAGATCCCGGGACTTGCTTGAGCAGAAATCATGAAAAAAACCGGATCGAAAGTGTCAAAGTTTTAGGCCTAGATTTGACAAATAGGCAGAAGTTCTCGTGTCTCGTCAACAGTTTTTTTTTCTCTCTCTCCTTGTTAAGATCTGCATTGCTCATCAAACTTTGAGTTGGGGAAATGTCAGTATCCCCATTCTAATTAAAATTAACCTCGAGTTTGCAAACGCCAGGCCTCATTTCACTTGATAGAAAGAAACACATGCATCCGGGTATCTCTTACTATTGGTGACAATGATGTGTCTCTCATTGGTCTATTCGCTGACGACCAGCAGGCGTACCTTGACCAGTCTGCGAACGAGAGACTTGGACGTCCACTATTCTGTTATTCGGTAGCTATCTGCCAAGAGACTTGGCCACGATCGTTGTAACTTTCATGACTAGCGAGCTCATCATCTACCGGTTGGCTGGGCCAGTTGTCCTGGGCGACCTATCGTTACATTTGTGCCCTTTGCCGGTGAACCTGCATGTGCCAAGGATGAAGCAAGGCCAGCTCTGAGGAATGCGTTTCCCGCTTACCACTGACGCCTGGCAAGTCATCCTTGAACATGAGACTTGAAGGTGTGAAATATGGCTGCTGCAGGAGGCTTAATGTTCAATGTTGCGTAAAGTATCTTTGTTGATGGGGCTAGCTTGGATCTTCTTCAAAGGATATTGCCCTTTTCCCCCAACTCAACTGCCCTGCCTTCTGCCTGACAGACCAAGCCCGCGCCCTGGATGTGTGCTCTTGTTAGTATTAAAACTGGTTCTGACCCACAGTTGTTAGGACACAGGATCTGAGGAAACCCTGACTATACCTAATCTTCTTGATTGGAGTTAACCAGCGTACTCGAATGGATATATAGCAGAGTGCTCTCATCTACGTAGCACTATGACTTGCTTGATGACCGAATCCCATCATCCTTCAGGTCGTCAATGTGGATTATTCTAAATGATATCTCCGCTACGCACATCCGCGGTCCAGCGGTCTAGTGAGTATTTACCAAACACAAATGTCATTTTGTACGCTTCTACCCAGAGTAGGTCTTTTATCCGCCGAAATGACTCTACCATAGCCGTGGTTATCATGAAACAAGTACCAAGGAGTCCAAATCTGACGGCGGTGAGCGCTAGGTTGACTTGCACTTCAAAGAGCTGGTCCAAGTTTGATGTTTTGCATTTTCAGGACCCAAGGGTCATTTGGTAGCTACCGATAGACCTCTATTGGGACTTCTGTACCGCAGGGGGTGAAGGAAGCTTTCGTATCTACGGTAGCACCCTCTGCAATGTTGACGGCTTCGTCGTAGCAAAAAGAAAAGTCCATGGAGCTCGCGGCAAGATTATGGAACATGATGTTGTGTGCAGGTACGGGAGCCTGCTAGGCTCGGAAATGCTCCTTGGAAGGAAACTTCCCAGGAAAGGGTTGCAGCTCCTAGCGGAGCATGAGCTTGCACCAGGCTGTATGCCATGATTGCCTGGAGATTCGCGAGCCACAAACGGGAATTGTCTCGATGAGGTTCGAGAAAATCACAAATCGCCATAACCTCTTGGCCATCAAAGAAGCCAATAGAGCTTTAGGGATACTCCAGCTGTCATGCTCAATCTTATTGATCCGGATATTGCGGTATTATGTCAGTATCCTTTGGGTGTTATCGCATGGTACTGGCAGGACGATGCGGTGGGAAGCAGGCTTGCTGGAGGCAGACTCAACAACTGAACACTGCAGCTTTTATGGTTGGAGCTCGGGCAAAAGCTGCCGCGGATGCGGCTGGCCTGCAACATATGAAGGGCCAGTCTTGTCATATAAGTGGTGATGTTACTTGGGTTGAGATTCTCCATGGGCCAAGACCACCCTGCATAAGTCTGTAGGTTTCAGTTCTAATTCGGTGTATTATGGAAGCATATAGCCACTAACCCATAGATGAAGAGTCAGATGGACATCTAGGCAGGTCGACATATGGGCCTTTCCATCCTTCCAGCTCCCGTTTTCCCTGTGAAACTGCGTCTGCCTTTGCCTTGGTGCATTGATATCCCATTCCAAGCAGCAGTTGTTATCTGGGCTGCGCAGACCAGTCAAATAGTTGAGCATTTTGCAATTTTGTGCTTGTCAATGCGCCAGTGCCATGCTGAGGCACGCCGATTATGCTCCATCACCTAGGTACCTTAGGGACACTCGTCTTAAGCACAGTGCAGGCTGCCTACAAGGCTGTCACAAGCAGCACAGCAAAGCATCAACATAACCACGTGCTTATCGTGGTAACAGTGAGTCATCTTTCATCGGCCCTGTGTACAGACTCTTGAAACCCCTGTGATGTTGTTGGTGGCAAAGCTGGTCTCAAAGGATGGTGCTCAAGATCCTGGTGCAGATGAGACGGCCGGGTATATTGACGGAAGCTAAAGGAGTACGGCTAGGGGTGGAATTGTTCTATTAGCATAATTAGGCTGTTTACTGACTTCAGCAACTGGTAGAGGACCTTTGCGGGCAGATGCTTCAAGTAGTGATCTGATCACCAAGTCTGTCTTCTTGAAAGGAGTTCGTCTGACTAGATCGCTACCTTGTTCAATATCTATAGCAGGTCCTCACGAACCCCGAGCGCAGTATTGGGAGGCAATTCTCATCATATATGCTTGTCAGAGGTTCCTCTAAACAGTGAAGATACTGCCATTAGGAACATGTTGGAAACCATGGAAATCATGGGCAAAATTGACGAGAAAAGGTCCATCACAGGATACCTAACAATAAGATTATGTAGTGAGAAGGAGGTGAATGGCGTATGTCAATGCCCTGGCTGGAATGTCAATCGCATTTCAACCGTGCAGCCGGGTGCAGAGATCACATTCCAACATGAGCAAGTGGCTGGCAAGCTGGCTTGTTGTAGGGCAGGCGAACTTTGTTTGGGATCTTGCCAAAGGCGGTCCGAATTACCCAGCATCATAAAGTGATCAGCTATATCATGCCCTTGCTCATGCAGTTGGAATAAATGTGACCGCTTCCTCTTGCCAGAAACACCTCATGACCTTGTCTTGCTTGTATCCCGGTGGGTTGTTGGCTTGGATAAATGGACCAACACAGCACATCCCCCACATGATTGCGACATCAAGAAAAAAACAGCTGCGCTCTTTGTTCCCTTGCCCCGTTACAATGGGCGCACAACGCTGCAGGATCTCCGTATATCCATCGTGTTTCAAAATGGCCAAGGAAAAAAGGCGGCTTGCTCACAAAGGGGAAGAAAGACCAAGGCAGGAAGATGGGATTGAAAAGAGAAAAAAAGTTTACTGTACTTAGTCAAGTCATCACGATCGGGCCACTCTCCACCTCCCCAGTCGAGGTGATGAAAAGTGAGGCATGTATGCAGGTACAGGGCTTGTATCACATCTCTGAAACCAATTGCTTCCGCGTCTCTCCACAATTTCGCAAAGAGGGAATGAGCCTTTTTGTTCAGCGGCAATCATGTAACCTATTGATTTATTCAGAGAATCGAGAATAGTGTGCAATAAGGAAGGAAATCGAAGCTGTATCTGTGCGATTTGGATTCCAATGTCATCATTCTCACTGGCAATTGAGAGACGGAAGCATCAACGATGGGTGGTCGTCACCCATCACCATTCAAAGTGGGTGGTGCCTGCCAAGGTGACTTCAAAAAGTGTCAAAGTGTAAAAAGGTGGTATCCGTGCGCCATTTGCCCCATATCATGGCCCCTCCCGTCATCCTTCCTGAGATAAGCTACCAAGGGTACGTACCCCGCAGTTCTTCCAGCATCTAGCCTCTAGCTCCAGGTACCTTGCTCAGTGGCAGAGTGCTGAAGGTAATTCATCAATTTATCTCGCATCCACACATCTTTCTCGCGTTCGTCTCAAACTCGAACCCCTAGCTCCTGGCAATGCACCAACAACCGTTTCGTGGTTGACAAGCCCCTGGAACGCCATGCCGCAGTTTCTCCTCAATGTGATGACAGATTCTCGGAAACAAGCGATCACTGCAACGATGGAGAAGCCTGTCGGTCTCGGATGCCCGATGCCGCCTCTACCTATATGCCTGGGTGGCGCCTGATTTGCGCGTCCGGTCTGGAGCCGAGATATCTGCTTCTTTCAAGGGAGGAAAATAGTAAACGCTATAGCTAGACGCGCGACTAGCTGCTTCCTACCACATTGTCTGGCTGGCACAGCATAGCCGTCGCCATCATGGTGGTGAGTCTTGATGTTCAACCTGCCTCTTCACTGCCATCGACATTTGAAACTAATCAACCAACAGTCTGTACAAAATCCCACGGCGCAGTCTTATTCTCGACCTAGGCGCAGCACGTCCAATGGCCCCAATGCATTTCCACCACACTCGCGCAGCTTTTCGAACGGCCCCGATGGTGCCCCGCCGCGCCCAATTCGGAGCTACTCCAACGGCCCCTTTGCCACCGGACCCGAGGTCATTCCATCCGTGACCAGACCGAACCTCGAGGGCGACAACGACAGTGTGCCGCCTCTCCCCACCCGCAGCTACTCCAACCTCCCCGACAACACTCCTCCGCAACCGATCCGATCTTACTCCAACGAGCGCGCAAACATACCTCCGCTGCACACGCGAAGCTTCTCAATAGCATCAACCGTCCACGACGAAACATCTCCAGTCATATCTGCGAGATCATGGATGTTCAAGGAGGGCGCAGTTCCATGGGGTGACGCCAATCGAAGAGATGGAAACGGGTTCACGTCTCGCTCACCATCTGACTATTCTCAGGAGCCGGAACCTCCCAAGAAAAAGCGCAAGCCCTGGTACCGAATTGGGTTCTGGGGTTTCATGACGATAATTCACGGCACAATCCTCAGTTTTGCCTTCTTGGCCTTCCTTTGCTTCCTTTGGTTGACAAAGGAGAGGTTCGACCCAGAACTCGCCGGCCCCACCTGGAGATGGGTTATGTTGGGAGGACGAGTCACGCAGGCCATCACCTTGGCTACTGTGCTCATAAGAATCGCCGTCACAACAAAAGCGGCAGTCTTCACTAGTTTGATAGCATGTATCATGCTGGAAAAGCACGGTGTGCCTCTTTCTCAGGTGGCCGAGCTGTCTGTCTTGAGATGTGTCAACGACGGGCCAATGAGACTGGCCTGGCTCTTACTGACTTCATGTCGCAAGTCGCCATTGTTATCAATAGTGTCGCTTGGCCTGATTCTCACAACTGTCGCGGTCCAATTCTCCTCTACTATTCTGGTCTCGGATCTCGACTTTACCAGGATCATTGGTGAGCCTGGCAATGCATCTATGCCCGTCTTTATGAATATGGATGTTATCAACCTAAACCACCAATCGAATGGCTGGGTTGAAAGACCTACAGCATACATTCCCTTTGGGGAGTTGGAATCAGGGATGAACTCGACACCGACGTCACTGGGTGTCAGCGATACGGGAATTGTTCGCAGAGTGTTTTTGCCAGTGTCGCCCAGTGAGCAAGAGCACGTCCGTCGGTACAGTGGTCAAGCGGTCGTCTTCAACTCGAGATTTGTTTGCATGCGCCCGTCTGTCAGCGCTGCTGTGACCTCCTCGGCCAATATATGGCCTGGAACATCTTTCCTACCACTCTTCCTGCGTGTTTGGGGCAATATTGACTACGAATCGACCTTTGCCGAGGCCGGTATGCCTCTCCCGGCAAACTGCCCTGGAGGTAGTTGCTTTCCCTCGGCCTTTAACTGTTCCTTAAGTCAGCATACCGATGCATCGTCGCATCAGCGACAAGGCTTCACCAACAGCATCTGTGTGCCTGACGGTAGTGGTGCGGCTGGCAGTGCCAGTAACTTCACCTTGCCCCAGGATGAAGCAGTACCCGCCTATGCTGGCGTCTTTCTTTTCTTCCGGAGCAATAGCACGATTGACCTTTGGCGCGGGCCCAATGATACTGCGCTCAACGGAGACTTTCCCCTGCCAAACCCGCCCGCATCAGCCGGCGAGTGGGTTACCTATGAGCGTCCTGTGGGTGGTCGCATGGGGGGAATGCAGTTCATCAACGGCGGCATGCGCCTTGACATGTCAATCTGCTTCCAACAGCTTACTTTTGACATGTCCGACGTGAAAGTCTTCAGCCCAAGGGACCTTGAGCGCCCAGTCGTGTCGTGGGACTCGGCAAAGATGCGCTGGGACACCAATGCCGTACGTAGGATGATCGACCCAATATCTCAGAACTTGGGCGCGGACGGTAGTACGCCAAACATGCTCCCGCCGGCAGAGCGAGGGACCTACAAGGTCGAGTCAATTTCATCGACGCGGAGGCGCAACATGGCCATGTACTTCAACAACAAGTTGATCAACACCAACTACAACTCGCCACAAACAAACAACGTCTCACTGTTTATGGATCCGCTTGGACTAGGGAATCCGACCATTTTCCCCCATGTCGAGTACCAGGTTCTGTTCTCAGATGCACTGAACTCGACCAATCGTCCCGGTTCTGCATTCCAGACGGTATTAACAGCGATGGCGGGGTCTGCTATCAACGAGGCCATTCCGCAGTTCAACATGATGGGGAACACAACTCTCACATCGTCTGTCTCGATATTGACACCCCGCAGGGTGAAGGGTCTGATAGCAGTTTTTGCCATTGTTCTCGGTAACATGGCATGCGGAATCACTGTGATGGCTCTGTTCTTCCTCAAGACGAAATTCTCCACTCGAGGCAACTCTTGGCAGGCCGTCTCTCAGCTAGTCTCGGAACACACGGCATGGTTGCTCGAGGAGTCAGCCGAGCTGACGGACGACGAAATCGAGAAGAAGTTTACCAGGGACATGGATCCCAGCGTTCAGATTGCCCGGTCTGGGAAGACGGGCAGGGTGCAAGTTCTGTTGTCAACCGCGGTTCGGCAGGGGAATTCATAATATGATCCTGCCTTGATATCGGGATCCTCCCGAGTGCGTGCGCCGTGTGGCAGCTCTAAAAATAATAAAACTTATTTTACTTTGTACTTAGTTGAGTTTAATATCCAATCCGCAAAATATTCATTTCTCTTTAACCCCTGAATTTTCTATCCATTGCTCGTTTTCGATTGATGCCGAGCAAGCGGCTCAAAGTGACAGGGCTGGCGATCCAACATCCCACTGGATGCGGACCGAGCTCGGCAGTTTTTCCTGTACCAGTAGTAGAATGATGCCAAGCGCAGGATCCGGCTTTATTTATCACAAGCTAGCTTGACTTTTATCCTACTTCTGGGCCTGCAGCAATCCAACGGCTTCCCAATCTGCGACATGGTCAGCATCTTGATCTTACAGCGCCTTGGCGACAGGCACCGATTGGCGCTCGCACCGACCACCCGATATGGCAGGGATAATCGTCCAGGGGGTCGCAGGCCGTAAGCTCAGCTGCGCCAGACGAGCGAAAGGGTAAAACGGGACGAGGTGCACTTGGCCACCAAGGTCCTACGGATATGTAACCCCGTAGCGGATGAGATGTGTGCTGGCAAAAAATTTGCTGTTCGTGCTTGTGCAAGGGTTAAATCCGAACTGATGCTCTTCATCCTTTTATTGGGTAGTGCTGATGCTTTAGCGTGATCCTTTTGGAGGATGCAAACATGTAACCCTTTTTTTTCTCTCATCATCTCTTCTTATTTCTGTCGTCAGATTTATTGTTACCTTGTGTCGGTTTCTTTCGTTTTGGTCAATCAAGGAAACAAGCTTTTGTTGCGCGACGGTTCACAACCACATCTAATCGCCGCTCACAAGTTGTCACTCATTGGTGGCGACTATCAGTCCTCCGTCAACCCCCCGTCTCGGTCCCGAACAAAAACCCCGCGCGTACGAAAGGGTCGAGGCCCCTGCCGATCTACAAGAGGAACGATTAATTTATCTCAGATTTGGAGTGCATCCTTCTCTTTTTTTTCTCTTTTTTCAGCTGGAATTCTCAGAACTTTTTGCGCTACACACTGCTAGACTGTTGAAGTTATCTGTCGATTGAAAGGAATTTTTGGACTATATTGCATACCTAGCTAGTTTGGTTGTAATTCCCATTGAAATGCTACCGTCGGCATTATTGGCGGCATGCTTGGCCCCGACGGCCTGGGCCCAGTTTACGCGAGTTGATTATACCGGGAGGAAACACTCGTCCGGTGCGTGCCGATCCTCAGTCGCTTTGGCTGAAGATGATAATTTTGCTAACAATTCAAGGTGTAAAACAGTGGCGGTTGTCGATGATTATCTGTTTGTCCACGGAGGAGAGCCACAGGGCATAAACGACACTTCAACATTCGAGACGACAATATTATACCTCAAGGACACATGGCCATCCAGCAGCCCGACCCAAGCGCCGATAAACTGGCAAGAAGCCAATGGGACCCGGACCACGGTGCGGCGGATGCTCGGCTACCGGGTCTGGGGCTACAGGCTGTGGAAGGTGACGGGGTCCAACTCGCTCCTCAGTTGGGGCGGCTTCCGAACTTCGTCGCAGACCACGGGCGCCTTCGACGCCGGCGCCACCCTCAACCGCAACATCTGGACCCTCGAGACCGACGCCAAAGGCATCTCCAGGTGGGAGCAGCAGGCCCGCCCCACGGGCGACGAGTTCACGGCCGACAAGAAGGCGGGCCAGTGGGGGCCCGGCTGGGGGTACAGCGTCTCGTGCGCGGGCTACGGCCTGTACCTGGGCGGGCTGTCGAGCCCCGGCAGCGGGCTGAGCGGCGACGACGCTGGCAACAGCAGCCCGTTCGGGTCGGGCAGGGACGCGGGCCAGTTCACGCCCGGGTTGGTGACGTACGACATTGCGTCCAGGGCGTTCAGGCGTGAGGACGTCCCGGCGTCGGTCGCGTCGGGGGCGATGGCGGGCGGGCAGGCGGTCTGCATCCCGCACCTGGGAAAGAAGGGGCTTGTAGTGTTTATGGGCGGGTACAGTGCGCCGGACTTCACCGAGCTGAAGAGCCTGAAGAGTGGTGGCGGGTCGACGGCGCTCACGTTTGACCACCTCATCTTTTACGATCCGGTCGACAGGAAGTGGACCACGCAGAAGGCTACGGGGGATATCCCCGAGGCGAGGTCGAGCTTTTGTGCCGTTGGGGTCAAGGGAAAAGGGGATAATTTCGAGGTGTAAGTCACATTCCCATTGTCGTTTCTGTCGATTTGCCATGACTGGTCCAGTCACAACTAACCGCGCCGAATCTATCACAAAAAAAAACAGCTTTGTCAGCGGCGGCGACCTCTCCCCAGACCAGGGCAAGGACACAGCGACGATCTACATGCTCTCGATCCCGGCTATGAATTGGTGGCGCATCTCGCAGCTCGGCACGCCTATCTCCGGCCATGCCTGCGAGGTGATTGGTAAGCGGCACATGGTCCAGGTCGGCGGCAGCCCGCCGCCAAGGAGGAACGGAGAGACCACCACCCCCGCCGGGAGCGGCGTCACTCTGTTCGACATGACCAAGCTCGAGTCGGTGAGCGAGTTCGACCCGGCCGCGGCCGACTACGAGACGCCGGGCCTTGCGCAGACGTGGTACGCAGACGCCAACAACCTCAAGGGGGTGGAGTGGACTGACGCTGCGACGCAGGCGTTGTTGACTGGGAGTAAGTTGCGCCCTTGTTTTATTTTTTATTTATTTCCCTTTTCACTCTTGTTTTCCCCTTGTTCCCCCCCTACTGTTTGCTGACACGATTTACTGTCCATAGAATCGAGCGGCGGCACCCAGGACGGTCAGGGCCAAGGCCAAGGCCAAAACGATTCGGGATCCAACAGCAGCGGGTCATCGGCAGGCGTCATTGCGGGCGCGGTGGTTGGAGGCGTCGTTGTAGTGGCCATCATTGCCCTGGCCTTCTTTTGCATCCTCCGTCGGCGTCGGCAAAAGCGCGCTGAGCAGGATGGGCTACTCAACGGTAACGAGTCTGGGCAGGCCGCGGCGTACTCGGACAACGCCGGAGCGGGATTCAAAAAGGCCGAGCTTGAGGCGGCGGGCCCCGTCAAGGTGGAGATGGATGCGACGTCGGCCGCCGCGAGCCCAGAGCTGGACGGGGCCACCCTCGCGCGGTCGGAGCTCGACAGCCGCATGACCACGCCCGTAGTTAGCAGTGTGGCGCCGTCGGAGCTGTCGTCCTGGCCGAGGCATCAGGTTGCGGAGCTTTATGGAAGTCCGATCCCGGAGATGGATGCGGCGCCAGCGACGGTCAGGGGAGAGCAGCCGGGGGATGGGCAGAAGGCGATGGTGGATAGGTAGCTCCAGCTATCTTTGGCAGAGGACCATTCCTTATGAGGCTAATTTACTGCATATTAGGGTGAGGTTCATTCTCATTTCGGTGAGCACAGCAAGCGAGCATATATATTGTCTATTTGTATATTCATTAGTCGTTTTTATATCGTCTATCACATTACAGCCTCCAAAAAAAGACTATGATCTTAACGGTCAAACCCAACAAAAATGAACACCTCAAACAGCAAATCCACCCGAGTTCACCTGCCTCGGCTCCCCAGCAGCCTCAAATGTCCCGTTCGGCAACAACCGCACCGCCTGGGCGGTGCTCTGCCCCGGTGCCACCCAAGACACATTGTGGCCCAGGTCCTTGAGGTACTGGACTGTGGCGTTGTTGTAGGCCCACTCGAACGTCGTCACGGCCGGCATCAGCTGGTCATGCAGCCTCGGCATGGCCAGGGCCTGGGGCGCCGTCTTGCCCTCGTCCAGGACGTGGATAACGTTCTGCACCGTGCTGGTGATAATCCTGCTCCCGCCGGCGGCGCCGAGAACAAAGTACAGCCTCTTGCCGTCGCGCACCTCTGCGATCATGGGGGACATGGAGGAGAGCGGGCGCTTGCCGGGCCGGATGAAGTTGGCTCGGCTGGGAATGTAGCCAAAGTAGTTGGACTTGCCCGGGATGGAAAAGTCGTCCATGTCGTTGTTCATGGCGACGCCCGTCTCGGGGACCATGACGCGCGAGCCAAAGATGGTGTTGATGGTGGTCGTCAGCGACACGGCCATGCCGCTGGCGTCGGCGACGGCGATGTGCGACGTTCCGGGCGTCTCGAGGGATTCGAGCCCTTCCGGGTTGTAATATGCCACATCCTCGGTCTTTTTGTCTGAAATCTTGGAGCGGATCAACTGGGCCGTTTCGTCTGACAGCATCTCTCTCTGGAATCTTTCCATCCCTTGTAAAAAGGCCGGATCGCCGAGTTTGGCGCGCTGGCCGTAGGCGAACCGCATTGCCTCGTTGAGGCGGTGCGTCGACTGGTTCACAGCCGAGGGGTTGCCCATGTCTTTGTAGCCGTCGAGGATCTTGAGTATGGCGAGGGCCACACCACCGCCGGATGGCGCCGACGTCGCCGTCAGTTTGTACCCGCGGTAGTTGATGCTCGCCGGACTTCGGAGCTTGATCTTGTAGCTGGCCAGATCCCGCACCGTCATGATGCCGCCCTTGGACTGGAGAGCGTTGATGGTGGCTTTGGCCATGTCGCCCCTGTAAAAGACGCCAGGACCCTCTTCGGCGATGCGCTGCAGTGTGGCGGCGTAGCGCTTCCTCGTCATCTTCTCGCCGAGCCTCACGCGGCGGCCGTTGGGGGCGAAATCCACGGCCCACGACGGGTCCGACACGAAGAAGCCGCCGTCGCCGGGCTTGTCTACCTCGCCGTCCATGTACCGCACCAGATCTGCGTTCACGACAAAGCCATCCCTGGCCAGCTTGATCGAAGGGGCCACCAGATCACGCCACGGCAGCTTGCCGTAATGCTTGTGCAGGTACTCGAGTCCGCGCAGCTCCCCCGGGACGCCGCTGTTTGGTGGGGAAAAGATGTCAAATATTAGCAGGCGAGCTACCAGTGGAAAAGCAAGAACAAAAGTGGAAAGAGGACACTAATACTAAAAATAAAAATAACAAAGAATAACAAACAAGAAAAAAAACATACCTCGCAAGCCCACCCAGAGTGCTTCCGGTGTCCTTGCCCTTGAACATGTCCTCAGTCGCAGCCGCGGGCGCCGTCTCGCGAAAGTCGACAAACTGGTACTTGCCCTTCGGGGATCGCACCAGCAGGAAACCGCCGCCGCCGATTCCGCTGTGGTACATGCCGATGGTGCCGACGCAGAAGACCGTACCGACCATGGCGTCGGCGGCGTTGCCGCCCGCCTTGAGGATATCTGTGCCGATGTGCGAGCACTCGGCCGTCTCGGATGCGACGGCGCCCAGGCGCGGGTCTGAGGCGACCGGGGTTGCGAGAACCGAGGCCGGAGCCAGTACCAAGGCCGTGAGGGCGGTGAGGAGGGTTGGGGAACGCATTTTCTTTTAGGTCGCCCCTCCTTATTCTTTCTTACGGTTTTGCTCGCGAGGGTGAACTGACGGCGAGACACCCGGGACTATGCTAAGCCAAGCTCAGTCGCAAAGCACGAGAAACACCAAAAAGAGGGTAAATCAAAAACCAGAAAAGAACGGGCACGCCGAAGCAGCCTGCGAGTAAGCCAAATGAGACGCGGGCTAGCTCGAGCTATGAGCTAGTATATAGCAGGGCAGACAAACAAAGGTAAGTGGCAGGAGAACTCCCTGGGAGTTGAAAAAAAGCCGCATGGTGGGCGAGATCTGCTCCTCTTAAGGTTCGGGCATCTATGATGAGCGACACCTCGAGGAAGCAGGAAAAACAAAAAAGTCAATGGAACCGTCACACAAGCATGCATGGTAGAAAAAAAAAGTCCAATTGCGCGATGGACACAAACAAATAAAATGGCGGGCGGGCAAGGATTCCCTGCATATGTGGATATAATAATGTTGCGCCCGTTGTGCTTTCGTATCTGGCCGAGCCAGGTGCTGCGAATTGCGTGCTCATGGCTAGCTCGCCGCCAATAGGGCCCCCCCAATGACTGCCTATCATTTACTCCGATTTTCCCCAATTTTGTCCTTTGCCGCCCACCTTGTAGGCGACGAGCGGGGTAATACAGCATCCACTACTACTGATAATTCCCCCGGTTTTCGGGATTACCAGTACTACCAAACTATAATGTCGCGGTGAGTGTTTCTGTTTTTCTCCAAGGACTTGGTAGCATTCGGGGAAAAATGGGAAGGAATGCGATTTTCTGTCATGTAAATTTTACGTTTTCTTCTTGGCCAGAAAAAAAAATCATCTTGGATTGCTTCCCCGACGGCCGTATTGCGTCTTGCCCCATCATAAGTGTTGTTGACGACGGCCATCCCATCATTGCCATCGAAGATTCGAGGAGGCTGTGTTGACCCACTGCATCGGTACTCGACCTACCGGGCGGCGCGAAAGTTTTCCAATCTATCAGAGGTTCCCGGCTCCAAGTCCAAGTTTCTTCACCGGCAGGATCCTCGTTGACGTCGCTATTCATGGCCTTCATGCATGCTTGAAGGTTAACATTGATTGGATCACTCCCATCAAACCCTTGAATCCTTGCTAAAAAGTACCACGTAGGTCACTATCCATTTTGGCTTTTTCTCTGCTCTTGGGATGGACCCCCAAAAAGCGTGCATTGTTTGTTTCCCGCATCACCAGGTTTCTTTCTCCATGAAACCACATCCTCATCTTCCTGTTCTGTACAACCTCTAAATCAGTTGACTGAGCTTTGGTGCTTTCTCCCCGGCCTTTTACCCTGGTTATTCTAGTTCTAGAATCTAGAACTATTCTAAATATAATGTACTATCGTCCAACAAATGCCGGACAGAACTCCACGAAGCCTTGATCGGTAAAGAATCATGCCATTTTGGGGCCGTCCATGTAAATCTAGCTAGAAGCGCCCCTTTATCTTTATCCTAGAGTTCATGAGCACGTGGCAACAAAACTATCTTGGTTCGTGGGCGCCGCCGAATGATCAATGGCCTCTTCCGCGTGTAACGGTCACCCTACCTGAGATCCTAATAGAAACAATAAGCAGCCACACCTTTATGCAGAGGCAGTGCGACCGGTAGCACTGTTCGCAATCCAATTCATAATAATCCCAGCAGCATTCTTGGTCATCGTGTGGGGAAAGGGCTGAACGAGGCCAGCAACACGGTGTGCAGACTGCTTGAGGCGCAAAAGAAACAGTTGCATGGAGTCTAGTTCGACTACGGCCCAGGAGCTTATCGCGTTTGTGACTGTTTTTTCCTTTACGTCAGACTTTGTTGACATGCTTCTATTCTAGTTCTAGCACCAATCAGCTCCCCCTTGCAATAGAAACTTGATGTGCTGTCAATGGCTGGCTTTCAAGTCTGCCTCTCTCTAGCAATCAGCAGGGTCCCGATTATACCCTGCACGGCGATCTCAATCATACAACTGCCCCAGGATATCCTGGTTTCTGCGGTCTCGATTTTCCCGTTGCTGGGACATGAATAAAAATGCGCACCATGCCGGAGTAGCACGCAACCTCCCCCTTTGATCAAGGCGTCAAAGGCCTGGTGTCTGGTAAGATTTGTCCAGCACGAAGACCTTTGATAATTCTGCGTCCCCTGCGAACTATTAATGGACACTTGGGGAATGGGACCTTATCTCTTTTTCTGGATTGGTCGGGAAGAACGTAGGAAGAGGTAGATGGTTTTGCATCTTGACTCAGGGTCGCGAGTCGGTACACCAGAGTCATTTAATGCACGTCAGGGACAAGATGCCAAGGGCTCTTCTTAATCTCTCCCCGCCAATGCAAATATCCTGAAGTTGGGATCCGTGGTCTCTCGCTGACATCAATGGCATTAGGCTTAGAATTCTCTCGGTATCGGCCATCTGCTCTCTCGCCCGGTGCCGTCTCTTGTAGGAGGGCTTTTCACAGATGCAGCTACAGCTTCAAGGGCATGATGGTGTGCTTCTCTTCTGATCACGGGATATCTAGTATATTTCCTGACATATCTCCTCTTCCAATCTGGAAAGTTTAAAAAAAAGGCTTGTTACACGACTCTATTTTTAAATGTCATAACCCGCTGGCAGCGCGCGCTTTTGAAAGCACTATATTTGACTGCTATATTGTTGTTCTCAATGCAACCTATGTCTAATATCAGCTCTTATGGCCTCGATTCGATAGTACACTCTTCTGTTTCTCCGGGCTTTTTAGAACTACTAAGCACTTTGACTGTTGGATTTGGTCGATAAACATGCGTAGTATATAAGGTAGACAGTGGGTTCGCATGAAAAAACTCGCCTGTTCAGCAAGCGGGTGCTGATTTACAAAAGTCGCGTCATATTTCGTGGGTATAAATACATGCATGTCCCCTGATACTATGCGTTACCGTGGCTTGTACTTGTAGTATAATACTCATACCACATGTTATAAATAGGACCTTTTCTCAATTTAGGTTGTCCGCGCTACTAATAGCCCAAATTCCTCACTTTGCAACTCAGTTTTCTCACTTGATCGATCTTTGGCAAAAGGCTACACTCCACTTCCTGCCACATCTTGCTCTTCATGGTTGACAAAGGTTCATCCTGAGAAGTTGGTTTATAGTGGTAATACCTAGAAATGCGCCCAGGGAACCAGTAATGGCCTGATTCTGCAAGAAGACGGCCTATCCGAGTGAAAGCTACAGTGCAGAGTCATGTTGAGTGCAGCGAATTGCGCTATAAATAGATAGAAAAGACACAAATTCGAATTACAACTGTTTACAAGTCCCACTTACTTTCACTCTCTGGCCGTTTTCTTTGTTCTCTTCTCTGCAACCCCACCTTTTGTATCTTTGTATCTTATTTCACTTGTGTCATTTGCGAACTCTTGTCATCGAGCTTCTTTTTTTACTAACTGCGCTCTTTCCTTTTTCTTTTGTATTGAAAGTTGATTTCTTTCTCGTCATGCATGCCAAATTTCTTTTCCCCTATCTGGTGGCCGGCGTTCTAGCCATGCCCATGGCCTCTCCTGAGCGAGCCGCCGTTGCTGGGTACCATCCCTCGGGTCATCTCCAAGCCCGTGGTTCTAAAGGAGGACAGGGTTGGCTCCCCAAACCCCAGGGGGAGAGATCAGAGAATGGCGGCCATAAGCGGAGCGAAATTGATACAAGGCTCGACGCCCGAAGCCAAGAGAAAGCCTCCCGCCCTCCAGACGGAGCGTTCGATCCCAGAGGACCTGATGGGAGATGCGCTCGAGAATACTATGTCGAAGAGACTTCCTCGGGCCAAATGATATATACCCCCAAGCAACAACGGGCGGAGAAACCTCCCCGAGAATATATACAATATGGTCATGGGTCGCATGATAGTCCATTCCGATACGTGCCAAAGCCGACTGGTCCAAGATCCATTTGCCTAGATAAGGGCGATGTTGGTAAATGGTAAAACACACCGCACGACCCAAAGCCCTTCGTTCCGGATCCAGCGACGACTTCCGTTATATCTGGGGCAGTCAGAAGTGGAAAGCTGGAGGCTTACCATGAGCAAGGTGGCAATAATCAATCAGTTAACGACATGCGGAGTGGACGTAGGCTGTTAGGCTTACGGAATGTTAACTCGGTCTTGGTGTAGTAGGGTATTTATTGCTGGTTAACTGTAGTATTTTGGGAAGAAGGTCTGTATTTCAATGATTTGGAAGTGAAGAAAAGAGCAAAAAACCGAAAATGGGTACCACTTACATGTTGGTAAATACATATAATAGCCCAGAGGTGCGGTGAAACGAAAGGGGGTGGGAGGTTTGTAGAGGTACCGGCCGAAAGGCCTGCAGCTCCGACGCGTCGGGACCAATGTTGCCTCGGAACGGCCGTGGTCAACCTCATGAAAAGAACTGTCGCTTATAGAATAAGGTAGATTGTGTTACACAGAATGAGAAGTGTTCCGTAAGGCTATGTTGTTCGGGACATAGATGTAGGCTCGCCTGCTCAAAGAAACCACCAAATAGCGCTGGTCACATTGTTATTTGTGGGAAATAGGAACAACCCAGGTGGCCAGCTTTGTGGGAAAAGACCTCCAAGATGGTGGGCAGTTGTATATGAGGGTGTCACAATGCATGCAGGGCGGCACTGCCCGATGCCTCTAATCCAGTGCCTGCCATTGATACTGTCTCCCCCTGGTACGGCACGACCGTCATTCCAGGCTAGGTGTTTGCAGGTAAAAGTCACTCTGTTGCTCTCAGTGTTCGCTAGATGCGGTGTAGAATGGAGGTGATTTGGTAGAAGAGTAAAGACATGGCAAAAGTCAAGACAAGAAACAGACGGTGAATTAAGGAAGAAGCTGGTTTCCTTGTCCCTTATCCAAGCGCTACAGCCGCCGATGCATGCACTAATAACGTGTCGGCCTCTCGGTAGTTTGTGACACTGGATTTCTTCTCTGTTTTATAGGGCCGGCAAAAGCATTACGTCGGTGGAGTGAGGAAATCGGTACGCGACGTTGTTTGTTACAACACAGGCGACAGGAATGTATAAAGCTCTCAGCCGCCAAGTTCCGAAATATAACAAATTTGTCAGTTTCATGCACGCCACGACGCCAACCTCATTTCAAATGCCATTGCATCTGGTGGTGCGCGCGATCAACCTAGCCTACCCTTCCCAACACAAAGTCCAACTCCAACTCGCGCCTCCTCCGAACACACAGCTCCCCTTCCCTCTTCGCTGGGATTCGTACTCCTAGGGTGTATACTTGTGTATCGGATTTGTAGGACGGGAAAAAGTTGGCAGCTGTCAGGAAGCAACATGGTTTGCTCTACGTGACCCAGATTGACTGATCTCGTTATATTGTCGGCAAAGCAACTATCGGACAGGAATAGGAGAGAACACTAGAGCTGCTGTCACTGTATACAGCCAACGTCAACAGCCACACCCTTTTTGCTTAAGATAAGTCAAGTCCAAAGCAAGTCCGCTCAGCAGTTGGCTGGTCCCGTTCCTCCGCCACAGCAGACACCCCAGTTGACGTTTGCCTTTCCGACAATCTCGTAAGTGTTGTCCCACCTGAAGTACGAAGAAGTGTAGCGAGGGCACGTCGTGTCCATTCTCCACAGAGCGTAATCAATGTCTGCGATGTCCAGGTTTCCAGAGGACCATGGCTTGTCAATGCAGTAATAGACAATCACTGCGAGACTGGTTAGAATTGAGATTTCAAGACCGAAAAGGAATACAAGAGAGCACTTACTGCCACGCTGCTGATACCCCACGTATGAATTGATGGCGCCTGATGCAAGAGTTCGACCGCCTGTTCCGGCCCAGGCCTTCCTATAAACAAAAAGATTAAAAGGTTACCATTTGCAACATCTTTTATTCGATTTCAAAAATAAGTTGAGGTTTCTTACAAGTCCTTTACAGACTGGTCGACGCCGGCATGGTCAAGAGCATGGCCGGGCCAACAGTCGACCGCGCGCTTTTGAAGGCCACTTTCAGCCTCGGATTCGGGCTGGGGCACGATGGGCTTGATGGGAATCCCCTCAACACCAGACTTGTCGAGCGGGAAAGCCGTAATGGTACCGTTCTCGTAACGTTCAAACCTGTATCCGCCATCAGGGAGGTCTGCACGATCGACGAGGCCAGTGGCAAGGGCAAGGGCGGCCGTGGCCATAAAGGGGAGAGTGGCAAAGAAGCGCATGTTGAGTGATGGAAGTAGTCAGGCTAAACTGAAGAATTGGGCGGGGCAGAGGCAGGGCAGTGTTGAGTCGAAGCGAGGATAGTGCTCTGGTTATGTTGAGATTTTGTGCAACTATCGCCGGACATTGACACCTTTTATAGAAGAATCTTAGGCTTATCTTCACCTTGCACTTGAGCCTGAGGCTTGTAATGACACCAAAGCCAAGGTAAAAGTGCAATGCATTTGCCCCTTTGTGGTTATTGCCACTATCTAACATGGCATTTGGCAGTAGAGTTCTGCAGTCAGCAATACGTCTTGTAAAGATTGTCCAATTTTCTTGAGAAAATATCATCTCCAAAAAAACTACTATGCAAGGTCTTTTTAAAAGACTGTTTTCGGCGAGGATATTTGTTCAAAATACGAATCCCACCAATCCTGCCCCAGTTTGTGCAAACACGCCGGCGTTAAGACAGCTCAAACAAGCTTCGGCCCCGCTCCGGCCAGTCTCACTCACCTAAGCGAGGATTATTTTCCAAAGAGGGAGGTTACACAAAGCCGGATAAGCGCTGCTCAACCGCCAAAAAGACGTCACAGCTGAAATGATAGGCGGCAATCTGCCTTGAATTGGTCAAAGACCCCTCTTATATGGGTTGTTAGTTCAGCCGAGGCCTTTGCGTAAAATTGACAACATGGGTGCTAATTTGCTGGACAACTCTGTAATGGTCTTCACCTTCTCGACTGGCGGCATGTCTGGGCACAAAATGCCTGGGGCCATCGAGATGCAACCTAACGTGCACCAAATCTGCTCCTTGTTAGGCCGCTAGACGAAGCATTCCATGGGACCATGGAAGTACTCTAAGAAGAAATCATCGCGCTGGTCTAGATGTTTTTTTTTGCTTCATGCAAGGCCTCCAGATAACTTTCGAACCGCCATGTTTCTTGATGAATTCAAAGTGGCTAGAACAGTCTTGCCGTCTCCGACCCGGCCCACCTTGCCAGGCCAAGACTAACACGAAGTGCGCCTTGGACCAGTCCTCAGCGTGCAAATCATAACCATATCAAATTCTCCCACACCATGGCATAATATGTATCTTTCTGCGCCGCGTGCTCTAGGCGTTTATCGAGCGGACGCTGATGTGCCAAGTACAATAGTGGCATTTCTATGCTGGTCCGGTCGTCACCAAACCACTGACCCACCTTGAAACTTTCTCGACAAGGTAGTGATTCTCCTCGGACGGAGGTACCAAGCCGCCCTCCAGGCCTTGCACCTCGACCTGGCAATAGATGTACATACGAGTCTGTCTGACAGTCGCTTCAATGCTTCAGTAACAGAATGGTACATGATGTTGCGTTGTATATAACGCCTTGGCAGCATCACCGTCCGTCGACAAGTATTTATTCCACCTGCTGAGTCTGCGCAAGTTACATTTCAACCATCCAGTAGTCTGCCGGAACGCAAAACTCGCCTTTCGCCTTCACCTTGGCTGAGCCCGAGAAAACGCCACAGCATGTCGATCTCTTAGGCTACTGACCAGTGTGTCAACGTCAAAGCAGTCGCCTCTTCTGTCTTCAGCACAAACTCTGTTACCTACCTCGTAAATTTGCCAATAAAAACAAACCGGCCGTCCTAACCTCTTACGCGATCATTATCCAGTATTCCTGGATCTGCTGCAATGGCTCCAGCTGGCGAGGACATACTGCATCTCCATCGCATCGAACTCGACATGCTGACACTGGCTGATAATAGTTTTTGCATCGGAGAAGCTCTGCACTTCACTGGAATAGTTCATTGTCGGGATGGGTGGCGCGGGTGGGAGGATGCTTGGGAAAAAGTAAGTCGCCAATGGACTTTTACAAGGACGGTGAAAGTTGATTCCACTTTCAACAGTATTTCTCCGATAATGGCAAGGATAAGACAGATAATAAAACCCGGAGTAGGTGTACGATGTCAGCCTTGTTTACCTTTAGAGGTTGGGCAGTGGGCATATTTGGGTGTCTTTACAATTCTTAAAGTCGTTGGGATTGGAGAACGATACAGTTTTATGCATGATAGAGATCACATCTACTGCCCACCCTTAAATTCCAGAGATGATGGTTCTATGAGTAAACGCCCAGCTGTTTGGCTAACTGCCTGGTCTCAATCACACCGCTTCATTTTAGTACTGGATGTCTTTTTCAGTGTGGTTTACAAAATGCAAATAAAACAAACAAATATGGACAGGTCGCAAAATCATTCTAAAGTCAGTTAGAAGTCTTGTCAAGGCGTGACATAAATTACATTAGATATGCTGTCGAAGTCGATCCGGCGTGTTGCTGTTGGGATTGATGTTCCCATTCGCGTGCAACTTAAGAGATCGAAGGCCAACCCGACGACAACTCCTTATTTCTCCAGTCTCCCTGCCTCCATTATAAAAGTCGCGAATTTCACTTGATCTCGTTCAAAAAGTGGGAATATATCCAGCTTGTTCCCCAATTCAGTTCCACAGCCATTTGTCATCATGGCCCTGACGATCGGTCATTCAGATTACACTGCTCGCCCGAATTCAGCTCGGCGTTTTCCGGCAGCTGGCTCCCGGGTTCCAAGGTCGCCTTGCAATGCTTGTCTGCGCTGACGTTCAAGGTGATCATCACGCCGTTCGGACCATTGGCATTGACTGGGCCTGCTCCATTGCCGCGTGGGACACAACCTATACCGAGAGGTTTGCTCTTCGAAAAGAACGACTTCTTCTTCTCGTTTACTGTCACAAGGCACCCATTTTCACCCTCAAAAAGTGCCAAGGCGCCGTTGGGTATGAGGGCCAATGTGAAGGTGAAGAGGCTGGTAAGCTGCATTGTTGTCTGTTTGCACCAATAATTAGTAGATTTCAACATGAGTTGGATTTCTTGTTTCAGACGATAAACACTGGGGTGTAAAAGGTGAGACAATAACATGCCTGCGAAACTTTACTAAGTGATAAAATTTGAAACGTGTTGAAGATAAAATCCCGCTGGTTAGATTGATAGATTTTCGTAAGAGATCCAACCATCCGAGTAAATCAAATGAAAGAACTAGCGGGACCATAAAGATAAACAAATTGAACTTTAGCGGTGATATTTAAATCAACCGGGGGGTCATTGATATAAATATTAACCACCAGCTATTTGGTTTGATTGACTCATGGGAGATTAGAACTTCTTGGGACAGAAACTCTTTTTGTGCATAGTTATGCCAAAGTTTAAAAATAATTATTGCTCTCATATATAGGTACCATTTGATCTTATACTCAGCCACCGGGGTTCCTCGGCGAGTCAACGTCGGTAGGCGGAAGCAATATTTGTACTGCCAAAACGCCGATCAGGATTTTGGATCTGCCTTTGAAACTCTATGCTAAATCTATAACCTAAGACCTGGCTCGGACTTTAGTGTTATTTAGAGGCTCATGACTTAAACTGCCAGTGATAGAAAGAAATAGAGAAAGAGATACACCATAGGAAGGATTCGAATAGCCTACATACTATTTATGTGCCCTTGTAATGTTTCACTGCACTCGCGACAAACTGCCTTCTTAGTATTGACTCCCAGTTACAACTTACATCTCACGGTGTTGTTTTGTGTACCTATACCGGCCCCTTTTTCCAATGTCACTGGCCCTTACAGGGTCTCATTCTCAAGCTATTCCTTCTCCACGGAAGCCATAAGCTCCACTGCCTTGATTGCAAAAACATTTATTTTGCCGCAGTTATGCGAATTGTAACCCATAGAACTGTTTTAAGCGCCTTGGCCAAGGGCTGTTTGCAAAAGTTCGGAATAAATGGAGGTCCCTCCTTAACTACCAAAAGGCTGCGTATCACGAGCGGCATATGTCCCTGAACCTCAACCCAAGATTGATCAATCTATCAACCTCTTCCTGCAAAACAGCTCGACGACATGCTTGATGCTGACTGCTAACGGAGGCAAGAGGCGACAGAGCCAACATTCGCATCTCAAACAGCAGTATAGGAGAATGATGAATGAGAATGAACCGGCGACAACTATCCGACTAATGAGTAGACCTGGAAATCCAATACTTCACTTCAAGGTCAGAACTCTGGCAGCCTACCTTGGTTGAGCATCAGGGGTTAAAACCATGAAAAATGACTTCAAAATTGAGGTTTGGGGCGAAGTGTTGAATTTATACCTGTTTGTGGAGTACCAGGGAGCCAACAACTGCACCAAGCCAGCTTTGCGCCTTTGGGACTCTCCAAGGCAACGTAAGGAAGGGACAGTACCTACTACCTAGTAAGGTAAGCAATCGTTTTGAAAGCTGCCAAGCGAGCAAATAGGGAGTCAATACTCGAAACCTCAGCACACCATGGCCCGAATTTGCGAGCGTCAGCTGGGGCTTGCACAGTGGCTGGCACACAGCTTGGGAACTCTGACTGCGCTTGTACTTTTCATGCGTTGACCTTTAAGTAGCCAAGCCTGCGCCTGGGCCAAGAAGCCAGTAACGCTGAGGCGTTGACGTGGGTCAAAGGTATTGGATGCAGTTCGGGCCTCCGCCATGCAGTTGTCGTCCCTGTTATTTGCTAGAATGGCTAAGATTGCGCGATTGAAAGAGGAAAGAAAAAGTTGGAGTATATCCCCGTGAAACTCAATAATCTCGCATTTGAAAGCCCATTCGTCTCTTTTTTTTTGACGAGCTGCCGTCTTACCTCACCCATGAAAATTCCTCGACTGTAATGCCGGGTAAAGAGGGCTCTGGTTTTACCTTACATAATTCGTGGCGGCTGACGCAAAGTACCAGCTTACTATGGGTCCAAACCAATCCACACAAACGCTGACTACCGAATGTGGTATCAAAATGCACGAGGTGCCTAATGTACAGTACTTCGGTATAAGTACCTACTTTATGCAGGTAGGGCAGGCTGTTGAACGGGCACGGAAGCAGGTGTGCGGCACCACAACACCCAAGACCTGCCTGCGCCCCAGGTACAGAGTAACTTGTTCAATCTTACAAACTGAATGCAGATGCTCTGATTGGTCAAGAAATCGTCCTGCAAACCAGGCCTTCTTAATTTCAAACGGCACGGTGTTGGGGCGTTCACCAGCAAGCCACCCGCAGGTCTTACTATGGTCTCTACCATTCTTACTGGGATTGGTGTTACAAGAGCGAAGAATCTTTGTATATAACGATTGATCGTTCTTTGATCAGTCTGGATTGTTTCTTTTGAATCATACTCAACCATCTTCTTTACACCCTTATACATTCTTCATACCAACAAACAGCTTCCTCACTGTCCTAGACATATTTTCAGCCAATAGAATTTCCTTCTCTCTGCCACTACCAGCTAACAAGAACATTAACCTACCTAGATCACCGCATATCCGATTCCACCCGACTCAGCCATCAAGATGCAATTCAGCTCGCCTTTGCAACTCGCCGGCCTTTTGGCCCTCGCCGCTACCGCCAACGCACACATGCACATGATCACCCCGGCACCATTCCCTGGCTACAACAGCGGTCCGATGGGCAAGCAGCCAGACGGAGTTTCCAACCCCTTCCCCTGCCAGGGCAAGATGACCGGCGGCACTGCGACTGAGCTTAAGTTGGGATCTTCTGGAAACAAGCTTGTCTTCAAGGGCAGCGCCGTACACAGCGGTGGCTCTTGTCAAGTCTCACTAACCTACGAAGCTAACCCTACCAAGGATACAGTATGGAGGACCATCACGTCGTTCCACGGCGGTTGCCCGATCAAGCACGAAGGAAACATGCCCGACAACCCCGAGGCCATCCTCGACTCGGGCCTCGCCTACGATATCCCCGCCGACATCCCCGCAGGTGAAGCCAAGATTGCCTGGACCTGGATCAACAGGTCCGGCAACCGCGAGTTTTACATGCAGTGCGGCCCCGTCAAGCTCAGTGGCGCCGGTGGCCCCAAGGCTAACTTTGACAAGCTGCCCGAGATGGTGGTCGCCAACGTCGACGGCTTCCCCTGCAAGACCGAGGAGGGCAAGGACTACAAGTTCAAGAACCCCGGCAGCAAGGTCGTGACCGCCCCTGGCCTCAACCTCGTGACGCTCGAGTGCGGCGCTGGCGGTGGTGGTGGCGGCGGCGGTGCTGCTGCTCCCGCCCCTGCCCCCGCCGGCCCTCCTGCCCCCGCTCCCGCTCCCGCCCCAGCTCCCGCCCCGGCTGCTGGTGGTGGCGGCGGTGGCTGCACGGCAGGCGCTTTCAAGTGTGTCGGCGAGACCAAGTTCCAGCAGTGCGCCAACGGAGCCTGGGCCGCCGAGATGGCTGTCGCTGCCGGGACCAAGTGCAAGGACGGTAAATTCGTCAAGCGCTCTCACGTGCGTGACTTTGACTTTGTGGTTTAGAAGGAGCTTGACGACAGAGGGTCTGTTATTCCGGCTGTGTATGATGAGTACGATGGTTATAGTTTGTTTTGCATCTTTGGCTTACTCGGTTGCATAGCGTTGGTTTTTGCATAGCGTGGGAATTTGGCATATGGGTACCGGGAATTTGGGAATTCGGCGTTTGGGAACGGTGGGAGCATTTTCGCGGCGTTTTTCTCTTTCCTTTTTTCGGATTATACCGACAACTTTTGGTTTCAATATTCCGCATTCTTTGAGAACGTGATAGATCAGTGTAATGTAGGCCACGAATGTCAGCGATCAAGACTTCCATCTCTGGGCACAATCCTATCGTGTCCCGAAGCCTTCTCCCGAACCAACCTGAGTCTACCCTGAAACGCATAACCAGATCTCCGTGGGGAGGCTAGTGGTCGGGATAAGTGCGTTCGGAATATGGTGTAAAGGACGGTTTCTGAGATGTCGGGATGATCTTTGTTATGGGGATTCATGTCTTTTCTTACTTTTTACTCTCTTCCCACTACAGGCTCCTATCAATGGTGGCTGTAAAGTGTGGGCGTTAGTATCTTGTGAGCTTTTGGTGTTGGTTTCTGGGCGGATATACACCGTTTGTTAGCTCAAGCTAGTTCGGCTCGCCGGTTAAAATTTAAATAATCTAGTACACGCATATCGTCACTCCATGCTCAGATTGTGCTTTCTGCTCCTCCAATGATATGTTGCCGGCCAGGAACGGCTGAAAAGTGCACCGGTTGGTGAGCGATCCAATCCATCCCCTAAGCATTGATTTTCCACAATCCTCTACCCACCGTCGACTTAGTCGCAATCCCACCACTTGATCTAACGGCCTCGCATCCAGGAGACGTGCATCGCTAGCGTGACGATCAGATCAGCCTTAACGAAAACAAGCTCGTCTTGGAAGGCGCTAGCCCCCTGAATGGCGCCGCCGCCTGCGATCTTGAAGAACTCAGCCCTGGGGTCTGGGCCCTGCGACCATCTCCAGCCCTAGCGCTAACTCCGCTTTCTGGGAAAGAACTATGTATAAATCCGCTCGCGATGCTTTCATTTGCTGTTGATGTAGTAACACAGTACAGCCGTGTCAGCTCCCACATTCGTTCTTTTCTCTGTGCGGTTTGCATTACCAGTCAAGGCCTGCCTGCCTTGTTTAGCCACTTATTTATAGCCATGCGGCTCACGCTCTCTATCGCCGCTGCCGTCCTGGCCCTTGTTCAAGTGGTTGTCGCCGGCCCGGCCCCGAAGCTGACACAGGATGCGACCTGCGGCGGGGCCAAGGGCACTTCTTGCCAGGGCTCGCAGTGGGGTAACTGTTGCTCCAAGAGCGGTTGGTGCGGAAGTGTAAGTCATTCATCTCCTCCGCAATGCATACAATACTAATTGAGGGGTTTCTCGTTACAGACTGACGCCTACTGCGGTACCGGCTGCCAAGTCGGCTACGGCTCATGCAAGGGAGTGACGACTTCCGCCAACACGGCCACCACCCGGACGACATCTGCCTCTACGTCCTCGAGTGGCGCGGTCAACCCTTCGGCCCTCAGAACCAGCACAAATGCCAAGTGCGGGAATGGAATCACCTGCCAAGGCTCCTCCTTTGGAAACTGCTGTAGCAAGAACAACTGGTGCGGCAGCGTAAGTAGATGCACATCCCACGAGCAACAATCATGCACCGACTAACATGTGTCCCGCAACAGACCGAAGCCTACTGTGGTACTGGCTGCCAGCCTGCATTTGGCAGCTGCAACGGCGTGGCCAATCCCTCCAGCACCACGTCCGCCACGGAACCAACCGGCGCGGTTATCCCGTCCACGCTTAAGGTTAGCGAAGATGCCAAGTGCGGCAATGGGTTTACCTGCCAAGGCTCCAAGTTTGGTAATTGCTGCTCCAAAAACGGATGGTGCGGAAATGCCAAAGACTATTGTGGGACGGGTTGCCAGAGTGCTTTTGGTGCCTGCAACGGGGTGACGACGTCGCGGTCGTCGACGACCACCGGGAGGGGGACGACAGGAACTGCGTCTTCGAGCAGCGGGTCGTCTTCCACTTCGACTACTACCACCCCTTCGTCCGCCCCGACCTTGACTGTTACCAGCAGCTCTGTCGTGCCCACTTTGTCCTCCACGAGCAGCTCGTCGACTAGCTCATCGGCAGGGGGAGACATCACCGTCACTATCAATCCTTCGGCGACTTCGTCCACTTCGACCAGCAGCTCATCGACAAGCTCATCCTCAGCAACGGATATAACAGTTACCATTACCCCTTCCATAACAACCTCGTCCACTTTGACGACTTCGACCAGCGACTCATCTACAAGCTCGTCCTCCGCAACGGACGTAACCGTTACCGCTACCCCTTCAATAACAACCTCGTCAACGAGCAGTCCGTCTTCCACCGTCACCCCCAACGGCGTTCCAGGCTATGAACTCCGGTACGACAATCCAAATTCCCCGGGGTGCACCCACGCAAACAGATACAGGACAGATGAAATAGCTCGGGGAGACCCCAATGATCCCGCTTTCATCGCAGCAATAGTCGCACGCTGCAAGGCATACTGCGATACAGACAGTCAGTGTCTATCTTTCTACGCCTGGGGCAGGAGTGGAAACCCGGTGACTGGCATATGCTCATACATAAAAGAGCCGTTCAATACCGACAGGTTGGTCTGCAACACCAACGCTGTCGTGTTTGGTAAGGGCTATGACAAGGTTTTTAATTCTGTCGGTTCGACTGGGGCCACCACTGCTGGTGCATTTTCGTTTGCGCCAAGTATGGTGGAAACCATCACCGACTCCTCGTCAGCCACCGGTACTTTGACCACTGCTGTTGACGCGCCTTCGACGGTCGTGTCTGAATCGGATACCGGCTCCACGTCGTCTACCTCTGTATTATCTTCTACCAGCGATCCCGTTACAGTCACCCCGACCGCTGTGACTAGCGCGAGCTCCGAAACAAGCACCTTGTTGGCCGACAGCGTCTCAACATCGGATACAGCCTCCCCAAGCTCCACATCGGCTGCTGCAAGTACAACAGCGAACCAAGCTACAACAACCTCTACCACCAGCGGCGCGGTAACCTTCCGGCTTAAGAGCAGGTTTGAAAGCCCGCCTGGCTGCCTGTACACTGGCTCCGAAATCATCGGGTCGAGATACACGCTCCATGGGGAGGCCAGGTTAGCCATGGCTCCAATGGTATCCTGGTGCCAGGGGATGTGCTTGAGTCGAGGAGACCTTTGTCGGGGGTTTCAGGCTGTGGGATTAAACATGCAGGCTGGAAACGACGTCCAGCGGTGTTACATGATAGCAGGAGCTTGGGAAGACCGACTACTCCATTGCGACGATCCCCAGCTTGCAAGTGTTGATTATGGCGAGATTTACGAAATGATTCCTGCCTCGCAGTCTTCCCCGGATGCTGCGACTTTGCTAACCGCCACGCCTTCGACAGCAGCAACCGACTCAGCCCCGTCAACCAGCACTGGCACGACCTCGGCGGCCACCACATCTTCGACAACGATCACGCCATCTACAGCCACTACTGCGACGACCTCGACAACCACCACCGCCTCGACTGCCTCTACCAGCGTCTACACCCGCCAGACCTTTGCTGGGGGGCCCGAGGGTTGTACCTACCAGATCGTCTATACGACTCTAGAGCGTAGGGCCAAGGGGCCGTCTGGGACTTTTGATCTTGGTCCGGCCGCAGAATGGTGTCGCGACAGTTGTGATTATGAGAGATCGTGTCGCGCCTTCTTCGTCAACGTTTACACCGATCCGGATAGCCAGTTAAGATTTGAACAGTGTATGATGAGCCACGAGGACTGGGACAGCTCCAAGGTCCAGTGCGGCCTGCCTAAAATTAATAACAGCGCCGGGTACTCGAGGAGTGTTTCTGCTGTAACTCCACCCTAGAGGATCGGTTGTATACAGCATATCCACCCGGGCAAGCCCGAGTCGAATTGCAATGAGCAACCGATGTGCCCATCTTGGTCCAAGGGATAGTCAAGACGCACTTTTATGCTGCAATGTTGCACATTGTTGTTTCAACTTACAATCACCACTAAACTATTGTGTTTCGGTGGTCTGAATTTCTCCTCCATTAATTACAACCCCAGATCATATAGCCCTTTTAAGATCTACCAATAATAAATATTGTCTATTCCACCTTCTCCCTGTACTCTTCAGATAAAGTGACTTTGCGAGCATCTAAAGCTATCGCAATGTTGGGGTGGACATTCTAGTACTCAGAGTACCCCAACACGCATTCAGTTGTTATGTTCGAGCTCGACAAATCAAAATGAGAAATATGCAAGGGATGAAAGCTCCAAATGTTTGCCGCATTACTTTATAGCGACTTGAAGCATTTGTTATGACCGAGCGCGGGTACAGCATGTCAGAAACTGTCTTGTCAATTTTCGAACTACATATCCCAAGACCAATTCTGGCCTTGGACTCTTGGAATCGCCCAGAGCAAAGTCCAGCTTTTGGACAGCCAACTTCATGTACCACCCTCACTGAAGAAAACCTTGCAAAACTGTCCGCAAACTGAGCAAAGTGATCAACGCTGAGACAACGACTGAGATGCCGGCCACGCATCTAGGCATACCGGCCTCCTAGCCTGAACAGCCCTGGGCCATGCTATTGTTCTATTTTGGGCCCAACCCTTATGTCGAGTGCTTTTTCCAGCTCTTTGACCTGATGGTTCATCCGGACACTATGTTCGGGATTTCCGCGCTCTTCTATAGTATACGCGAGGAGAAGCAATGAACCGCCCGTTGTCCAGCTGCCAAGGCAACGTGATACTCTAATGGTCTTCTAACCAAAATGGTACACCTTAACAGTGTCACGGCCCGGGGTAAGCATAGCACGGAAGCTAGTCTATTGGCATCTATCGACGAAGATTCTACTCTGAGGAGAAGAAAGGAAACAAACAAAGTTCTGCGCTTGACGCGACGTCGATGAAGGTATCACCCTGGTGGGTCGTTGGTCAGGGGTCAGGGTTAGGGTCTGGTGATCTCATGGTCCAAATGTCACAAACAGCAGGGGCTTTACCTGAGGCTGAAGTCCTGTGGGTGTACTTTGAACCAAATTATGGACTGAGAAGGCAATATCAAAAATGGGAATTAAACGGCCAACATAGTAATTTGTTATTTTGCTTGGATAAGACCAATTTGCAAAGTTTGGCCTCTGGCCTAATCTTGAATAATATCTTGAAGTTTTGATTCTCAATTTGTTGATTTCTTTGCCTTTGCCACAAACTGGTGCCCACCCAGACCAGTTTGATGGACAGCGTAATGTTTAATTATCCATCGCGTTTTACCGGACTTGCATACCATCGCTTGTCAAAGTTCAGCACCCAACGCAGCCCCTATCTTTCCATCACTGTCGAAGGACATTGCCCCTGACATTAAATGGGGGCAGCTGACCTGTGTTGATGCGCACATTCCATCCGTCACCCGTTAGGGCTGGTCTCTCACGTTTATTTGGAAGCCGTCAGCTTGGCAGACACGATTGATGATGTCTTTTCCATGCGTATCGGCCATCAAGGGGGATGCACTAGCGCGAAATTCTTCAGCTCAAAAGAGTACCCAATCTCAAAACCAAACAAGCTCGTCTTAGCATCGACGCTAGCCCCTGGCGGCTCGGCGCTTGCAATTCAGCAGCGACTACCGGCCCTGAGTCCAGACTGCGGCTGTTCTAGGACCTGGGCTTGGCAGCTCTCCGCAACGGGATATAAAGCTTTATCACGATGCTTTGTTTAACGACATGCATAGGTAACCAAGACAGCAACAAGCTCTATCGGTCTCCATTCATTCCTTCTCCAAATCCATCACCAGTCAAGGCCTGCCTGCCTTTGTCCCTTTGTCGATCACTCGCTACGACCATGCGACGTACACTCTCTGCCGTCGGCATCTTGCTGACCCTGGCAACCACGGCTCTTGGAGCTGCCACCCCCTTGAAGATCAGCGCCAACGCCAAATGTGGTGCCGCCGCTGGATCCACCTGTCTCGGCTCGACCTTTGGCAACTGCTGCTCGAAGAGCGGGTGGTGCGGTAGCGTAAGCTTTTTTTTTTTCTCTTTCCTTGATTTGAAAGAAGTTTTTGAAAATTAATCATGCCTTGTGCTGGATTTGAATGCTGACATCCTTCTCAAACAGACTGACGCCTACTGTGGAGCTGGCTGCCAGTCCGGGTATGGCACCTGCACCACTAGCGTCACTACCACTACTACCGGTGGCGGGACTTCTACTCCTTCTGCTGGAGCCAACCCTCCTGCGCTCAAGATCAGCACCGACGCCAAGTGTGGCAACGGCTTTACCTGCCAGGGCTCGACCTTTGGTAACTGCTGTAGCAAGAGTGGCTGGTGCGGTAGTGTAAGTTTGTCCGATACCTGATACGACGCAGCGGCACGGATATGCTAACATGCAGCAGAGCAACGCTTACTGCGGCACCGGCTGCCAGAGTGCATTCGGCTCCTGTAATGGAGCGGCCTCGGCATCCGCGTCTTCCGCTAGCCCGTCCGCCAGCGGCACTCCAAACACACCAAGCCTCCAGGTTAGCACCGATGCTAAATGCGGCAACGGGTTTACCTGCCAGGGCTCGGGCTTTGGAAACTGCTGCAGCAAGAATGGCTGGTGTGGCACCAGCAAGGCTTACTGCGGGACTGGGTGTCAAAGTGCCTTTGGACGTTGCGATGGCGTGGTGAGCTCCTCGACTGTGTTGCCTACCACTCGCCAGACAACCACTTCATCTGTGACGGCTGCATCCTCAACCGCTGCGTCTTCTGCCGCGAGCAGCGCCGCGTCTACCTCGATCAGCTCCGCCTCCAGCTCAACTGAAACATCTTCTTCAACCGTGGAGTCGACTACTGCCAGCGGCACCACAACGGCTACATCTGACGCCACGACGGTTACCCCAGCTACAGTTACCGTGGATGCCACAACGGCTACCGCGGAGACCACAACGGTCACCTCGGATACCACGACGGTTACATCTGATGCCACAATGGCTACCTCGGATGCTTCGACAGCTACCGCAGAGACCACAACGGTCACCTCAGATGCTACAACGGCCACCTCGGACGCGGTAACAGTTACCCCGACAATCGTTAGCTCGACCGAGACCTCCGCAGCCACGACCGTTGAGACAAGCTCCTCGACAGATATCCCAACTTCTATCCTGGAAGCCTCCAGCTCTACCGAAGCAGCCAGCTCAACTGAAGCAGCCAGCTCTACCGAAACAGCCAGCTCAACTGAAGCAGCCAGCGCCACTGAAGCAGTCAGCTCTACTGAAGCAGCAACTTCTGCTACGGAAACCTCCAGCTCTACCGAAATAGTCAGCTCTACCGAAGCAACCAGCTCCACTGAAGCAATCAGCTCCACTGAAGTAGCCAGCTCTACTGAAGCAGCAACTTCTGCTACGGGAACCTCCAGCTCTACCGAAGCAGCCAGCTCTACCGAAGCAGCCAGCTCAACTGAAGCAGCCAGCTCTACCGAAACAGTCAGCTCTACCGAAACAGTCAGCTCTACCGAAGCAGCCAGCGCCACTGAAGTAGCCAGCTCTACTGAAGCAGCAACTTCTGCTACGGGAACCTCCAGCTCTACCGAAATAGTCAGCTCTACCGAAGCAGCCAGCTCAACTGAAGCAGCCAGCGCCACTGAAGCAGTCAGCTCCACTGAAGTAGCCAGCTCTACTGAAGCAGCAACTTCTGCTACGGGAACCTCCAGCTCTACCGATGTCCTCAACTGA